>CM037851.1:81157360-81350728 GCA_021234595.1 Delia radicum
CACAAGGATTTATTGAAACATGATTATTGGGGTACGTAGCTAATTTTAAAAATTAAATTTATAGTAGTTTAGACAGCGAAAGTAAACAAACTTTTTAATCTTCCTCGTTTAGATAAGCATTTTTTGAAAGTAGAAGTTTAAATTGAAAGCTAAAAAAATTAACTTTGTCTGTTTAAAATACAAAAGTTATCCGATGTAGGATGAATAAGGAAAATATTGTTTTTTGCGGCTGCGTCTTAACGTTAATTTTTGTCTAACTTTGTATGTGTATTCTTTAGCGTTGCCAACCAAAATTATATTAAAACAAACAGTAGCTGACAATTAGTTGTATGACTGCTGAGTTGTTTAGAAATAGTAAGCAGAGGAAAAATTGAATTAACTTTTGATCAAAATTGATTAAAAAGGATTAAAAAATTTTTTTATCGACCAGTTTAGTACCATTTTTAGTTGGTTAAATTTTCTGTATAAATACCCATTAACAAAATTTTTAAAAATATTTCATTTTACTTTGCAGCTTATACTGTCACTTGTGGGTTGATGCCAGTTTTTCTACTTGAATCGCGTAAGGATGCTACTGTTGAAAACTTACATGACGTGGACGATGATAATTTTAAAAGATCAATGTACCGTAATAGTTTATATGCTAAGCATATGAATATTCTTTTGCCTTGGTTAAATAATCGAGGCGTATTTGATATATAGGTTTAACTTAGATTAATTTTTTGATATTTAAAAATTTTTGTAAAAAGATAATGTTAATTCAATTCACAACTCATACTTTTTAGTGGAAGACAGAACTGGAAACTATTATATATATATTAGAGTGTTTTTTTTTTTTGGGTTTTGTTTTTGATTTTGGGATATCATTACTTTTTATTTTTAAAAAATTCCAACTCAATTCAATTCAACTTCAATTCCCTCTCGGCGGCTAAAATCGCGGATTTTGGGTACCTTACTTTGTAGAACAAAAACCGCTAAATATATTTAAAATCTGACTTCACGAATCGATTCTACATGAAAAATTAGGCTTATAAGCAGTTTTTTGCCCTTTTATAATGCAACGGATAGTCATTAGGGTGTTCGGAAAAAAAATGGATTTTTTTTTATTCTTTCATTTAAATTATTTTTTCGTATACACATTTAAAGAGGATTCTTACTTGAGAAAAATGGTATACTACAACATATTTTTGTTTTTTAATTTTTATTGCAAAGTAAATTTTATTTATTAAAAATGATTATTAGATCTCGCCATTCATGGACAGCTCTAGATGTGGTAAAAACAACTATTGGGAATCTTATGACCGCTTGATTTTCGATGAAAACAAAAATATCTTCCAACGATATCGACTGACACCTTAACACTTTTCTTAATGCCTTTTTAACTTTGAGGTGTAGTTTACTAAGAGTTTACTAAGAACACGCTACCCAGTTTCAAATATAACTGTGAATGTGATACGCAAAAACATACATTTTTTCAAAAAGTTTGTAATGTCCGTATCCCTCAAACTTTATAAAGTTTAATCTTTTTTTAAATACTCTTCTCAAAACTTAACAGCGCAATAATAGTATGGGAAAAACTGCGAAAATTTAAAATTCGGAAAATTTTTGTTTCACTTGTAAACCACCATACAAACAATTCTAGTGACCAATTCCAATTCTAGTGACTCCATTTTGTACTAGTTTGGACCTTAAAGTAAAAAACTATGAAAAAATTAAATAAATTAAAAAACTATTGTAAATTTGAAGTCATTTTTTTAATTTTTAATTTTTTTTTAATTCTTTAGGAGACGACTATTCAACGTGAAACTTTTAAATATAGACTTCTAAACCCTGGTCAACGTTTCTCTCAATACAAAAACCTTGAAAAAAAGATCTAAAAATATTGAATTTTCACATATGCCGGTATAGTTTGAACTCAAATTTAGTTAAATCTAAATTAGATAAAAAAACATTTTTCATTTTTTTAATTGTAATTAAAAAAAAATTGCGGTTGGCGAATAATTTTCTCTCTATATATAAAACAAAATGAAAATATTATATTTTTTATTAAAAATTAAAAAAATGCAAATTATAAATGTCATCGCTGTGGGTGGGTGAATTTTTTTGACGCCAGCGAAAAAGTGAAATCGTGTTTCTTCATAGCTTTTGTATTTCTTTTGATATTTGCAATAAATGTTAAAAAGTTTTAGCCCTAATATATAGCCAAACAAAATCTGTGACGAAAGGGTTAATTAACATGTTCATCATAATTCGTAAAAACTAACAAAATACTTAGATGCATTTTTATGAGAAACACAAAATTTCAAATAATTTATCTTGAAATTTTTAATATTTTTCATTGGTAAAAAGTATAAAAAGTTTTCCCTATGGACCAAATTATGTAACGCTTTAAGTTTTCTTCAATTTCCCTAAAATAAATAACTTCCATTGCTTAATTCGATGACGGCTTTTTCTACTTTAAATCATTTAGATTCCCTCTAATGGGCTTAATAAAACCTTAACCCTCTAACCGGCCTAAGCTTTTTTGGACTGAAATTTATATCACTTGTTCGGCACGAGAAATGAAGAATATTTTGTTCTAGCGAAATTTTTTTCGTCGCCTATTTTAGGCGATATGGGTCAAAATAGGTTTAGAGGCTATCTCATAAACTAAGCTATTAAATTTAAAAAGTTAAGGCATAAATATTCTTCTTACAAAGATATAACAACAGTCCAAAAACTAGCCCTTTTGTGCTTTTAGATAAAAAGATATGGCGATTTTCGTTTTTCGAAAAACGCGAAATTGAGCGAAAACGCACCTTAACTTTAATATATATTGAAACTTTGAAGATTTGATAGTGTTACCAAATATAATATTTCTGCCAAATTTCATAAAAAACCCTCTACTCGTTTTCAAGTTAAGATGATGTCCTTTATAGGTATCCTTTTACAAACCTGTATGTCCTTGGACCAAACTTAGAGCATTTTCCAAAAGTTTAAGCTTCAATCTTCCTTTGTGTGGAATATGAATGGTTTTATGTTAACAGAAATGTGTTTTAAGGACTTTTCAAAATTGTGGTTATTTCTAAATATTTATTTTTTTGAAATTACCGAAAACTTTAACTATAACGCTTTCTCGCTTCCAAACCGTGACATGTACACAAAACATTACTTCGCAAAATATGTGGCTAATTTTGTTCTCTATCGATATAGCTTACATTTTTATAATAAAACACTTTATTGACGAACTTATGGCCAATTGAAAATACCCCGTCTAGAGACGGGCTTGCCGGTTAGAGGGTTAAAGTACATTCGAAAAATTTTTAATTTTGGTTTAAAAAAAATTTTTTTAAAACCGAAATTTTAATTTTGTAAATGCTTTAAGAAAAATATACAATTTTTGGCAATGCTCACAAATGGGCTGATGTTATTATGGATAGAAAAATCCATACCTTCAAATTAAAAAATGCTGCATTCAAAAATTTTACAAAAAATTTGATATCATAATAAAGTAGTCGATGACGCTTAATGCACAGGGGAATGTAAAGAAACTTAGATATTTTTAATTAATTTTCACGCCGATTTTTCTTTATCCAATTATCACCAAATTTCATATCAATTGATTGTATAGGCAAACGAAAATTGTCTATTTGGAACACTTAAATTTTCATGTTCAAAATTCTACATTCATCTTTGAACACCTCTAATTGGGAGCTGAGCTAAAACTTTTCTATCTACACTGCTTCTGCACACAATACAATGCTTCTATTAAAATAACAACATTTTCAAAATTTCCAGAAAAATCTTACACTATTTGTTTAACATTTTTTTTTCCCAAAAAAATATATAGCAAGCGATAATAACAATGCCATAATATTGATTACAGGTTTTACAATCTTAAAATTTTTTGTACTATAACAGGAAAAGTATTAAAAAGAGAGTAAATTGATAAAAAAAAAATTGTAAAAATCAGTGTTGCCATATAAACAGAATAATAAATTTTTATTTTTTTTTCATGAATTTGACAGGTTTTTTGGCGATCTATATAAGAGGGTTGCTAAAATGATCTTTATTTAGTCAAATCAGTGAAAAAAAGTTATTTTAAACTGAATTTTTGGTTGACAGTGCCAGGCACGTAGCTAGGAATTTGTTTTGGGGGGGGGGGGGGGGGCTTTTCGATTTTTTTTTTTGATTATAAATTTTTTTTTTGCACACTAAAGCTTTTCACAGCTTTTTCTTTTGTTTGCTAAATTTTTGCTAAATTTTTACCTACACGTTATGGGCAATCATGTATTAATAATAGAAATAGCTTTCTGATTTCATTTGAAACAAAAACCTACCGCATAAAGTGCATTTCCTTAAAATGCATTTTTTCATTTATTACTTATTGTGTTCATTATTTTGCGAATTTTGATGTCTATATTGCGAAACAACGCTTTAATCTGTTTGATCACAAATTTGAAAATGTTTGTGTACTTTAAGTTGGATATGCATCGTTATTGTCTAATTACGTTAAATTTTTAGCTAAATATTAATTTTTAGTTTAATTAAATAAAAAAAGGATTATGCGGAAAACTTTTTGAAAACCACGAAAAATAAAATTGCGTTAATTTATATTTTTATGTGCTAATATACGTCTAGGGTAGCTAAAACTTGATAAATGTAAAAAAAAAAGTTAAAAAGTTTCAACTTCTAATAACCCGATTAAAATTAATATGATGCTTTATATAATCATACGAAATTTAATATGAGTCTTAATAAAGTTTTATCCGAGAAATGGGCATAATAATTATATTTGCATTAGTTTAGTTTTAATTTGATAATATCAGATTAAATAACATCCGAATAATGACGCGATACAATTTAATACGATTTTATACAGCGGTATAAATTTATATGTGAACTGATACTGAAATATACAAAATAAGCTATAGTTGTGTCCGGTTTTTGATTTTAAAACTTCATGAAAATCCAAAATATCTATTAATCCTTTTAGACTTTAGCCACTTGCAAAAGGTTTACAACTTTATAATTTGTAACAAATTCCATAGCATTTGGAAATTTTATTATATTCAAAAATAAAAAATATAAATGAAGATTTTGTGGTATTTATTAACTTACACCATTGAATAACAAAGACGGAAAAAACGTTGAAAGTAAATTTAGAGTTTTAGATTGAAAAAAATCTTAGACTAAATTAAGAACTCATAATGTTACAAATGAAACAAATTCTTTTTTTAGGGTTAAGAACCAGAAAGAAATCAATTCAAAAGACAAAAATTGGGGTAAACTTTGTGTATAAAATTATACGCAAAATGATGCAATTAATTGTATTGTATTGATGTAATACACATTTACATCCAAAATATTATTGACAAATTTTCTAGTGCGACTCTGCATGGGGTTAATATACAATTTTATATAAAATACAATTGTGTTTTTTAAATATGATATAATATCAAAATATATATTATTTTGCAATGTCTAGGTATATAAATATAACGTAATTATTAATTGGATTAGTTTTAGCGTATTCTAAATGCAATATACAATTATACGCAACTATATATGACATCATATTAAATTTTTTCTACGAAATTAATTTTATATATGAATTTATATAATTATGTCCGGTTAAATGCACTGGCAGACAAAACCTTATAAGTGCATATAAAATAATGTATTATTTTATGCAAACGTTTTAACTCGGGAAATTAAAGAATTATAACCGTCCAAAAAACAAATTAAAAGCAAATACCCTATATAATTTGCCTGCCACTTATAAGGAAGCTTTTCCGATGGGTTTCCTTTGAAATTAAATTCGGATAGGTGATAAAGCAGCAAAAATATATGAAAAACGTATCTATTTTTAAAATTTGTGGTGAAAATTAACACATTTTTGTATGAAAATATGTTTAAAGTTTAGGAAATTTAGACTTATTTAAAAACAGCGTTCAAATCCTCGAGAAAACACACATTTTGAAAACCATTTTGACACTATGTCGTGGACCCCGGCTGCCACTTATTTGAATTATTTTAACAAATTATTCACTATTTTTTCCGCTTTTTGATATATCCGACTTCATGTATTGTATTAAAAAAATAGTAAATTTTACAAGCAAGCGTGATTGTAGTCTGAAAGAAATAATAATAAAGAAAAAATATAAAATTGGAAAATTTAAAAATATACCTGACATCGCCTAGGTCTTATTTAAACTAAATTATGTATTTCGAATTCACTTTGATTTATATTTTGGACAATTTCAAACGCTTTTCAAATTGTCTTTAATCAATTTTTTAAATAAAAACCCTTTAAAATGTCAAAAAAAACTACATCGTTATAACACAAAGACTTTTTTAGCTGCTTGATTTTAAAATGTCGCATTTCAAGGAGCGCCGATTAAAATTGGTTCACATTTAGTCTTAAAAAAAATTGTGAAAATTTGTGTCACATTGGACCAGGTTAACACATTATGCATATCGATCAAAGTTTGAGGCTTAAATTTGTTTCAAAAAATTAAAAAAATATATAAATAATATATATCGTAAAAAAAATACTGAAAACTATGTTACCAGATGCGTGCGTAGCAAACCAAATTTACCAAAAAGATTGCACTGTAAGTAAAGTAACGACTTTTACGGCACAAGTAAACTTAATTTTGAGTCTTAGTGGTAGCTCCATTTTAAAAGATCATGTCAAAATACACAGAAAAAATCATTGTCAAAAAAAAAATTCAATTAAACTTTTGTTCGATTTCAAACTTACTTTCAATTAACTGTTTAATTGAAAATGAATTTGGTATAAAAAAAAATTCTCAGTTTTTATAACGTTGAACAACATTGAAACAAATGCAAAAATTTTAAAAAGTCGCCAAAATTAAAAAAAAAATCGTTTAAAGTTGAAAATTCACGTTTCTTTAATTTTGGTCATTTTTTTTAATTTTTTTTTTGAATTTTGGCGTTTATTTTGGGAGTTTTTTAAATTTCTGCAATTTTGAGGATTGTTTTGGCAATTTTTTTTTTCAAATTTTGCGATTTTTCAAATGGTCTAATTTTTCCCAATAGTAAACAATATTCAATTAAATTTTTAATAGATGTGAATAAAACTATATGTAATTGAAAATAATATTAATTAAATAGATACAAATTATTTTAGTTGTTACTACAATTGCATCAACACGACCGAATTTAGTTAAACTTTTGCTGAATCAACAAATATTTTAATTAAAACTCAATTTTAGTTTTTTCTGTTTAGTTTGCATTGTCTCAAACAATTTTTTGATTATATTTTAAGTCAAAGACTTCGAAATCTCTTATGAAAAGATTTTATTTATTGCTTTTTGTCGAAATCAACTCTAACAATGATAGCCGCCCATTTGCAGGCGATGTTTTCTAACGAAATTTTAAGATTCGAATCATATAAAACTATTTCCTATTTGATCCAAGTCAAAAATAATTATTTTCATATTGAATTTATCAATAACATTGTTACTTTCTAACGAATTGTATTAAGTTTTTAAATTTATCAAATCATTTCGGGGGGGGGGCTCTAGCCCCCAAGCCCCCCCCCCCCCCCTAGCTACGTGCCTGGACAGTGCTTTGTCCCCATAATAGCCAAGGAGTTTACGTATTTAGATGAAAATTGTCAAGCTGGTTTCTTTATGTTGTAAAATTGGTCATTGTTCTGGGAATAAAGTAAGATTTTTTTGCGCCAATTTATCAATTTATATTTAGATCGCAGCAAGGACTGGCATAGCTGTCACATATCCTTTTTTGTTGTAAACGCTTTAAATCATTTGAAAAACTTCCGACTGTTGCACATTTTTTGTATTTTGCTAAAAATATAAAAAAGTTGTATGTTATACAATATTTGCAAGGATATGCACTCTTTTTCTGTTTTTGAATAAAAGCTAGAATTATGTTTTTCAAATTTTGGACAATGTTCTCAGAAAGAAATCAGTAATATTTGTGCAAATTTTATCATATAAAAAAAAAAAAATTTAAAAAACAAATATTATAAAAAGTATAAGGAATCTGGTTCACTTACCCATTATGGTAAATATTCAGTAACTCGTGCTGAATATAACTTGCTCAACACGAGATTATATAAGGACTACTTAAATAATATGAAAAATAATTTTAAACGTGATCCCAAATCGTTTTATAAATTCGTGAATTCTAAAAGAAAATCCGGTGGTTATCCTTCTGTTGTAAAATATTTAACTAATGAATCTTCTGATGATGTTGTCATAAGTAATATGTTTGCGGATTTTTTTTCCACTACGTATTCTGATGCTCAATATAGTAATTCCAACGATTATCATATTCCAATAATTGAACAACAGTCAATATCAATTGCATCTATAACCACGTCTCACATTAAAAAATGTATACGGACCTTAAATCTTCATTTCATCATGGACCTGATGGGGTACCAAGCTGCATACTTACTAATTGTGCTGAAGTTCTCTCTATTCCTTTATCGATCATGTTTAATTTATCTATTAACTACGGTTATTTCCCCAAATACTGGAAAGATTCTTATATTATTCCTTTATTTAAATCAGGAAATAAGTCTCTTGTAACTAATTATAGAGGTATTGCCAAACTTAGTTCAATACCCAAACTGTTTGAAAAATGTTTAACTGATCATTTTTGTTATACAATATCATCGATATTATCACCTTCTCAACATGGCTTCCGTAAAGGATGCTCTACAACCACAAATCTACTAAATCTCGCAACAATAGTTAACCGCGGATTTACAAACGGTCAACTTACTGATGTTATCTACACAGACTTTAGCAAAGCCTTTGACAAAGTTAATCATAATCTTCTTTTAAAACAATTATATTTGATGGGTTTACTAAAAATTGTATAAACTGGATAGGATCTTACTTGAGTGGCAGAAAACAACGTGTGTTATTTAACAATTCTAAATCAAAAAATATCGATGTAAGATTTGGAGTACCGCAAGGAAGCCACCTTGGGCCAATTTTATTCTCCCTCTTCATAAATGACTTACCACTTTCGATTAAATTTTCCAACGTCCTAATGTATGCTGACGACGTTAAAATTTTCTTAAGTTTTGATAAAATTTCTTATCATACACATCTTCAACAAGATTTAAATAACCTCTACGTATGGTGCAATGCAAATTTAATGGAATTAAACTTGAAAAAATGCAAACATATGCGCTTCTCCAGAAAAAACTTCGTTCCTTCTTACTACTTTTATGACCTTGGTGTTTTATTAGACCCCAAACTAAGTTTTTCACAACACATCACTCTGGCCGTTAATAAAGCTCGTGGAGTTCTTTCTTTTATTAAACGATGGGCTAAAGAATTTACTGACCCCAATATAACTAAACATCTTTATACTTCCCTGGTACGGCCAATCTTGGAATATGGTTCCGTAATTTGGGATCTTCAACATAATGTTCGTATTCAAATGATTGAATCAGTTCAAAAACAGTTTTTACTTTTCTGTTTACGAAATTTCTACGTGGGATCTATTGTTAATCTTCCATCATACTCTATTAGACTTGCTCGTATCAAACTACCAACCTTGGAAAGCCGAAGAAAAATGCTAAATGTTACTTTTGTAGTCAAGCTGATTAATGGTGACTTATGCTCCGAATTTCTAATGAATAACCTGTCATTTAATATTCCTCAACGCTCAACGAGAAACTTCAATTTGTTATATGTTCCATTTTTTCGTCAAAATTATGCTGACGCTGATCCTCTTATTAGAATGTGTAATGATTTTAATGAATTTTATAGTTATATTGATTTTAATATTAATGTTAGGATTATTAAACGCAATATTATTTTATTTCTAAACACATAAATTTATATCTATGTTATTTGTATTAATGCAATTTGATGTTATTGTCTGTAAGGATTTTTCCATAGACTAAAATAAATAAATAAAAAAAAAAAATAAATAAATACTTTTTTTGAGAAGGCTTTAAATCCACTGAAAATCATTCGACTACGCTTTTTTTATTTTGTTAGAGTTAAAATAATTTATTTGTCATAAAATAAAAGTAAGCATATTCTAAAATTCCATATATCCTGAGTTTTGTAAATTTTGAATAAAAGCCATAATCCTATTTATAGTGTTTCAAAAATTGGTTATTATTCTTAAAATAAAATAGCTTGATGCTAAGGCAGTGAGTTCAAATACCAGTACGACACCAAAAAAATAAAAAGTTTTTCATATAGAGCAAATTAACAATATAAAATACTTTGTTCAATTGACACATAAATTAACCATTGACGAGTCCCAGGAGGGGGATGAAACTGCTTCAGTCTGGTGTATCCTTTGTGTCCGTAAAACTTTTCAATAAAAATGTTTTCTTCCTCTTCTTCCTGTAAAGGGACTAACTAAAATCAGCAATATTTGTGCCAGTTTTCATTTCAATCCTTTTTTGTTAAAGGCTATAATTCTTTTAAAAATTATTAAAATAAAACGAAATTTTATAAACGATAAGGTGTGTGAGATGCTTTCAACTATTTAAAATTTTTGTCAAATCAGTTTGGTAGTATAACGTTTACCAGAACATCCTTTTTTATACAAAGTTTAAAACAACAAAAATTAATTTATAAATAAGTGATGTCAAAAATAAAAATAATTATATGGAAGTGACATTTCTTACAATTTTTTTAATTCGTTTACAAAAACTATAGGATTCCATTAAAAATTAATTTCATAATATATTTTTTAATTATTAAAAATAAAGTGTTTCTTTATTTCGAGTTATCTACTAAACCAACTACAGTGGTTGAGCTCTTCTGAGTACATGAATGTACTAGGGTGGGGCGATTAGTATGGAAGAAAAAAAATCTTAATGGGCGCTTCGCGCTTCGCGTTTCTGATTCTTGGGATTGTACTGAGCAAAAAAGTCCACTAGACCATACGTCTACGGTGAAAATCGAGCTTCCAGATTTTGACTTGCAGTTTTTTCTTAAACCCCACCCACAAATATGATTGATGCATTAATCTGCTAGAGAATCTTCCAAAGAAGAGATTGCTACCATAATCTTGGATAAGCTCCTCCTACTTCCTGAGATATGTCCATCCCACACATTTTTACAAGCAAGTCAAAATCTGTTTGCAAGTCAAAATGTGGAAGCTGGATTTTCACCGTAGACGTATGGTCTAGTGGACTTTTTTGCTCAGTACAATTACAAGAATCAGAAACGCGAAGTGCCCACTAAGATGTTCAAATCGCCCCACCCTAGAATGTACTTTTTGTATTATTACCATATTATAATTATTGCAAATATATCGTACTACAAACTCAAAAGCACGTGTATTTCGTTTAATTTTTTTTTAAATTTTTGTTGAAATAATACATCAATTTTGAACGCAGAAAATAATTACAATCGCAGATATATGTTAGAAATGTTACAATGTTATTATGAAAGTACCATTTACACAACGCATTACCTATACAGACATTTAGTTAATAAGAATTAAGATAATTAATATGATGTTAAATAATATATGTATTTAAATATTCTAGTTAAGATTTGAAATAATCTTATAGTCATTCTTATTTTCTGTGACATTCTTATTTATTTTTGTTTTCTGGGATATATTTTGTTTTTATTTTTTCATATGGACAGAAAATATTTTTGATTTTCCGCCTTTTAAAAAAAAAAATTGTTATATGTATATAAGTTTTTAATTATTTAAACAAAAAAATTTTTCAATCAAATTATAATAAATGTTCCCTTTAGAAATCAACCAATGTGGAACGATATATTGGAAATAAATAATTATGAATGTTGAGGTTAAGAAGAAGAATAAATGTTTTTCTCTAAAAATTATAAACACTATTAATTTTTAAATCAGACTAGACTAGTTTCTGCCTCTTTTTATGGCCAGGCGTCATCAGTGATTTTCCATTTAAATTGTATTATTATTTGTGTATTGATAATTGTCAGATTGTCTCTATAAGATACATTGTTCAACAACCTGCGGCTGTAGGAATCAAACCTGAGCACTTCTTACATTACAAACGTAACAATTCCAAGTCCTGACCGTGTAGCGATCACACCCAATGCTAATGCAGCTAAATTGCAGCTTTCTTTCCTATTAGCTTTTTCTGTTATTATATATTCTATATATATATACTCAGAAGTGACAACACTAACAACACAAATATTCTATTTTTAGATTTTTGTTTATTTTTCTAATCTCCTCCGTCTCTATTTCACAATGTTAATTATAATTTATAAATAAAGGATCTTAAGCTCGTTTAAAGGAAGAAGAATTTTATAAAAGAAGATAAAAGAAAACTTAACATATCTGTTTGTTTTTTATATTTTTATCAAACTTTGGTAATTTTTTACATTTTATCTGAAAATGAGGTATTTTTAACAACTTATTAAAAAACAACATAATACATAAAAGCTAAGAAAGTGACAGAAATTTTAGTTAGTCACAAATTACAAAAAATTACTTTCGGCACATTTAAGAAACTTTGCGTTTAAAGTTTATGTAAAAAATCGGTTATTTTTTTAGTTCTCCTAATTAACAAATACACAAAAAATAAAAATAAAATAAAAGTTTTAAAATCAATTAACTTATTTTTTTTTTAATAATCCATTAAACTTATTATATTTTTAAGCAGCCAACAAAAAAGTACTATTTCAAACTCTACTTGATATATGTTTAACAAAGTTTTTTTCAAAATCAATATTTTTTTATTGCAAATACATTCAAATATTAAAAGCAAAAAAAAAAATCTCTTACTTAACTTTAAAATTTAATTTTTTGGCAACTATTTTAGTAAAACTTAAAAAATGAACTTTTTCTTATTACAAAATACATTAAAAAGTTAGTGATATTAGCGACACCTAGTGATGAAAGAATGAACTACAGAACAAAGGATACCTTTTATAAGATTTAAGAATTAGATATAATTTTTATTAAAAATAAAAATTAAGTTTTTTCGAACTTTAATTGTGCAATGAAAATTAAAATTATTCAAGTTCGGGGCGATACCCTATAATTATCTATTAGGATATTGTCCTAACAAATAATTTATAGAGTTTTTGTTTTCAAATTTATTAATTCACCACTTTTAGGAATGTGTTGATAGATAGATCTATTTCGGGAATTTTCTAGGTTCGCATGATCAGAACACGTTTTGAAAGAAGTGACAATCCCATGCAAAATATCAAACATTCATGTAATGTGAGAACTAATATATGAGCTCAGAGTTAAACATTGATCAAAAATAAATTGAAAACTTGTTCGTTATGTGTAAGCTCTACCTTTGGCAGATATAAAATACACGCCTTTCTTTTTTATTCTCCTTTTTTTACACTTGTTTTGTTTTGTTAAAAAACAAGATGTAAAGTAAACAAAACCGTACTTTGTCTTTTTTACAAGTTTAATATAATTTTTATTGAAAATAAAAATTATGCCTTTTCGACCTTTACACATTCCTAAAGGTGGTCAATTAAAAAATTTTAAAACAAAAACTCTATAGATTATTTGTTAGGACAATATCCTAATAAAGAAACATAGAGTATAGCCGCGAACTTGAATAATTTCCATTATCATATAATCAATATCGTTTAAATCGAAGACTCAATTTTTTTTTTTGATTTTTGTTCTTGGGAGTCGTATTATGAGTTTTGTCGAAGTCGTATTATGAGTTTTATGTTTTATTTAATTACAAATGTTTAGCAAAGATAAAACAATTTTTGTACTAAAAAAAACACAAATATGGCAACACTGCATAAAGCTATGGATGAGAAAATTATTCGACCATATAATTGTCCAAATAGATAATAAAACACGATAATATTACATTTTTGAATATACATAGCTTATCTAAACGAAATCATTGTTGTTGGTATTTATAATAAATATTTAAACAATAAATACGTTAAAATGCATAAAAACAACTAAAAATAAAAATTAGTTGTTAACTATTTTGAATTTAGTAGAGTACTTACAGTGAACCGTGAAGGTTGTTTTGGATCAAATTGATTTAAAAAAAATAATTATTTATTGAATGAAATATAAACTGATAAGAAACTACTCATGGGTCTACGTAATTCTAAAAATAAAAAAAGCTATGACATTGCACCTATAGTATCAGATAAAGAATTTGGTTATAGAAAGGCACCAAGGCCATTACCACATGTAGAGTTACCAGCCGTCCCTGTTACTTCAGACGAAAATGCTGAACAATCAGAAAAATCAACCAGAACAGAGGTCGAGGTTCAACAAATACAAACTACCTCACTTGTATTGGATAAATCGGAAACCAAAGAAACTGAACCAGTTGCTGAAGTTCAACAAGTACAAACTTCTTTGCCTGTAGTGGAATCATTAGAAATTGAACCTGACGCTGAAGTTCAAGTAATACAAACTTCATCCCCTGTAGTCGGACAACCGCAAGATCCCTGTATACCATCATGGGTTAATGAATCAAATTTTAAAAAATTGCTTATACAATCCAATCCTACTATTAAAGAAATAATCAACTTTAAAGCTTATCCCGCCATGGCAGCTGGTGAAAATTATGCCACTTTAATGTTAAAAGTTACATTTTCGGCTAAACTTGAAGATGATTCTTTAAAAGAATTCTCCTTCATGTTAAAAGTGGCTCACAATAATAAGGAAATGAAAGAAATTATGAAAGTAATGAATTTCTTTATAACGGAAAATTCTGTCTACACCGACGTTATTCCCGCTTTGGAAGATATGTATAAGCAAGTTGGTGTTGATGTCAAATTTGCTGCTAAATCTTATCGATTGCCTGCTGTTGACTCCACTAATCATTATGTTCTATTGGATGATTTAAGTTTAGGTGGCTTCAAAAATGTCAACCGTTTGGAATGTTTAAATATGGAACATTCTTTATTGGTTTTACGAAAATTGGCTCAATTTCATGCTGCTTCCGCTTGTCATGCTGCTAAAAAGGGTCCTTATTCGGAGATATTTTCACCCGATATGGACAATGAAATGATTCGCACTATAATGGGTCAAATGTTTATGGGTTTTAAGAAACCATTTTTGGATAATCTGAAAAACTATGATAATGGTGATAAATATTATGATGCAATGGTGAGTAAAAAGAAAATCAATAAATTAATTAACGATTTCTTTTAAATTTTTAAATGATAACTCAAATATTCAAATTGAAATTAAACATATTTTGTTTTTCTAAATTAAACATTTTACTTAAAATTTTCTTAATTTGAAATAATAAGTCGCAATCAAATCTATAGTGTTTGCAAGTTCTAATGCGAAATTCCAATTATGTTTGTTATTTTATAAATTTCAATATATTACGCTTTCTTCTGAAATTTTAAACAGAAACATTACGAATGGAAATATCATTTTAAAATTTTGTGCACCAAATTCATGATCAATTAAACATTTAATAGGTATTATCAATTATCAATTTTAATTGAAAGTGAGTTTCAAATCAAACAAACGCTTAATTGAACTTTTTTATACAATAATTTTTTCTGTGAGTGTAATATATACTTTGAAATGTAATAAATAAATGAGACCAAAAAACTGTAATTTTAATATTTTTAATATCCTTGAAACTTAAAACCGACATAAGTCTTGCGACGCTAAATATAAAGGAATGACGCGGCTGGATGAAGCATCCCTATGGGGAATGGGACCGGTTCTCCGTGTGCCACAGGATCGGTACCTTCGTGCCAGAGACCGGTCCTCTGCTACAACCCTACCCTATGTAAACAACTGGCAACTTTAACATTGGCATGTCATAGGAGGGGGTCATTTGTCCTGCTTTAAACCACATATTGGCATGCCACAGGACTAGCCAAAGATGGGCATACTGTCGCAAAAGGGCCATGTCGTATAAAATAAAAAAAAACTAAACAGCTTCAAATGGGTAAAATTCTGGCCACCTGGATTTTTCTTGTCAATAAGCATTCTGGTTAAGTGGTATGTCATCCCTTTACCAGTCACAGGATTGGTAATTTTAGGACACTACTTAACCCACTTAAGTATTAAATTATACCAGTCCTGTGATACGTCCTTCTTTAACCAGTCACTTTTAGGTCAATTGACAACTCATTCCCAATAGGGATACTTTAACATCGGCTAACATATACACAAAACGTTAAAATTTCAAATATTTTGGCTTAAAGTGTTGAAATTTTTCTAAATTCCTTTGATATAGATTATCCTACTCATATTCCCATACTTTTCTTTTCTTTCAGGATACATTTTTTGATAATCTTATTGAAGAATTTATTGCTGCTCGTAAGGCCCATGCCAGTTCCTTTAATGTTCTCAATCACGGCGATTCATGGTCAAATAATATTCTGTTCAAATATGCTGATGATGGTAAATTGGAAGAAGCTGTTTTTGTAGACTTTCAAAATACAAATTGGGGTACACCTGCACAGGATTTATTCTATTTTATTATATCATCGGTACAACTTGATATTAAACTATCACAATATGACTATTTTATACGCTACTATCATCAACATCTAACCGAGAATTTAAAGCTATTAAAATATCCACTGGAAATACCAAATCTTAAAGAATTTCATATACAAATGATAGATTTCGGTTCATGGGCTACAGTCACCTCGTTCTTAACATTGGGTGTTGTGTTATTGGACCCAACAGATAATGCGAAATTTGAAAATTTCCTTGGTGAAGGGCAGGAGAGTGTTGATTTCAAAATGTCCATGTACACAAATGAACGTTATTGTAAATATATTAATGAAATATTGCCATGGCTGCACAATCGTGGTTTTATGGAATCGCGTTATATGTAAGCATTACTTAATCACAAAAAAAAAATGTTAGGCAAAAGATTGCTAAATTATAGATTTCCCAGGGGGAAATTGAACATGTTTCTAAATTGCATAACCGACGAAAAAAGTGTTTATATAGTTATATAAAGCTTGATATAACTGGATATAATTGTATCTAATTATATATGTGACCATATATAACGTCATATTAATTGTCACCACAAATTTTAATATAGATATATCAATATATCATCATATATTATTATATCTTTTAATATATACAAGTTAATCTTTTTTATTTCATCATCAGGACCGGAAGTTCATGCAATTGCATGTTTCTTTCCCTAGGTCTGGGTAAAAAAATTTTCTTTGCGAATCAAAGTGTTTGTGTTAGAATTGCATCGATTTGCCAGTGCATTTTTTTCATATTGTGCTACAAATGCACATTTTTGCATATTTCGCTTTAAATGCATATTTTTTTTTTATCATATTTTCACTTATTTAGCTTAAAATACATATTTTTATAGCACATTTTTTTGAATGCTAAAAATATTTTAATATTATTTCATATTTAAGCAACGAACATATATACTAAAAAGGGTTCAAGCTACTCAAGCATTTTTAAGTGTTCTCTTAAATTTTATATGCAAACTGGTTTGAGAGATACAGGTTTAAGTCGTTTTGTAAATGCGTATTTTCCAGCATAAATATTTATGACTTTGTATTAATTGTGCAAAACGTGTGCAGAGAATATATATTTATATATATGTATGCAAAGCGCATAGTTTTGGGACATTTATTCTTTCCCCCGCATAGTTTAGGGACATTTGCTTACTTTGGGGACAGTCCGCAAAGTTTTCGCGCCTTTTCATACATCTAGCGTATAAGATGAGGACAACTGGTTCGATACACCGCATACTTAGGGGACAATTTTGGGCGTGTCCCTAAAATCCCTAAAGTAAAGGGACACGGCCAAAATGTTCCCCGAAATATGCAGTGTATCGAACCAACTGTCCTCATCTTATACGTTAGATGTAAGAAAAGGCGCGAAAATTTTGCGGACAGTCCGCAAAGTAAGCAAATGTCCCTAAACTATGCGGGGGAACGAATAAATGTCCCTAGAGTATGCGCTGTGCATACATATATATATTAGAGTTAGTTTTGAAAAATAGATTTTTGGATATTATCACTTTTTAGAAGGTTTTGTATCAATAAAAATAATGGCGTATTTTTTTTTTTTAATTTCAACTCCTTCCCGTGCCTATAGGCGACTCAAATCGCGGATTTTGGGTCCCTTTTCCCATACAACAAAAACGGCTAAATATATGTCAAATCTGACTTCAGTATTCGATTCTACGGGAAAACTTAGGCCCATAAGCTTTTTTTTAGTTTTTGGAATGCACCAGAATGCATAATTAGAGTGGTCCAAAAAAATAATTTTGTAAGTAAAAAATTAAAATATTTTTTTTGTTAATATACAATGAAAAAACACTTACATCTGAGAAAAATGGTCCAAAAATTTTAATTTTGTAGTTACCCGTTCAAAAGTTATTAAAGCAATGTACAATATTGCTACAGTATTGCAAAAAAAAAGAAAAGTAAAACCTACACTTTAAAAAAAGTTAAATTTATGAGCAAAAAAAAAAGAATTTTAAGTCAGAAAATTAAAAAAAAAAAAAAAACAAAAGCGCAATAATGTTACAGCTTATAATCTCTACAGTCCAGAGAACTGAATTGGATTTAGCCAAAAAAAAAAACCGTAATGTGCTATATTTGTAGCGTGGAATTATATTTTTCTATCAAAATTATTTGTCTTCAATGTTATAAATAGGATTGTTAAGAAAAATCAAATCTCGATTTTAATTTGGTGGAATTTATGAGAGTATTTCTAATAATACAGATTTTGGACTAAAATTTTCGAAAATCCATGTTTTGTGGTATAAACTGAACCGAAACTATAGTCAAATGAAAGACGCTATAATTATGAAACACTGGACAACTAAATAATTAAATAAGTACAACAACTACCTTCGAAAGCTAATACAGGGATGATTAATCTTACGAAGGCACCTAAGCGATCGGATCACTTGTGTAAGAAATAATTACAAAAATCTGACGTTATAGTTATGAAACACAGTGTATTGAAAGCACGTCTAATTTTACAATAAGTTGATTTATATTAAAATTTTCATTATTATTTGGAATATTGAACAAAATTAGCTGATTTCCAAACAATTTATGAAGTTATATCAAATTGTTTAAAATTATATATAACTTAATAAAATTAGATAAACTAATTTTTCGGATTTACAGTAGAAACTTGATTCTTGCACGTAATGAAAACCGGGCTCGGTGCAAGTTTCGAGGTTGTTGCAAGTACCGAGTATTAATTTCCCATACAAAATAAAAGGCACATACATCTGTTTAGAATCTAAGTTTAATATTTCAATTCAAAACACTTAAGTTCAACGCATTCGTATAACAGTAGATACATATTTTATGTGAAATTAAAGAAATTTAAAATTTTTGTTATTTTGTACAAAGTCGCTTGTTCAGTACTACACTGCTTCTTAGTCTCAGGAGCATCATAATATCGTCTAATGAAGCATTGTTATGCTCCGCCCATTCTATACAAATATTGAACGCTGATATACAAAAATGTTGCAAGTATCGAGTTCAAAATTTTCGGATGTCGCAAGTACTGAGTGCGTAATGAAAAATATTCCTATGTTTCAAGAATCGAGGTGTGCAAGTATCAAGTATGTGCAAGAATCGAGTTACTACTGTAATTATATCAAATTTGATCCCATGTGATTTTATGAGAAATGTTTACGTATGCTGTTTTTCGGACCAGCTGAGATTGGATATAATAAGAAATTATATATGATTATATATACCTATATCGGAACTTTTTTCATCGGGTGCCTAAAAATTGGTAAATTTTCTTAAGTCTTTGCATAGCATATAACAAATAGTGGGTGACGTTATTTTTATCGATATTTTGGTAAAAAAAAACTTTTTTGTGTGTACACACAGAGAAAAATTTAGCTATTTGCCAACTGAAATTCCGGTACTGAGACTCAAAGTCGGTTAATACGAATTTCAGTCGGTTGGTAAAACTGAACATTTGTTTTCACAACAAAATTCGGTTAATTTAACTGAATTTTAGTTCCAACACTCAAAATATTCAGAAATCTAATGTTAATATCGTTGTACTAACTGAATTTATAAGTTGTTAATATTAATATACACTTTTTAATTCGGTTGGCACTTTATTTCTCTGTGTGTATTCAAAAAATATGTAGAATTGGGTGCAATTTTCTAAGGCATATCCTCTTAGTCAATTTCGAAAATGGTTTAATTTTTTTTATTCCTTATAAATATTTTTTTTTCTTTGTTTTAATTAGTGTACCATTGCGTGGGAAGAAAATATTTTGTATGGAAGAATAAATAAAATTCGTGAAAACCAGAAAAACATCATAAGAAATATATCGCAATATTATCAAACTTTTGCGTCAAAATGGTGGAAAACAGTTTTTATTGAAGTAAAAGTTTTTACTAAAATCCAGTAAACTTTGCTTTTCGCATAATAATGCAATAATGTCGCCATTTTTTTTCAATTGTTATGTCAATCTAGTGAGAAACGATTAAGTATTAAAAATTTTAAAGAAATGTTACAAAAAAACTAAGTAATTTGAAGCAAATTATTAGTTTTTTTTGAATTTAAAAAAAAAAATATTTTTAAACTTAACATTTCAACACGTTTGGTGCGCGCACTTTTTTAACGATCAGGATAAAGTAATATCAAAATTCTTAGTAGTTTTGTATGCCCTACGCGAATATGCCTTGGGACAATTGATATTCTCCAAAAAATGCTCAAAGTTATAACCCTACTTTAGAATAGTACATTTTATTAATATTTTAAATTTAAAATATTTTTATTTTTTTTTATTTCCTAAAAACTAATGCAGTGATTTAGATAAGAAAACATTGTCTACTGATAAGTTAGTCGAACACGTTACAGCGATTGCTACTACTGCTGAGGAAAAATTTGAACAATCATCTGCCACTTATCCGGAATGGGTTAATGAATCGCTATTTATCGATGTGATACGTGCTGATTTTGAAAATTATCAAAAAATTCTAAAGTTCGCCGTAAGCCTCGCCTACAAGTGCTGGTGATAATTATTCATCGATAATTATGAAAATTGACATCGACTTTGAACTAACAGGTAAACATTTTATAATTTACGATTATTATGGCTTATATATTTTCTTATCAACTCCCTCATATCTGCGTATCAATTATTATGGAGAGTTATTGGCAATATTGAATTTTTAAAAGTCTCAGACCAGGGTTGCCAAATGTTCTCATAAAAACAAATATTTTTGCAACTTTTTGATGTTTTAAATTCAGACATTAAGCATGTTTTAAGTGCATTTTTTTTTAATGTTATTTGAGTTTAACTGCTTGACGGTTTGAAATAATTAAAAAAAAAAAAACATTCAAAAAATTATGTGTACTTGATGTTAGCCGAAATAGTTAATATTTGCGATAGTTACTTTAACAAAAACTTCCTGTGTCAACAAAATATTTTAAAAATGTTCATACACTTGTTTGAGTTTTAAAATAAAATTTAGAAATATTTTGCTTACATTGACTGTACTGAAAGTATTGTTAAACTAACTTTCGCAAATATTAACATTTTTGTCTGAATTTTGGTACATATAATTTTTTAATCTATTTATATATTATACTAAAGGATGAACTCATAAGTCGTCCTTTTTCGCTATGCTGTTATATAAATTTTATGCATATTTCGAGTTTTTCCTATAAACCGCATATTTTAGCAAACACTTTCATTACTGTGAATGTCTTTAAAATATTTTCCAATTTTATTTTAAAAATGTTTACAAATCTGTTATGAATTTTGAAATAAAATTTAGAAACTATTTTTAGAACATCACTGTAATAAAAGTGTTTGTTAACTTTCGCAATTATAATCCTTTTTGACTGAATTTTGGTACACATTATTTTTTAAGCTATTTACATATTATACTAAAAGATGAACTCATAAGTCATGCTTTTTCGCTATACTGTTATATAAATTTTAGGCCCATTTCGCGTTTTTCCATAAACCGAAATTTCTTTTCTTTTTTAAACAAAATTATTGTTCAAATTTCTTTCGTTGCATATGCACAAACATGCTTCGATCCGTTGCGAAATGGACTGATAAATTTTTCGAAAATAATAAAAAACTCGAGTAAAAACCTTTATATACAATCATATCTTGTTTAATACAATATTATAAAATAAAAACACTTAGCTCCATGTAGCTAAAAATGGATATATGATTAATACAATATTAGGTTTAATAATATACGGTATTATATTAAAGTTTTGTTTTAATCGAATCTAAAGTATTGCATTTTGTAAAAATTTAAAGTGTGGTAATATTTTTTGTTCTTTGATATTTCAAACGTTAATTCGTGCTTCTAGACGAGAACAAGAAATTCTCATTGAGTTTGTGATTTAACCTTACAATTATCTCTAGAAATTCTAAGAACAACGTCAGGGTACAATTTCCTTAGGCAAGAAAGAAATCCGGGAATAAGTTTTAATTTTGCATTAGAACATGAAAAAACTATAAATTAAATTGTGAATAACTAATTTTAATTCAGAAAATTTTAAATAAAATGGTAAATAATGCGAAAATTTTAATTTTTAATATTCGCACTATCTCTTAAATAGTTAAAAGAAATCTTAAATTAATTTATAACTTCTTTGATTGCAAATAAAAAATTTCTATATCAGTTGCAATTTTTTTTTTTTGGATTTCAAATAGAAAATTTTAATTTATTTTAAGTTTTCGAGATTTCAAATTTATGCTTATCTTAATGTTTGCCCTATTTACAAGTTATATGCTAGTTTTTATGAGAAGACCTAATGTTAATGTTTTCAAAATTTACATAAACCACACAATATTTATATATAATGTAATATATAGACCATCCATTATATTAAATTAAATATAGTGTTATAGTACAAGGTGGCGCAAAAATAACCTTCCGATGTTTTTTTGGCTGTAATTTTAAAAAAAATGAAAAACTTTGATTCTTCTTGTGGATTATTTTTATTTGGTATTTTAATTTTTTTTACATCAAGTCGAGAATATGATGTCATGTAAATGGGCGCCGCCACAGTTGATTGTCATTTGAGCCCTTTTTATTGATTGTCATTTGAGCCCTTTCACTTTGGCCAAAACTTCCGGCGATAGGTCCTCACATTCTTGACGGATATTGTCTTTAAGAGCTGCAAGAGTCTGAGGCTTGTTAACATAAACCCGCGACTTCAAAAAGCCCCACAAAAAGAAGTCTGAAGCGGTCAAATCAGGCGATATTGCTGGCCAGTGCAAATCGCCAAAACGGGAGATTAGGCGCCCGGGAAATACATCCTTCAGCATATCGGTTGTGGCACGTGCAGTGTGTGCCGTTGCACCGTCCTGTTGGAACCACATGTTTTCCAATCCCAATTCATCAAGTTGCGGCAAAAAGAACTCGTTGATCATTGCTCTGTAGCGCTCACCATTCACAGTAACCATTTGGCCCGCGACGTCTTCGAAGAAAAAAGGTCCGATGACTCCTCCAGCGAAAACAGCACACCATACAGTGACTTTGAGCGGGTGTAATGGCACTTCGTGGGTTACACGCGGATTTTCAGTGCCCCAGAAGCGTAAATTTTGCTTATTTACGTACCCGCTAAGCTGGAAATGGGCCTCATCACTCATGATTATTTTTGATGAAAAATAATAGTCAAATAAATAGTCACCAATATTCCGCGTTCTGGAACAGTGTAGCGTAACATTGTTTATTAACGTGTATTTCGCATGTGTTTACTACACAAATGTAAAAACAGAACTGACATTAGGGGCCAATCGCAAAATTTATAGCATTTTCTGATAGGAGGATTACTTTTGCGCCACCTTGTATAACGTATAATTAAATAAAATTGGATGAGGACGAAATTCGGACAAGACTGTATTCAAAATTAATCTAATATGATACAATTAGATGCAATATGATGCAATTTAAACCTGTCACTTTGCGGATGAAATTTTATATAATTAATTATGGGGTCGTAGTTTTTTTTAATCTAGTATAGTAAAATTTGAGAAAAGTTTTATGTATAAAATATGAAAAAATGAGTCCGACATTAAAATTAGCTTGCCCGAGATATTTAGGATCAGTAGTCGGTACTCTTGATTTATTTTTCGAGTTCCGCAGTATAATGAAAAAAGTATTATGGCATCTATCCACGGTCCACATTTGTAAAAGTTATATCCCCATTAGGGTGCCCGAATATGGCAATTTTTCGAATTGGTTGAAGGAATACTGCAAAATCATATGCATATTAAGGAGCTAAATATGGAAAAAAGTAAACAATTTTTTTTAATGGTGATTCACTAGTTCCCTACCAGCGTTTAAAGTTGTCGATTTCAGTAAAATTTTCATAACATTTGGCTTCCCGTTAAAAAAAAAAAAAAAAAAAAAAAAAAAACTGATCTGGAGCTCTATATAATTTTATATAATGTATTATGACACCATAACAAATCTTGTTAAATTTCACCCAAATTAAATTCTATCAAATTACAACTAATTGTATCATATCATATTAGATACAATTAGAAGTGATTTAATACAGTTTTGTCCGAATTTCGTCCTAATCCAATTTTATTAAATTATATGTTACTATATATAATTTAATATAATAGGATTGCATATATATTATTTTAAATATAAATGTCGTTAATCGTAAATTTAGAAAATTGATAGTTTTTGTCTACATATTCTACATATTATTTTAAATATAAATAACGTTTATCGTAAATTTTGAAAGTTAATCATTTTTGGGTTGTAAAAGCCAAAATCGTTACTTTTTCTAAATCATAAAGGGCGGCTCCTTTTGGCATTTTACGAATAAGTACTGATTAAAAAAAAACTCTAAAAATGCTGCATTCGTTTGCAAACCCAAACAAAAGTCTTACCTGGGTTTTAATTATGAAACTCGAGAAAAAAAGGCCTGCAGAAAATACTCAATATCGCTAACAACAATACACAATTGATTCAAACCAAATAAATATTTTATTAACTGACATACTGACAATTCATACCCAATTAAAAAATTCTAGATTACTTCATTAGTTTAAATTTTATTGAGCTCCAAATATATAATTTCATACATGGGTTATAAATATGAAAAGGACTTGCCAGAAACTTAAAATACAGATTCAAAATGACAACAACATTGTTTCCAATCGAATTGCATTTTTCGTTGCTGAGTGATCATAAAAAGGGTCTGAACTCGGAATCGCGATTTGATGTAACTCATTTAACTTAAAAACTAAAAAAAATACAAAAAATACAATTAAATCGAATGAAAATATATACTATTCTATGATTATTGACATGAAGTTTCTTTTATTATATTGTTTTATCTTTCCAGACCACAACACCCACAATATTTCTTATATGTTAAAAATTCCACCAACTGGTGAACAAACGAAGGACGTTATAAAAATGTTGAAATCATTTGAAAAAGAAATTGCCGCTTATTATGAAATCATACCACAGTTAGAAAAAGTCTTTAGGGAACAAGCTGGAGCTGAAGTAGTATTTGGACCAAAATGTTATAAACCTACCAAGGAAACAGAATGTGAAACAATTATTTTAGAGAATTTACGAATTAAAGGATTTAAAAACAATGATCGTTTAGAGGGCTTAGACATGGAACATACAAAAGCTGTTTTAAAAAAATTAGCCGAATTTCATGCGGCATCAGCATATTTGTTTGCAACCAATGGAAAATTTCCCGAGATTTTTGAATTTTCAATGTTTAATGAAGAATCTCGGGAAGAACATGAAAAGTTTAATGAACATTTCTTTAAACTAATCAAGGAATGTATAGAACAATATGAGGGCAGTGAAGAATATATTGATAATGTGGTAAGTAGGTTAGGAGATGTCCACTATTATTTTTGATCAATATGGAAAAATATATTTTAAAATTTCTAGTCCGATTTTATGAAAACTGCTACAACTTGCTTGATAAAGGTAAATCAAATAGATTGGAATAAATTTAATGTTCTCAATCATGGTGATTGTTGGACTAATAATATTATGTTTCAACACGATGATAAAGGCGAAATATCGAATACCTACTTTGTTGATTTTCAATTGAGCAAATACGGTTCACCTGCCTATGATTTATACTACTTTTTGTTATCTTCACCTAAATTGGAATTGAAAATCGAACAATTTGATTATTTGATTAGATATTATCATGAAAATTTAAAATCGAACTTAGAATTATTGAAATATCCCAATGAAATTCCAAAACTTAAAGAATTACATATAGAATTATTGGACAACGGACCTTTGGGTAATTTTTATATTGAGTATTTTGTTTTCAATTCTTAATATTATTTGAATATTATTTTTTTTAGCTATGAATACCGTTATAGGTGTTATGTCTGCTGTCCTCTTGGATCCCAGCGATACTGCCAATTTAGAGACAATGATGAGCGATGATGCCGATGGCAATGACTTGAGAAAAAAAATGTATTTAAGTAAACGTTACCGTACTCATGCTGAATTAATATATCCGTGGTTAAATAGACGTGGTCTTTTGGATTTTAAATAAGATAAGGTTCATTATTTTGTTAGTAGGTAACAAAATTAACGAAACTGTAAAATTTGTTAACACTAAATATAAAAAAAAAAATTGTAGTCTTTCTTTTAATAATGCATTTGTAGTTAAAGGCTAGTCACACTAGACGATAGGAATATTTCACAAAAAAAAAAAATGTTTTCATTGTTGGCTTATTTTAAACTAAAAGTTTGCAGTGTAAACAAAAAAATTAATAATATTTACAAACTAAAGGGTGTTTTTTATAGAGGTATATAAATTCGAAAGATAATCTTCTGCCATAATAATTGAAATATGACTTCTGGCATATGACCGCCTCGGCAGGCTCGGACGTAGTCTAATCTGGAGGTCCAATTTTCGATGAGTTTTTTCCAACATTTGTGGCCGTATATTGGCACTAACGAGGCAAATGTTGTCCTCCAAGTGCTCAATCGTTTCGGGCTTATCGGCGTACCGGCGTTAAATCGCACGATCTTGGAGGCCAATTCACTGGTCCGAAACGTTATACTATGAGGTAACCAAACGTTTCCTTTAATAAATCAATTGTGGCACGTGCTGTGTAACATGTTGCGTCGTCTTGTTGAAACCACAGCTTCTGCACATCATGGTTGTTCAATTGATGAACAAAAAATTCAGTATTCATGTATCTATAGCGCTAGCCATTGACTGTAACGTACTGAGCAGCATCGTTTTTAAAGAACTGCGGACCAATGATTCCACCAGCCCATAAAGCACAACAAAGAGTCAGTTTTACTTGATGTAACGGTATCTCAACATACACTTGAGGATTATCATCACTCCAAATACGGCAGTTTTGTTTATTGTCGAACAAAATTCGCAAAATTCGTGAACAAAACTCAAAAAATTCGTGCACGAATCGTATTTTGAATAGAACCATGATTTTCAAAATAAATTTGCACAATTTGGAAGCTTTGTTCAGGCGTCAGTCTATTCATTTTGAAATGCCAAAAAAACTAAACATAAATCACTTGACAGCTCACAAATGGCCGCCAGTTAAAAAAGTGTTGCCAACTTAAAGTTTTATACCTGTATAAAAAACACACATAACAAGCATATTTGTAATTCTATGGATTTTCTTAAAATAAAACTAATATTCTGCATGTAGAAATAAATTTCATAAAAAAAACCCTTTAAAAAATAAATTCGTTAGATATTAATTTCCGGATTTTTTTTAACGTATTTTCAAAAACAGGACCATATATGATCACATATGTTTAACAACGATCCCATTTACGTCTATGTGGTTTATTTTATTCAAACACATAAAATAAATCGAATAATTGGCCTGCAAAAGGTTCGATTTCAATGAAATTGTTTTGCTTTTTCCAAAATTGTGTTTAAGGAAAACATTGAGATAATTTAAATAATAATTTGTTTAAGGTGCTATTTGGTTGGGCTTTAAAAATCTTAACAAAACATATTTTTTTTTTTTGCTTGATTCTTAACGAGCTTTCAAGATGCTTGTAAATCAAGCGAAATCAATTAAGTCCGGCAACGCTAATCTTAAAATTGATTTTAATTAGCTCTTTTTGAATTTTGTTGCTAAATATCTGTAAAATTTTGTATTATTTACCCTTATTTAGTAATATGTACTAACTTATTTTATATCAAAAATTTACAAATAGCCTACTGTATTATAATATTTTTCAAGTTTTAGTGGTATTTTCTATAATTTAGCTAGTTTTTTGTTTAATTTTGTAGCTAAACAAAAATTAGCTATTAGCAATTTTTGGGTCAGGTTTAGTTACTTTTCTTAAACAAAAGTTAACAAATTAAAAATTAAATTAATGCTTGGTTTTTTTCTTTGCATGGTTTTGTCTTTTTGAATAAACTTTGATTTTATAGCTGCTGTAACAAACAAAATTCTAATGAAATTATCCCTTCAGCCGATTATCAGCCGCCACCTTAACTATCGTATATATTGTTTAATTTATATGAAAATTAAACAACAAATCAAGCATACTTGGGATTTTCCATTAGCATTGGAAAACTAATGCTAATGCCAAACAAATTTCATAACCGTTTCATTGTAATGAATTTTTTTTTTCGAACGCGGAACTAACTTTCTATTATCCAATAACATATGTTTATGTTTGTATTATCACATAAATAAACAAAAAATTAAATCTCCCTGTGGCTGTTTTTTTAAAAAATTTACACACAGAGAAATAAAATGCCAACCGAATTGAAAAGTGTATATTAATGGTAACAACTTATAAATTCAGTAAATACAACGATATTTACTTTCGATTTCTGAAAGTGTTGGGTATTGCAACTTAAATTCTGTTAAATTAACCGTACGTAGTTGTGAAAACAAATATAAAGTAGTGCTAACTGTCTGAATTTCGTAATAACCGAATTTGAGTCGTAGTAACAGAATTTCAGTTGGCAAATAGCTAAATTTTTTTCTGTGTGTATCACTCGGGCTTTCTCTCGGACCTAGCCTATTTATATTATAAGCGTATATTAATACTCCTGTGAAGTAAACATTTTGTCTGTTTTGCCCAGAGATACTGGAGATACTGGACATTTTAAAATATCGCCATTTTGTAAAATGGCTTGTATCTCGAAAAATAAGCAAGATATCACAAAACGGACAACATTTTTGCAAAACTTAAAAAAACGTCACATTTCCGACAAATGTGTTCAGTGCTCCGATTCCAATCGCACCCTGTTTCATTC
This sequence comes from Delia radicum, assembly GCA_021234595.1. Lineage (NCBI taxonomy): Eukaryota > Metazoa > Arthropoda > Insecta > Diptera > Anthomyiidae > Delia > Delia radicum. The sequence goes on from CM037851.1 coordinate 81,186,530, forward strand.
CATATTGTACCATTTTGGAACAATTTCTATGCGATTATCGGAGTGATTAAATTTTTATTTTCACGTGTATTTTTGGGGTAAACAAGTAATTGACCTAGCATATTTGTATTCAGTCAATTGTAATAAGCTTATTTTAATTAATTCATTTCTAATGGTAAATGAAATTTAAAATCATTATCTTTAATCAACGAAATCACATCAATGAAATTCATTACCATTAATTAAAAAAATGCTAATGAAAATAATTTGATTACAATTGATATCAATGAAATCATCAATTAATTAGTGCATTAAATTAATTAGTCTCAAGTTACATTTTAACATCAACATTGTAAATTTATGGTCAATACTTTAGCGGAAGACTATAAAAATAAAATAATTATTCCACATTATTCCACATTACCCGATATTACTCTATTAAACGCAGTTAGCTGTGACAGATATACATATTTTACTGTTATCTTTTTTTAAAAATAAGTGATAAGCCTCTTTTATCATATACAGTGGTTAACTTTAATGGTTACATGTTTAGAAAAAATTTGGTTATAAATGATGTAAGTCATGTGTGAATTATTTATTGTCAAAAAACCCAAACCAATTTCTGTGGTATAATAGCCGAGTAATGCAATTAAAATTAGGAAAACGTGTATCCATTTATCCCTTTAACTGGCAAACGATGTTTTGCAACGAAATTCATACCATGTGCTCCACTCGAAAAACAAATTAAAAGTTCTTTAACAAAATTGTTTATCGTTGCCTAATTTAGGCGATATGAGAAAAAAAATATTATAGGGCGCATTTTGGAAACTAAGGCATATAAAAGAGATGTTTTGGACAAAAAATATTTCTTTTACCAAAATATATCCACGCTCGAAAAACTATTTTTTTTCTGCTCCTATTTAAGCAGATATCGCGAATTTCGCCTTATGGAAAAAGCTAAATTAGACGAAAAAGTATCTAAACTTCAATTTATATTGTTCAAACTTCAACTCTTTGCTTTCTGCAAAATTTAATAAAAATCCGTCTATTAGTTTATAAGTTAAGACGATGTCCTTTAGAGGAATCCTGATAAAATCCTGTGAGTCGTTGGACTAAAGTAAGGACTTATTATTAAAGATAAAGCTTAAATCTTACTTATATTTTATTATAAAGAGTTTTCAGTCAACTCAAATTGGTTTTTTTAGATTTTTGAAGACAATTTTTTTTTTTTTTAAATACTTAGTTTTTGAAATTTTACGAAATTTTGATTTCGATGCTTTCTCGCTTACAAACCGTGGACGACATACGCAAAATTTCTTCGCAAAATATTTAGCAAATTTAGTTTTCTATCGGAGTATATTAATTTCTAAGTATAAAACGCTCATCTGACGCATTTGTGGTAAATTTTATGAAGACTGCCCTGAGACAAGCCTTACCCGTTTGAGGGTTTTGTAGTATATACCAGAGAACATAATGAGACCATTGGTTTTTGTTGTGCATTCATACATTCATTGCTTTTATTCAACAACAACAGCTTATGCTGTTGCTGTTTATTCCATTTATTGCTTATGTTAAATGCCTTTTTAACATTAATTTTTATAATGCCGTTACATGTCAAGCAATGAAATGAAATGATGACACATGAATAACATGAAATCAATCACAACATTCGCGTAGTATTCGTTGACCTGTAGCAATAATAATACTTTTTTTTTAGTTTTATTAAACATGAAATATGTATAAATTTTTGTTTAGTTTTATTAAACATGAAATATTTTTCCATTTTCTTAATACAGTAATATGTTTCACAAAAAAATTTGTTAAAGTTTTATTCATTTAACATTGAGACACTAGACAAGCAATGCAATATAACACTAGACAAGCAATGCAATGTATAGTTTTCGTTACGCTAACTTTTATCAATTCTGTCGATTGTTGCTTTATTAAAATGATGTGAGTTGGCAACAATGTACTCATTTTTTGTGATTCCATTCAAAAGCATGAAATAAGAAACTCAAACCGTTCTATGTTATGCACCACTTCGTTAAATGTTTTAACTAAAAATATGAATATTTGCTAGTGGTCAGATTTGATTAGTTCATTATTACCGGGATATTTTCAATAGATTTGTAATTTTTAGTCTAAACTTATCTCACTCTCTTATTTTTCTGTCCCAAATTTGGAGAAGAAAAAATTGCATCTTTTTCTAGTAACCTCTGAATTATCTTCAAATTTCTCTTTTGCATATATAAATTGGGTGCTTATATTTTCAACTGTGACATATTCACTTATCGAAACTTCTCGGATTTGTGTAAAAATTTAGTAGATTTAAAATGTTTTTTCTATGCAAAATTTAATTATATGATGCGAAAATCGCTTAAATGTGAATTTTAGCTGTATTTGCGATTATGCGTAAAGAAAAGTTTGAAAAAGATGTATGTGTCAGTCCTCTATTACACAAAAAAGAATCAAGAAAATAACTCCCATTTACTAAATAAACTCAATTTCACCAATTTTAAAACTAAAGTTAGTTAATACAAGTAGAAGTGTCTGATATGTTGCAGTACCAATTTTGAAAATTTATTAAGTTTATTAAGTTCTTATATAAAAAACTTAATAATGTTAAGTTTTCTTTGATCTTCTTTTATTTAATTCCTCTTATTTTTAACGAGCTTAAGATCATTTATTTATTAATTATTAGTATTTATTTCCAATATTTCGTTCCCGCATTGGGTGACTTCTTCAGGGAACAATTATTACAATTTGATTGAAATATTTGTTCCCTGAAGAAGTCACCCAATGTGGAGACGAAATATTGGAAATAAATTATTATAATTAATAAATAAATGATCTTAAGCTCGTTTAAAATAAGAAGAATAAATAACTTAAAAAATTTTATTATTAAAAATCAGAAAGCGTAAAAAAACACCCGCATAAGGTTTTGCCTACTTTAATTGTTTCTGTTAAATGAATCGCTGCAAAATAATGCTAATTGAAAATTCCCATATATGCAGTACGTATACACTAAGAATATTTTGTAGTTAAATAAAAAAAATTTCAGTTTTTTTTTTATTTTTTTTTTTAAAGAGAAGCAACACTCATTAAATTCTTCCTATTAATTAATGTGTTGCTTTCTTTGGAAAGGGGATAGTGGAGAGATGAAAGGTGGTGAAATATGAAGGGCTTCAAACATGGCAACACTGTAATTGCGCGAGTAGATAAGTCTTAGAACAGTTGTTGCTCGCCACCTGATGGCGAATTTATTGAAGCTTTTTATTTCATAGCCCGAATTCATTATTTCACTTCGGTGGCGTGAGGTGCTATGGCAACACCGAAGGTCCCTGGTTCGATTCCCGGTGACCATCTTGTGTAACAGTCCAACGCGCTAACCATTTCACCACAAAATAAAGGAACATGCATTTATTTTTCAAATAAATATTTTTCAACTTTTTTATACATTTGTTCAAAATAATTTACTACCATTTACTGAGTATTTTAGTTTCATTTATTTTTTTCATTTATTTTTTTCATAAAATATTCCAAAAATTTGTATCAGGTTTTTTTTTTTAAAAAAAGATTTTTTTTTATACAAAATGATTTCAATTCAAATTGCAAGAAATTGAAAAAGTTTACACAAATCTGTGTGTTTGTAGACATTTTGTTGAAAATAAAACCAAACAAAAACAAAAAATTTAAATAATTTCATATAACTGAATATAACATTTATTTTACTGATCTGTAGTTAGAATTTGAACATTTATTTTTAACTTACTATTATTTTATTCTTACGAATTGTTTTTAGTTATTTGAACTATATTTGAAACTAAAAAAACAAGAAACATTTTATTTAAATTAAACATAAATAGACCGCATTTTAAGTGATTTATCATTGATGTTAAATTACAGTTTTAGTTATTTTAAACTACAAACTATTTTGAGTGTATACTTTAAAAACCACAGAATAAAAACAAACATTTATTTTTAACTGTTTTGATTTTAGTAAGAAACTTATAGTGAATCGTGAAAGTTTTTTTTTATTGGCTCTTATCAATTTGGAATAAAAAACTCTTTTGTACTTAATTTTTATTTAAAACAAAAAAAAAATATATTTTATCATGGGTATGCAGAGCTCCAAAAATAAAAATAGCTATGACATAGCTCCAGTTGTATCAGATAAAGAAATTGGTTATAAAAAGACACCAAAACCATTACCTCATGAAGAACTACCGGATGTTGTAGTTAAATCTGAAGAAAAGAGTGAAAAAACTGATGATATTACAAGCTCAGAAACGGTTGCCGTTACATCAGTAGATACATATAAAATACAAACTACTTCACTTGTAGTAGAATCTTTGGAGGAAAATGAAGTGAAACAAGATATTGAAGTAGAACAACTGTCATTAGACAACGAAGCTAAAGAAGAAGCTAAAGTTCAACAAGTACATACTGCCTCATTTCAAGATGATATAACGACAACTAATGAGGCTAAAAAAGACGCTGAAGTTCAAAAAACGGAAAATAGTTTACGAAATGAATGATATTTAAGAATTGTTGAATCATTCCTATGTAGTTCAACAAATACAGACTACGTCACTTGAAAAGAGCCTAGATAGATCAGCAAGACCACCCCCAGATTGAATCTAGCCCCTTTTAAAATATAAGTATAATTTCTATAAATGTTGTATCATTATATTCTTAAATTATAAATTTTGTATTAAATAATCACGAAAAAATAATATTTTTTACTTCTATTTGTGTTATTGAATACTTTTTAGAAAAATTTAAAAATTTGTTGTCTAATAGGCAAAGAAAAATTGGTTTTTTATGTTTAGACAAAAAATTGCGACTATATCAGTGGTGGTCTTCAAATTAGCCCATTTTTTTTACCAAATTTGAGGACTCCTAAGGGGTAAGTGGAACCATGTTGAGATTTAGCGCCCTCTACATGTCTGTTGCCCCAACACTCCTTTACGAATTACCATCGTACATATTTACTCTTGCTTGATTTCACATGTACAGTTATAAGTTCCAAAACCACTTGGGGAAGCATACTTGTTATGGCATTTACAAGCAACATCGACTACATTTTTTTTTAAAAATATTTTACCAATCTAATTTTTTTAAAAAGATTTTTAATTGAGATTAAAGTGGTCAGTTACTAAATTTGAAAACAAAAACTCTATAGATTGTTTGTTAGCACAATATCTTAATAAAGAAATATAGAGCATGGGCTCGAACTTGAAAAATTTTCATTTTCATTACACAGTTAAAGGTCGAAAAAATATAATTTTTATTTTTAATAAAAATAACATCAAACTTGTAAAAAAAAAACAGAGCACGGTCTTAGTTTACTTCCCCTTTACATCCTGTTTTTAAATAAAACAAAGCAAGTGTAAAAATAAAAAGGAAAATAAAAACAAAAAGCGTGTATTTTATATCTAACAAGGGTAGAGCTTGCACAAAACGAACTAGTTTTCAATTTATTTTTGATCAATGGTGATAATCTTTAACTTCGAGCTCATATATTAGTTCTCATTTAGTGCGATAACTAGGTTATATGATGTTTTGATGTTTTGCATTGGATTGTCACTTCTTTCATAACATGTTCTGATGCTGAGAACATAGAAAATTCCCGAAATAGATCTAAGGTAGAATTTATCGATTTTGCTCACATCTATATTTCAGACTTGGGCGACGTCAATTACATTTCAAAATCGTTCACTTGTGAAATTTTTCTATATCATTAATAATTTCAGACCTACACTCACACTTGTGGGCTTAAACGCTTCCTGGGGAAATTTTGAATTTTGTCAATACCAGACATGGGACATAATTCCAATATCTGTGTATTTAATTACAGGCCAATTACTTTTTTATGTTCAATTACATGTAATTGGGTGTAATTGAGTAATTGCCCTGTAAATAAATACCCAGATGTTGTTACTAATCCCCATGTTTGGTATTAAAGATTTTACAAATTTTCCAAGGAAGCGATTAAGCTCACAAGTGTGAGTGTAGGTCTGGTATTATTAATGATATAGACAAATTTCATAAGTGAACGATTTTTAAATGTAATTGACGTCGCCCAAGTCTGCTATATTTATCATTTTTACATTAAAGTTTCCAGGATCATTAGTATTATTTTCACACTTTTGTGATATTTATACTAATGTAATTTATTTTGATAATCATCCAAAAACGGTCCCAAGCATTCTTAGCAATATTCTGATTATCTTTTGGTACATTGTTTATTATCTTTTGCACCAACCTTTCTATCAAAGCAGACAATAAATTTTGACTAAAAAAAGTTTCGAACTATATTCATGGCGAGAGTGCCACCACCATATTTAACTTTAAAATTACTCTCGAGTATTCACTACCCGAGTACATATACCTTATTGCTGCATACCCAACAACACCTGCATTATATTTAAAGGTGGATATACACAAACGTTCAGCGCTCTTGTCAAGCTTCGCTCTAGTACGCAACTTTCTTTTTTCAGCATTTTATCAACACATTCCTGAAAATTGTCAATTAATAGATTTGAAAACAAAAATTCTATAGATTATTTGTTAGAACAATATCTTAATAAAGACATATAGAGTACTAGCTGACCCGACAAACGTTGTTTTGCCTTCAAATTTTAATTGTAGGTAATTCTTTAAATCAATAATTTTTTTTTACGCAAATAAATAATTATAAATATAAATTCACATTAGTAAATCATTTTAAAATTTGTAATTTCCTGGGATCCCCAACGCCTCTTTGTCCTTCTATCGCCTTTATTTGCTGAAGTATATAAAATGAATAGCTGAAAGCAACTGCCGTAACAACTGCGACGTCACCTATCCCGGTGCATTGAAGCGCCGCTCATGCTCGCCAGCCGGTATCTTGTCAGCTCTTATCACAACCGTATAATCATCTGTCGGCATCTGGTCTAGGGCTGTTTTGAAGAGAGGGATGAGGCTGTTGTGTTCGTGTAACATAGCTTGAAGATTAACATAGGTTTTTTGTAAATATTAACATAGGCTTTTTGTAAATATCTTCGGAACTACATAATCGATTTAAGAGATTGATATCTCGTTTTGAAAAACATGACAACGGCTTTCAAAAAAAATAAAATAAAATAAAAAAAAGCAAAAAAAAAATAAATATATGTATATGTCATAGGTGGTACAATATAAAAATTGGACTTTGCCACGCCCCTCTGCCCACAGACCGAAAATCAGACTTCACAGTGTCACCCGCCTGAATATTCTGAAGATTCCCTGAAAAGTTCATCAAAATCGGCCCAGCCGTTTTGAAGTCCATACAATACATACATACACACATCCTGTTTTATATATATATATAAAAGAAGATGATGGCCTCGAACTTCAATAATATTCATTTTCATTGCGCAATTAAAGGTCGAAACAATATAATTTTTATTACAGTTATATTAGTTTTTTGTTTTTATATACATCGAGATTATTTTTATGTTATTTTCAATTTATAACGAGCTTTCAACCTCCGTATATTTACAAAAATAAAGCAAATCAAACATATTAGCTAGGTTGATACTAGTATTGCGATCTGGCTAAATATCTCATCAGAACCCGAAGTTTTAGAAAAGCTAGAACCTATATAATAGGCAGAACTGTAACAAAAAACCTATTAATAAACAATTTTGCTCCATTCTTGTCTTCTTTAGTAATCAACCACGTGGTTAGGTCTTTTCCTAACAAGCATCATGACATTACTAAACTTTGAAGACCAAAAATGTTCTATTTATATAAAAAATTTTTAGTGTGTACTCTGGCTCAAGTAATATTTTTTACAGTTATATTAGTTTTTTGTTTTTATATACATCGAGATTATTTTTATGTTATTTTCAATTTATAACGAGCTTTCAACCTCCGTATATTTACAAAAATAAAGCAAATCAAACATATTAGCTAGGTTGATACTAGTATTTCGATCTGGCTAAAGATCTCATCAGAACCCGAAGTTTTAGAAAAGCTAGAGCCTATATAATAGGCAGAACTTTAACAAAAAACCTATTAATAATCAATTTTGCTCCATTCTTATTTCTTATATATTATTTTTAATAAAAATTATATCAAAATTGAGAATTGACTTAAAAAAAAAAAAATGTGTGCTGGATCGGCTAATTTGATGACCGCCATTGTATATAAATACGGGTCACCCTGAAGTTGTTGAACCTCTGACATTTTGTAACATTTTTTTATGAAAAATTTTTAGTTATAATATCGCAAAATTTTGGTTTGTTAGTAAATTTCAGTAAAACTAATAATTTGTAATAAAATTAAATTATGTTTAAACCATTTAGATTCTATTTGGATGTTATCCCATAAGACGTATACTTTATATTTTATAATATAAAATCACTCATACGCCAGAGTGCCCTTTTTAAAAGTTTAATAAACTTAAAAAACGTGTAGTTCTAGTTACAGATGCACTATTAAATGAATTGATGCTCTCACTCACTCAAGAGATGAATTTTCACTCACGCACGAACACAATCACGAGCACATTTGTCTACACACGAGTTACATATATAAATACTGCCAAAACCCCAGACAAGTTCGACCAATTCTTAAACAGCATTGGTAGTGTTGTTGAACCATAAAATAATTATTGCATTGTCAGCATTTTCACTTTAATTTGATTTCGTCAATATTTTTTAATTTAATTTTGTTTAATCAACAGTATAGAGATTTCCAATTATTGATTTCCAAAATTACACAATACCTTAAAATATTCTTTTGCTGACAATACAACATTTACTTACTTTTAAGAAGTTAGTTGATAAGAAAAATGTAATTGTAAATTTAGTCTTAGGCTTGTCTCTTGTCAATAAAGTTTACCTTTTTTAAAAACTCAATAACCGGGTTAAATTGTTAAATTCACGTAAATAAAATTTGCGTAAATCTCGCAAATTCATAAAAAAAAATTTAACCAAAAAAATTAATGATGTTAAATTGTGAATGTTTTATTAAATATTAATATGAATAAGTTTGATATAATTTTTAAAAATAAAAATTATATTTTTTTTCGACCTTTAATTGTGCAATGAAAATGAAAATTATTCAAGTTCGAGGCCATACTCTATATTTCCTTATTAGGATATTGTACTAGCAAATAATCTATAGAGATTTTTGGTTTTCAAATTTATTATCTGACGCTTTCAGGAATGTGTTGATAGATCTATTTCGGGCATTTTCTAGGTTCCCATCATTATTGATTATTTGTTAGGACAATGTAATAGTAATATTAATAATAAAATAATATTTAATTTGTTAGGACAATATCCTAATAAAGAAATATACACTCAAAAAATAAGTTAGTAGAAAAGTTAGTAAAACGTCTTGTAAATCAGGTATACTATTTTTTATCAAAATTTTTTGCTAAAATCGTGTTTTCAGCACTTAACTGTTTTATACTAATGCTTTACTAATATACTAATATTTTACTAATAAATTTTGCTAAAAAAAAAAACTTGTGTTGATAAGGACATTAATAGTGTGGACGACAACCAGATTGAAAGATATACGCAGAATGAAGTAGATGTCGCGGCATGTCAAGATGTAGTAGAGAAGAGGAAAATGATACTAAAAAGTACAACTCTAATAAGACATATAAAAAAATCAACCATGGAAGTTTTTTTCTCTTTTTCATACATAAAACAAAATTGAGGATTAAAACAACTTAAATTTGGCGCTGTCACCGGCTTGTGAAAATAATTGTCTATTAATTTATTATAAGACAAAATAATATATTTATTTATTTGAACTAAATGTTTATAGATTAATAATTTAGTGTGTTCAAATTGCAAACAAACATATACAGACATGTAGACAGAGTAAAGCGAAAGACAAAGACACACATCTTAGGTAGATTTTTATGGTTCCTTTTTCTTATTGCAAAAAAGGGTTGTTTTTTTCGTTTCGTTTTTGTTTTTGTTTTTGTTTATTTTATCGTTTCGTTTCTATAATTATCTTCGGCAGTTGTGTCCTTTAAAAGATAGCATCATTTAGACAACCATTGATGTAAGTAATTGAAAGAAAATGATTGTTATGTTATATATATTTATTTCTATATATTTTCAGATATTAATTAATTCATGTCGTCAATGTGGGAAAATGAAAATTTTTATATTTCGTTAGTATAGTAAATTATTTTTAAAAGAATCACAAATATATGTTTTATGATTTTCAGCAAATAAATTAACTAAATTACAGTTTTTCTACAAATTTTTTGCTTTCTTTTAGTCTACTAAAATTCAGCAAAAAATTTATTAATTTTTAGCAACGCTGAATCTACTAATTTTGTTGCTAAAAATGAGCTTCTCAGCGAAAGATTTTGCTGACATTAGCAATTTTTTTGCTAGCACCCTCCTGACTAAAATTTTGCTGACTCAGCAAAATTTTTTGCTGACTTTACAATTTTTTTTTTTTTGAGTGTATACGTCGTGACTATTTTTATGTTATTTTAATTTTTTTATAACGAGCCTTAAACCTCCGAAATAACAAAGCAAATTATATATTGCCTAGGTTGATATATGCATTTTGATCGGGCAAAAGAAGAAGAAGTTTTAGAAAACCTAGAAGATTTAGAAATGATTTCTTTTGTCTACTAACATTTAGCAAATTTTTTGCTGATTAATTTGTTATCTTCAATTAACTTAAATTTGGCTAGATATTTGTAAATTCAACAGATTTATGTTTGCTATTCTCTTGCTACTAATATTTTGCAAAACAAATCTACTTATTTAAGCAGTGTCTTCTGTAACGTACTTTTTAGCTAATTTTTATTAGTTTTAGCAAAACAGTTAACGATTTTTTTTTTGTCAGTGTATTAGACTAACTGTATTGTATTTTTGGGTTTAATTTCCCGTCTAAAACTATATTGGTATAGTAAAATTAACGTCAATCTATGAATTCCATTAAGTTGCACTTAATATTTTTAAAAATAAATTTTAAATTGTTAAATTTTACAATATTTAACCACGCCCACTCTGCCCACTTTTTAGAAAATTAAATGATTTGTTATCTAATAAAAAAATAAAAAAATAAAAATTGTTATTTTTATTTTTAGACTAAAAACAAAGACTGTATGCTGCCACTGTATACGAGGGCGGATCTATAAGTCCGTGACTTTTTGAAAGAAACACAGTTTTTTTTCGAAAAAGAAACAAACAAAATATATTTTCAACATAATCTCCTCTTAGCTCAATACACTTAGTCCAACGTTTCTCCAATTCTTGTGTCCCTTCCAAAAAATAGGATTTTTCGAGGTCCATAAAATAGGGCATTTGTTTGATCAATAATTTCATTTGATCAATAAATTTCTTTAGGTTTGGAAATAGGAAATAGTCACTGGGGGCTAAATCCGAAGAATATGGCGGATGAGGTACCAATTCGTAGACCATTTCATGGAATTTTGCCATTGAGACAGCACACGTGTGCACCCGTGCATTATCTTGATGAAAAAGAAATTTTTTCTTGGCCATATGGGGTCGTTTTTTTTTCTTAAATCCTAGTTAAATAGGTCCAATAAGTTGCATAATATTCACCGTTTTATGTTTTTTTCCTTTTGAAGGCAATCGATGTGGATTATCCCGGGTGCATCCCAAAAAATTGTTGCCATCACTTTGTTGGCCACGATATAAAGGGTCCGCCATCTAACGTTTTTTTTTTCAACTAGTGCTTATTTCGTGAATGGTAACACTTATCTCATGTCTGATTTGACAGATAATTAGTTTTATCCTTCCGCTGAACGAATATGGTCCGTATGTTCGTTATCTTGTGAAAAAAGTGAAAGAAATTGGCATCCTCATCGATAAACCAAAGCGTGAAAAGCCAAAAACAGTGCGTACACCTGAGAATATTGCTGCTGTGGCAGAAAGTGTGCGTGAAGCGCCATCAACATCAATTCACCGTCGTTCTCAACAATTGAACATTTCGAAAACATCATTGAGACGAATTTTGTATAAAGACCTTTGGCATGACGCCATACAAAGTCCCATTGGTTCAGGAGTTCAAAAAAAAAAAAGTTATTTGGCGGACCCTTTATATATAGGTAATCCTGAACTTACTGATCCTCTGCCGTTTTGTAACATTTTTTTAGAAAAAATATTTTTCCTATGTTATGATATCGAAAAATCTTCCTTTGTTAGCAAATTTCAGTAAAATTTATATGAGATTAGTCTATATTAAGCCTTTCTTCATACATATGTTATCCGGTAAGACGTATACTTTATATTTATAATATAAAATTGCTCATACGACAGGGTGTACTTTTAAAAATTTAATAAACTTAAAAACTTGTAGTACTTAGTCGAGATGGGCAAGTAAGTGAACTGATACTCACACTCACTCACGTGAAAATTTTCTACACACACGTGAATCTCGCAAATTTTTGAAATCAAATTTTTGTTGACGTGAGTAAATTTAGATCTTACTCACACATGATCATAATTTGTACTGCCCAAAATACACAAAAACTGGAAATTTCTTCAATTATTGCCTCTAATAAAAATAGAAAAGAAATGATTGTTATAAATCGGCTGTTAGGAATCGATCAACAATTAAGTCAGCTATTGTTCAAACATTTAATTTTAAAATTTATTTAAAACTGTGATGTATCTATTCAGAGTATTGTTCTACATCAAGTCCAAAATCGAATATGATATTGTCATATTATATTTATTTGTTGCTTTTCAAAAATTTTGATAATTTTCATGATACACAATACAATTGAATTTGAGGAAGAGCAATATTCTAACTTAATATATTAAAATAAGGAAGTCCGAAAACAGCAATCAATAACTGTAATTTCTTTAAAAATGTTTGCTATATTTACCTCAAAATTAGTAGAATGCAAATAAGAGTATATTTTGTTAAAATCCCAGCAAAAAATAACCTGGATTTGGTTAGCAGTAACAACATTTGTATGCTTCCAAAATAGTACTTTACCGCATACTATAAAGCAATTAGGAAGGCATTCTGTAGTGCTTCCCATAATGACTTCTTTGAAGCAGTGAATAATGCTTACAATGAAGCATTAATGTTGTCAACATACAAAAAATCGCTTCTTATTGCCTAAGAAGGCATGAATTTGTTGCTTCTAAGAGCACATGGAAGAAGCGCTTTTCACCTGCTTAAAATTGACATACCAAGTGGGACATCGAAAGCACTTCTGGGCATGCACTATTATTTGCTGGCAATAAATACACATTTTTGCTAAAAAATTGTAGATTGCTGATTTCAGAAGAGCATGTTTTTATTCGTATTAAAAAATATATAAAAAAAAAAAAAAACATTTTACATAAATTTTTAGTTTTTATTTTAATTTTCATTTATTAGTTGAAATGCTCCTAGTTACTTGGCAACGATTTTTTTTGTGTGTACTGTTATACTCACCCCAAATATTACTAAAAATTTGTAAAGTTACCAGTTTTATATTTGCTGCTCTTATTTTTAGTATTTAGAAAAAAAAATGTGATAATTTGGCAGTTTTTTCTTTTGAATGTATGTAGTAACTTTTTGGTTTTGATTGCAAAATAATTGTTAAAAATAAAAATAATAACGAAATAACGCACAGTCACGAAGTGAAATGAGTTCGTATTTATCGGAAATGTATTGCTAGGGACAGTCTACAGTAAAATATTTAAATAAATATTTAAATAAACTCCTTTGAAATTTTTAATGCTATTTAAACATTAGAGCAATTGCAATATAAAATTTTTCCTTTCCATTTTTGGGGATCTTTTCTAAAAAATAGCAGTTACGAGGGCGGGTCAATAAGTCCCTGACTTTTCGAACTTCTCTCGTAGTTATATGAAATGCAACACTGATCCCATCAAGTACCACCTGTTAATAGACTACTTTTAAAATTTGAGCAAGTTCCGTCATTTACTTTGCGTTTAACAGCTGTTCAAAACATACAACCTCGTGGATTTTTAAAAAAAATGGAAAAAGTGAATTTCGAGTGCTCATTAAAAACCGTCAATGAAACCAAGGAAAATCCTGATTAATACTATGCGAACTCTGCACCATAGATTTCAATGGTAAAAAAGTGATTTACTGACTTTCGTTGTGGTCACACAAGTACAAATGACGCTGAACGTTCTGGACTGCCAATTGAGTTCAGTACTCTCGAAAATGTCGAAAAAATCCACGATATGGTGTTGGCCGATCGAATAGTAAAAGTGCGTGAGATTGTTGATGCCATAGGTATTTCATATGGCAGTGTGGTTTCGATTTTAAATGATCAGTTGGGTTTAAGAAAGCTATCTGCAAGATGGGTGCGAAAACGTAATCGTGTGACAACTTCAAAGAATTGTTTGGAGTTGTTTGACCGCAACCTACAACACTCCGGAGACCAAGCAGCAGTCTAAACAAAGGCCAATATAAGTCTGTCGGCCAATTAGATGATGGCAATAGTTGTTTTGGATGCACGTGGCATAATTCACATCGATTACCTTCACAAGGGAAAAACAATAAACGACGAATATTATGCGAACTTATTGGACCGATTTAACGACCACATATGACCAAGAAAAAAAGTTCTTTTTCACCAATATAATGTACGGGTGCACACGTGTGCAGTTTCAATGATATAATTTCATGAATTGGGCTAAGAATTGGCACCCTCATCTCATCATTCTCCGGATTTGGTCCCCAGTGAAAATTTCCTATTTCCAAACATAAAGAAATGGCTCGGTGGAAAGAGATTTAGCTCCAACGATGAAATTATTGATCCAACAAATGCCTATTTTATGGACCTCGAAAAATTCTACTTTTTGGAAGGGATACAAAAATTGGAGAAATGTTGGACTAAGTGCTAAAAGGAGATTATATTGAAAAAAAAAATTTTTTTTTTTTGCAAAAAAACTGTGTTTCATTCAAAAAGTCACGGACTTATTGATCCGCCCTCGTATCTGATTTTTAGTTGTAAATGTCAACATTCTATTTTTAATATTTTTTTTTTTTTAGTTTGTACAAAAAGCTTCAGAAAGTAAACAAAGCGATAACAAAAACCGAAAAGCTCGGATATTCGAACCATGTTAAATAACATAGTAATGACTACTTATTAGTTTATACATTACTTTGTAATGAGTACTTATTACCTTCTGAATTACTGTAAATAATATTAAAATGTGTTACCAATAAGAAACTGATAATGCATTACTTTCATGCAAAATATAATAGGTGTTATTCATCTTATTACTTCCAGGCAATGATACAACATTTATTTTGGAAATCTATTTTTAAAATTCTTATTTTTGTTAGCTAAAGTGGTAAGGTGTTGTATGTGGTATATCTTAATGAGTTTACATACAAAAAGTCGATCTATGTTTTAAACTATCAAGTATTATATGCATCGGTGCATAAAACATTACTTTTGGGACATTTCATATAAAAAAGTTAGAATTATAATATAAAAGGTAATACGTCGAAACCTTCGAGTTTAGATTATTAATCTCATTATTTGGTAATGTGTGCTTTTGCTGGTATCTCACTACAAAAAAAAGCTTTAAAAACAAATTTCTGAGCTTTAAAAATTCCAAAAACGTATGTTGAAGTTATTCAAACATATGTTAATTTTAAAATTGGTTTAAATCCATTTTCCTTTAAATTCATATATATAACGTTTTCAGTTTAAATCCATTTAAAATTCTGTGCGCTATCTAGCAGTGAACTTTTTCTGTAGATCACATCCAGCAATTCAAAATGAATTGTAATATCCCAGGAAAAAAATTACACATTCCAAAAAGAAGGTGATGCCCACACTTGCTTACATATCTCATTGCCAAATTTAGTAACTGCAATACCAAACTCATTCCAACGATAGAGTCAAATGCAAGTAGTATTGTAATCAATTCTTTAAATTTAAACCAGAAAGCATGAACTCAATAACAAAATAATTATTTACTTAAAAGAAAATAACAATGTTATTAACTTATATGTATAACTTTTTGTACTCAAGAAGTAATCATATACCTTTTCTTAATAAAAGGAAGTAGTTACTAATTTTGAAAAAAGAATTTATCTCATATATATTTTCAAACAAATTTTTATGTGCTGGAAAATAATACTAAAAACAGAAATTGCATGTTGCCTAAATTTTGTTAAACTGTGGCTAGGTATAAATTAGGGAAGCGCACGTGAGCAGAAAATTGTGAGTGGAAGTTGAAATTACTGACGTTATTGTGAGTGAATGTAAAAAAAATTTTCGTAGGTGATTGTGCGTGAGTCATATTTTTGTTTTTCAATTTTGAATTGTTCTTTTTTTTTGAAAAATTTATATTTTCGAGGTTTATAGCTCCAAAATTATGACAAACCCATGTTATCATAACAATTCGATGTTTCACTTTTTAGGATTTTATTTCCGTTTGAGTTTTGATCGTTATATTTGAGTGACGTAGTGAATTTACTTATGAAACTACTTCTTTTTTTTAATGTAAGTACTTCTTATTTTTTCTAGGGAACTATTTATTTATTTTTTTTTGTGTAAGTACTTCGTAGTTTTACAATGGAACTATTTCTTTATTAAAAAATGTATGTAGTTCTTAAAAATATAAAGTAAATGGTTCTTCGGTAAAAAAAATAATCAATTCTAAAGAATCAATTATTTTAGTCTCACGCCCTGTTAAAAGAATCGAGTAGGTAATCTAGTAAGGAATGCGTTCTGCCCAAAATGCTTGATTACAAACCCGCTGACCTTTTTGGAATTTTTTTCTGGGATGTTACAATTTTGCGTACTTTGACAATAAACTGGATAGTGAATTTATTTGCGACACTTTTAAAACATAAATTTTTAACAAATTGTCTTTATTTTTGTCACTGAAAATCTTTAAAATATTGATATGAAATAAATTAGCGAATAATATTAATATCATTGTACGTCTTACAAAATTCTTATCCATATTTGGCTAATAATCCTTATTAATATTATAAAAATGACTGTTGGTTTGTTTGTTTGTTTGTTTGTTGTTTGTTTGTTTGTTTGTTTGTTTGTTTGTTTGTTTGTTTGTTTGTTTGTGTGAGCATCACGTCCAAACGCCTGAACCGATTTTATTCAAATTTGACACATAGATAGTGGGCGGTCTGGAAGGAACTATAGGCTATATGAAATTTTTATATGATAGGCGTGGCACTTTTACGCCCACTTTTTCATTATTTTCGATATGGCTTTACCGATGCAATTGATATTTGGTACCCAGAAAGAGATGTCACAGATAAGCACTTTAAGTTATATCAAATTTAGATATTGTGGGCGTGGCACTTTTACGCCCACATCTTCACTATCTTCTATATGGCCGAACCGATTTTATTCAAATTTGATACATAGATAGTGGGCGGTCTGGACGGAATTATAGGCTATATGAAATTTTTATATGATGGGCGTGGCACTTTTACGCCCACTTTTTCACTATTTTCGATATGGCTTTACCGATGCAATTGATATTTGGTACCCAGAAAGAGATGTCACAGATAAGCACTTTAAGTTATATCAAATTTAGATATTGTGGGCGTGGCACTTTTACGCCCACATCTTCACTATCTTCTATATGGCTGAATAGATTTTATTGAAATTTGGTACACAGATATTGGGATGACTCATAAGCTCTATTTGCTATAATAGATTAAGACATGGTGGGCGTGGCAGTTTTACGCCCACTTTTTGTTATCTTTTATATGGCTTAAAGGATTTTATTAAATTTTGGTACACAGATAGTGGGCAAACTGAAAAGTTATCCATCATCCCAAAAACTAGGTCTAAGGCACGCTAACAACGTAGCGGGCAACGCCCGCTAGTTTTTTGATAAAATAAATTTTCAAATATTTTTTATGGAACCATTTTCAATAATTTTTAAAAAAATTTCTTATTTTTGAAACTTGACTTTTTTATTTTTGATTGAGACGTTGTGAAGAAAAGACGGACGGACGCTTGTTTATGCAATTCCTATGTGTGCAATTGTATATAATTTTTGTGCGATACATGGATTTTTTAAATACACAAGGTCTAAGATATTACAAAATTGATTTATTTTTCACTCAAAACTTAAAAATCTGCATTAATTCACTGTTCTTCTTATTTTAAACGAGCTGAAGATCATTTATTTATTAATTATAATTATTAATTTCCAATATTTGGTCTCCACATTGGGTGATTTCTCATTGGGTGATTTCATCAGGAAACAATTATTAATAATTATTGTAATAATTGCTCCCTGAAGAAATCACTCAATGTGGAGACGAAATATTGTAAATAAATAATTGTAATTAGTAAATAAATGATCTTAAGCTCGTTTAAAATAAGAATAATTAAATAAAAGAAGATCAAAGAAAACTCAGCAATCGTAATTAATTGTACTAAAGGTATTAGTTAACTGTATCTCTTCTATAATTGACAAAAGTCCACTTAGCCAACGCTGTGTCGACCATGGCTCAACTCGCTAGGAGGTGATGTCATAACCTGTAGCATGGCTGTGAGTTTGAAACTCACTACGACACAAAGGAGAAAGTTTTTCATATAGAGCCAATTTAACAATATAAAATATTTTATTCAATTGACATATAAATTAACCACTGAGTCCGTGGAGGGGACGCAACTGCGGTAGTCTGGCATATCCATTGTGTCCGCTACATTCTTCAATAAAAATGTTTTCTTCTTCTGCTTCCTGTAAAAATCTAACTAAAAAATCTGCAGTAATTAATTGTAATACAATTAATTACGAATGTCATTATACGACGGTTACAAACACTGTACCCATATAACAAAATTCAGTTTTAGGTGAAATACTACTACACTGAAAAAAAGTTATAATTGCACGATTGACATACAAGTACATAAAAAAATTACCAAATTTCACACAATTTTTTAAAAAATATTAGCTCCAAAAATTAAAATTCCTTATATTTTTCAATAAAGATTTGTCTAGATAGACATATAAAATTAAATTTTTAACATGTTTTCAACTGTCTATATCTCAAATATTGTCAAATTTTGATCTTTAGTTGCCAATATTTCCAAACGAGGGCGCTTTCAAGCAAACATATTTTTTTTTTTGTGTATCGCAATTCAATTTTACTGCAAAGTGTGGTTGCGTTATATCCAGAGAATCTATAACGTATCCTTAATGTGTTAATAATTAAATCCCATAGAGTTATATCGAAGTATATTATTAACTTAACTTATACCACTTTTGAACTTATACCACTTTTGAAATAAACGGTTCATATAATTTAAAAATAGCCGTAAGAAAACTTTAATACATACGACAGTCTATAACAAATAGTGTTTGCTATAATATTAAGTACCTTACCAAAGTATTAATCAAACGTTAGAATACTTCCTAACGAGTAATAGCAATTTAGACCATACAATCTAAGTTAACTGATAATAATTCAGCAAAAAATAGTATGAGTGAAAATACAAAAAGTGCAGTGCCAAAATGGATTGAGGCGAAACTATTTGAAGAAGTTTTAAAAGATTTGGATCCAGATTTTAAGGCTATTGAAAATTTCAAAGTCGGAAATGCTTTAGCTCCGGGAGAAAATTATGCCACGGTAATGTTAAAAGTTGAAATTGTAATGAAATTAAAAGGTAATAAGCAGATATAGTGAACTGGAAGTATAATCTTACATTTAGTTATGCTAATGAAACTTTTTATTGACATAAAAATTGCACTAAAAAAGTATAATAATTTTTTTTTTTTAATATATTGACAAATATAAGCAATTCATTTTTTATATTCCTTTTCAAACTATAATATCATATTCCGCTTGCTTATAGGTCAATATGAAATCGTTTCTAAATTAATCTCAAAATTATGATATCCACCAGACTTGGGCGTCGTCAACTTCATTTCACAATCATTCATTTGCGAAATTTTTTTATATCGTTAATAATAGGACAGTGAGAAATTTCGTCCATTTTCTGATCATAAATTTGTAACTTTGTTGTTTTTATAGCTTACCACGAGCAATCTTGCATATATTTTCCATAAAAGATGGGGTGCAATAACGCCTTACGAAATACGGCCTTAAAGGCTTTATTTCTCAATGGAAAGTGAAATAAGGCCTTTATTTCCAAAAGGTTTTATTGCACTTTGAAAGTGAAATAAAGCCGTAAAGGTCTTATTTCACTTAAATTTTTTTTTAAATGAAGCAATAAAATTCCTTCCATTTATAGTAATTAAATGTGCTAAAGTCCCAAAACTTATTTAACAAATTGTGAATCAATCTGATGTAGGCGTGTCCCTATCCGGATTTCATTCCTGCCTAAGGAAATCTTCAGGGGACTTTGTTATTAGAATTTCTAGAGACATTTGTTATGTTAAATCACAAACTCAATGAGAATTTCTTGTCCTCGTCTAGGAGCGAGATTCAAAATTTAAAATATCAAAGAAAAAACAAAAACAACAACAAAATATTGTCACAATTGGCTTTGTCATTTTCCAAATACTACTCTGTTTTTTTGACAGACCTAGCAATGTAGTGACGTTTATTCAAGTAAATCAACAATAGAAAATCATATGGTTTCTATTAGTGTCAGTTACATTTAAATTTGCACAAGCACCTGCATATTTGTTATTTAAATTTATTTTCATCGGGATAAACATTAATTTCATTTATAGTAATTAAATGTGCTAAAGTCCCAAAACTTATTTAACAAATTGTGAATCAATCTGATGTAGGCGTGTCCCTATCCGAATTTCATTCCTGCCTAAGGAAATCTTCAGGGGACTTTGTTATTAGAATTTCTAGAGACATTTGTTATGTTAAATCACAAACTCAATGAGAATTTCTTGTCCTCGTCTAGGAGCGAGATTCAAAATTTAAAATATCAAAGAAAAAACAAAAACAACAACAAAATATTGTCACAATTGGCTTTGTCATTTTCCAAATACTACTCTGTTTTTTTGACATGACCTAGCAATGTAGTGACGTTTATTCAAGTAAATCAACAATAGAAAATCATATGGTTTCTATTAGTGTCAGTTACATTTAAATTTGCACAAGCACCTGCATATTTGTTATTTAAATTTATTTTCATCGGGATAAACATTAATTTCATTTATAGTAATTAAATGTGCTAAAGTCCCAAAACTTATTTAACAAATTGTGAATCAATCTGATGTAGGCGTGTCCCTATCCGGATTTCATTCCTGCCTAAGGAAATCTTCAGGGGACTTTGTTATTAGAATTTCTAGAGACATTTGTTATGTTAAATCACAAACTCAATGAGAATTTCTTGTCCTCGTCTAGGAGCGAGATTCAAAATTTAAAATATCAAAGAAAAAACAAAAACAACAACAAAATATTGTCACAATTGGCTTTGTCATTTTCCAAATACTACTCTGTTTTTTTGACAGACCTAGCAATGTAGTGACATTTATTCAAGTAAATCAACAATAGAAAATCATATGGTTTCTATTAGTGTCAGTTACATTTAAATTTGCACAAGCACCTGCATATTTGTTATTTAAATTTATTTTCATCGGGATAAACATTAATTTCATTTATAGTAATTAAATGTGCTAAAGTCCCAAAACTTATTTAACAAATTGTGAATCAATCTGATGTAGGCGTGTCCCTATCCGGATTTCATTCCTGCCTAAGGAAATCTTCAGGGGACTTTGTTATTAGAATTTCTAGAGACATTTGTTATGTTAAATCACAAACTCAATGAGAATTTCTTGTCCTCGTCTAGGAGCGAGATTCAAAATTTAAAATATCAAAGAAAAAACAAAAACAACAACAAAATATTGTCACAATTGGCTTTGTCATTTTCCAAATACTACTCTGTTTTTTTGACAGACCTAGCAATGTAGTGACGTTTATTCAAGTAAATCAACAATAGAAAATCATATGGTTTCTATTAGTGTCAGTTACATTTAAATTTGCACAAGCACCTGCATATTTGTTATTTAAATTTATTTTCATCGGGATAAACATTAATTTCATTTATAGTAATTAAATGTGCTAAAGTCCCAAAACTTATTTAACAAATTGTGAATCAATCTGATGTAGGCGTGTCCCTATCCGGATTTCATTCCTGCCTAAGGAAATCTTCAGGGGACTTTGTTATTAGAATTTCTAGAGACATTTGTTATGTTAAATCACAAACTCAATGAGAATTTCTTGTCCTCGTCTAGGAGCGAGATTCAAAATTTAAAATATCAAAGAAAAAACAAAAACAACAACAAAATATTGTCACAATTGGCTTTGTCATTTTCCAAATACTACTCTGTTTTTTTGACAGACCTAGCAATGTAGTGACGTTTATTCAAGTAAATCAACAATAGAAAATCATATGGTTTCTATTAGTGTCAGTTACATTTAAATTTGCACAAGCACCTGCATATTTGTTATTTAAATTTATTTTCATCGGGATAAACATTAATTTCATTTATAGTAATTAAATGTGCTAAAGTCCCAAAACTTATTTAACAAATTGTGAATCAATCTGATGTAGGCGTGTCCCTATCCGGATTTCATTCCTGCCTAAGGAAATCTTCAGGGGACTTTGTTATTAGAATTTCTAGAGACATTTGTTATGTTAAATCACAAAATCAATGAGAATTTCTTGTCCTCGTCTAGGAGCGAGATTCAAAATTTAAAATATCAAAGAAAAAACAAAAACAACAACAAAATATTGTCACAATTGGCTTTGTCATTTTCCAAATACTACTCTGTTTTTTTGACAGACCTAGCAATGTAGTGACGTTTATTCAAGTAAATCAACAATAGAAAATCATATGGTTTCTATTAGTGTCAGTTACATTTAAATTTGCACAAGCACCTGCATATTTGTTATTTAAATTTATTTTCATCGGGATAAACATTAATTTCATTTATAGTAATTAAATGTGCTAAAGTCCCAAAACTTATTTAACAAATTGTGAATCAATCTGATGTAGGCGTGTCCCTATCCGGATTTCATTCCTGCCTAAGGAAATCTTCAGGGGACTTTGTTATTAGAATTTCTAGAGACATTTGTTATGTTAAATCACAAACTCAATGAGAATTTCTTGTCCTCGTCTAGGAGCGAGATTCAAAATTTAAAATATCAAAGAAAAAACAAAAACAACAACAAAATATTGTCACAATTGGCTTTGTCATTTTCCAAATACTACTCTGTTTTTTTGACAGACCTAGCAATGTAGTGACGTTTATTCAAGTAAATCAACAATAGAAAATCATATGGTTTCTATTAGTGTCAGTTACATTTAAATTTGCACAAGCACCTGCATATTTGTTATTTAAATTTATTTTCATCGGGATAAACATTAATTTCATTTATAGTAATTAAATGTGCTAAAGTCCCAAAACTTATTTAACAAATTGTGAATCAATCTGATGTAGGCGTGTCCCTATCCGGATTTCATTCCTGCCTAAGGATATCTTCAGGGGACTTTGTTATTAGAATTTCTAGAGACATTTGTTATGTTAAATCACAAACTCAATGAGAATTTCTTGTCCTCGTCTAGGAGCGAGATTCAAAATTTAAAATATCAAAGAAAAAACAAAAACAACAACAAAATATTGTCACAATTGGCTTTGTCATTTTCCAAATACTACTCTGTTTTTTTGACAGACCTAGCAATGTAGTGACGTTTATTCAAGTAAATCAACAATAGAAAATCATATGGTTTCTATTAGTGTCAGTTACATTTAAATTTGCACAAGCACCTGCATATTTGTTATTTAAATTTTTTTTCTTATTCTTCTTATATATTATTGAACAATTATAAAAAAATTTCATATTAACAAAAATTAATAGAACATTAATAATTAATCCCACTTCATTATAATTAATTATTAATAATTAATCCCACTTTTGCAAATATGATGATAAGCAAAAATTAATAGAACATTAATAATTCAACAAAAAATTTAACTGCAGCAATATTGAAAATCTTTGCTTTATAAAGTTTTTCTGCGTGGCGGCCTGCGGCCGCTCTTAGGGGTTTTCTCCTCCATGGGACACGGCAGGTGGCTTCGTTGAATAAATTTTCCCAGCGCGCGTCACACTAGGGAAGATAATGAGACGCGCGCAGGAAAACTGTATTCAGCGAAGCCACCTGCCGCGTCCTATGGAGGAGAAACCCCCTAAGATCGGCAGCAGGCCGCCACGCAGAAAAACTGAACAGTGTAACAAAAGAATCAAAAAATACAAAATAAAGGCTTTATTGCACCATTGGCTAAATTTCAATAAAGGCCTTATGTCACTTTCAAAGTGCAATAAAGCCCTTTTCGCAATAAAGGCCTTATTTCTAAAATTGGAAGTGAAATAAAGCCTTAAAGGCCTTATTTCGTAAGGCGTTATTGCACCCCACCTCCATAAAATGTCAAAAACTAAGCAAAATAAGGACAACGGTCATTGAGAAAAACCATTTCAAACTTCGCATTTCTAGTTTTTTATTATTTATGATCATTTTGGTTACGATTCAAAGTTGCCGAAGTGGCTAGATTAGTTTGTTCTTATATTATGTTTTATATATACTTTAATATTTTTAATTTATTTTCCTTTTGTAACCAAAAAGCCTAGTGATCAAAACTGATTACTGAGTTTAATCTTAACACAATAATCCTTATTAATATTATAAAAATGACTGTTGGTTTATTTGTTTGTTTGTTTGTGTGAACATCACGTCCAAACGCCTGAACCGATTTTATTCAAATTTGACACATAGATAGTGGGCGGTCTGGAAGGAACTATAGGCTATATGAAATTTTTATATGATGGGCGTGGCTTTTTTACGCCCACTTTTTCACTATTTTCGATATGGCTTTACCGATGCAATTGATATTTGGTACCCAGAAAGAGATGTCACAGATAAGCACTTTAAGTTATATCAAATTTAGATATTGTGGGCGTGGCACTTTTACGCCCACATCTTCACTATCTTCTATATGGCTGAACAGATTTTATTGAAATTTGGTACACAGATATTGGGATGACTCATAAGCACTATTTGCTATAATAGATTAAGACTTGGTGGGCGTGGCAGTTTTAGGCCCACTTTTTGTTATGTTTTATATGGCTTAAAGGATTTTATTAAATTTTGGTACACAGATAGTGGGCAAACTGAAAAGTTATCCATCATCCCAAAAACTAGGTCTAAGGCACGCTAACAGTAATATAATATAACAACATAATATAATGCATTTTAAATATTTCAAAAAACATTTCTTAAAAAATTGCAATTCCTAAGCACAAATATGGGGAACAATAAAAAAAATAAACAAAAATTTAATAAAATTGGTGGTCAAAAACGGTTGCTTTTTTTTAGATTTTTAAATAAGATCCATCACTATTTTTTTTAATGATTTGACAGAATAGGAAAAATTTCTATTTCGTTATGGTATAACACTATTCCATAAACGTATAACTCTTATCAAAAACGATTTTTGCATAACTGTAGTATTAAACCCTGGATTTTCAAGCGAAGAAGTACGTGTTGAATTACTAAATGTAAATTTTCTTGCAAGATATGAAGGCGTATCAAACTTAACTGTTCTATAAAACAGACTGAGAAGCTTTACACTTACAAAATCATCAAAACTGCATCCTAAAAATTCAAAATTATATCGTGATAAGCGCTCCCTAGGGCGTAAACGATACACATACCGAATAATTCTTTTAAGACATTTCCTCAATTTATCAAAATTAGTAGCACTTGTTCCGGAAAATATTTCCAACACATACAAAATTATTGGCATAAGAAGTGTGTGCGCAATCTGTTTTCTAATTTTAATTGATAAACTGTAACATGAAGTATGAATTCTCCTAAATGTGAAAACTATTCTTGAATTTAGGAAACTAATATGTTGAAGAAATGAAAACTTTTTGTCAACATAAATCCCCAATAATTTAAAATGGGAAACAATAGCAATAAGTTCACCATTTATAAAAAAAAATTGGATAAAAGCTGCCTCCTAAATCCAAACAATATTGCGTTCGACTTAGAAACGCTTAAAAAAAATAAAATTATCCTCACACCATCGCTCTGTATTCTGTAGCTCAGTGTTAATTACAACACCTAATTCATATGATGTATCTGAGATAGCGATCAGTTGTAAATCATCTGCATAAAGGGAACCTTTTAATGCAGACAATCGATTTAAAACATCATTAATATATATTAAAAATAACAGAGGCCCCAGAACAGAGCCCGGGGGAGCACCACGAAATATATTCCTGGTAGAGGACAACTTATCTTCAATCTGAACATACTGAAGCCTATCAGTAACAAATGTACAATTAAACGACATGCTGAAATGGAAAAACCATAAGACAAAACTGTAACATTTATTAAGTAAAACCTCATGACAGATTCATTCAAATGCCCTGCTAAAGTCTAAACTGATCAAGGAAGCCAGCTTGTTCTGAGCCACAGCAGATCTAATTTCATCGACTAAAAGATTAGTCGTGTAATGCCCTTTTCTAAAACCAGACTGATTCTAAGAAAGTATTCTCTCCTGATCCAAATAATCTGTTAACTGTTCATTCATTAAATGTTCTAGAATTTTTGAACACACTGACAATATATATGGGCAACTTCAAAAATTTACAGCACCTTCACATTTTTTTTTTTAAGTTTTTTTTTTTGTCTGACATCAATGTCGATTTGTGTAAGCCGATATTTGAGCAAGTGCAATCCGTTCGCGTTAATCATTTTTATTAAACGGCGCAAATTTTACGGCGGTTTTAAGTTAAAAATTTAAAAAAAAAATATTAAAATTACAGTTTTTGTTAAAATTGAAAAAGGATAACGCGTGTGGATAATACCCCTTAAGGGCTTTCTTAGCACACTAAAATATTTGTAAAAGCTTCAATACTTTTTACAATACACTGAAAAAAAAAATAAAAAAAAATTTTTTGATCGTGTATGCATATAAAAATTTATTTAAAATTGTTAAACATTTTAAAAAATTACGTCTAGTATAAGACATAATTTGAAATATTTTGGGAAAAACTATTTGCCTATCGCTAATGGTTTAAGATATATAACCATTTAAACTTTACCACTCATGATTTTTTGCTATTTTGATTTGTTACCTTTCAAATTTGTAAAATTGTTCTGCAAATTGGAAGCTGTAACTAACGTTTCGTTAGTTAAATCTTGGGTTACAGTGATAAATTCTAAGCCGTTATCAACTTTTTTTAATCCGCAATTTTTTGTTTTGATGGCATTGTTTTTATTATTATTGTTATTTAAAACCGAATACCTAACTGACTTTCTTACACCAATTTGCGATTTGTTTGTTTTTGTTTGCTTTTTATTTTTTCAGATTGGCGATATACGCGTCTTTTATCGGTTAATTTGTTTCGCTTCTTAGTTTTTACGAATTTCACGTTTTTTAATGTATTATCTGAAACCATGTTACTAATTTTTATTCACGACTGTTCACGCACATAAATAAAATAAACTGAATTGCTTTTTTTTTTTGCAAATATTAATATTGGACCGATTATAAAATACTTGTTGGGATTCTGGGTTACTTATTAACCCGAATTCAAAATAACTCTTTTAAATTTTCAAAATCAAATATTTCATACAAGCATGCTTTTTGAGGTTAGAAACATTTTGTTTCCTCCATAAAATTTTAAATCCTCAAAATTTTTTGGTGCGTTTTCGATTTTAGTATCAAGCTCAGTAAAGTCTTCCATTCGATGTACGTTTGAGCGGAATTGATACAGCGCTTTAGTTGTCACAAAGCGAAATGTGTTTGGAAAAAACTGCCGCTGCATGCGTCAGGATTGAAAAAAATTATTTTTTTTTGCACTTTATCAGTTTAGTCCGTCGCGAAGAATCTATTTAGATACCTAAACATATTCCCATGCCATGTTTTGATATAACAAAAAAAGCTTAAAAAAAAATTGTTTTTTTTGCAAAAATTTTCAAAAGTTCATAAAATTTTTGCGTCTAAAAATTTTAAAGTGAGTTTTCGCCTCGGAGGTGTACTTTACGAAGTTACTCACATCACGCAATACACTAGCCAATTAAAAAGACAATTCAGATTGTCAGACGCAAAAAAGATACATTTTCTAAAAATTTACGCTAATTTCTTTTAAGTTTGTGATGTCCGTGATACGTTATTGGTGCGCTGACACCAACTTGATATACCTCTAACTTTATAAAATTACGCCGTTTTTATAATTCTGCGCTTAAAACTCATTTTTATTAAACGGCGCAAAAACCCTATTTAAAATCTTCAAAAAGTTCAAAATTCGGAAAATTTTTTTGTGGATATATCCTCCAAGTCTAGTGACTATATATTGTATTGGTTTGGATCTGAAAGTTAAAAACTATTACAGAGAAAACGGAATGAATGAGAAAACTCTTGCAAGTTTCAAGTCGTTTTTTTTTCTAATTTTAGATGACCACCAATTCTTAAGGTGAAGACTTTTCAATGTGAAACTTTGCACGTCATATCCTTCAAGTATGGTCATCCAAACCCTATACAACGTTTTTTTTTCAATTCATAAAACTTAACGAAATAAGAGCCATAGTGTGTCGGTTTCAGCAGGTGCTCAAAAAATTTGAAATAGCCGATATATACACGAGTAAAAAAATCTTGTATAATGTGATCCAGTTTTGTACAATTTAATATAGTTGAGAGGTGAACTTTTTTGATAAAAAAATGTTTGCTAGTGAATGTTATTGTTGATCTAAAAGTTCATGTGTGAGATTTTATTCGTTCGGTTTGAGATCACGACAAATTTTTCTCTAAATTAACAGAAAAATTATAATTTTTATATGATAATTTACTTTGACTATTAGAAAAAACACAGAAAAAGTTATTAGACACTAACATTATACTGTTTCTGTTAATTTAGAGAAAAATTTGTCATGATCTCAAACCGAACGAATAAAATCTCACACAAAAAATGTTTGACTTAAAAAAAATTTTTTTCATAAGTCAAAAATATATGGTATTTATTCGGTATTCTGTAAAATATACATGCTTTTTCTATTTGTCATGCATCTACTATTAAATAAGCCTATACCCAATAAAAACATTATTTTTCCAAATTTTTTGTTTAATATATAATTGTGCAAATGTCTATATTTTTGGCGAAAAAAAAAGAAAATCGAGAAAATTTATTTTACGTTGAAATGTTTTGCAGAATAATTTCGCGGTTTTCTGCAACACATGAACCCAAAACATTATGATGATAGAGGTAATTTCCAGACTTGGACGACGTCAATTACATTTCAAAATCATTCACTTGTAAAATTTTTCTATATCATTTAAAATTTCAGACCTACGCTCACACTTGGAGAATTTTCAATTTTGTCAATACCAGGCATGGGACATAATACCAATATCTGTCTATTTAATTACAGGCTAATTACTTTTTTATGTTCAATTATATGTAATTGGGTGTTGTTGAGTAATTGCCGAGTAATTAAATACCATTTTGTTTTTACTAATCCCCTTTTTTGGTATTAAAATTTTTACAAATTTTCCAAGGAAACGATTAAGCTCACAAGTGTGAGCGTAGGTCTGTTATTCTTAACGTTATGGAAAAATTACACAAGTGAACGATTGAGAAATGTAATTGACGTCGCCCAGGTCTTGTAATTTCTACACAAAGAACATTTTTGAAAGCGGACGTAGTAGTTAAACCCTTATTCTAAGTTAAACTTCGTTCGTAAAATAGGCTGTATACAAGTACTTTAGGTTAATGCAAATTTATTTACGATGGCAATTATTTTAAAAATGTTATGTGATAAACAGTCTTCGTAATATTTACTTTCAGAAAAGGTACGATACTGACAACAATATAAATTAAA
This sequence comes from Delia radicum, assembly GCA_021234595.1. NCBI lineage: Eukaryota > Metazoa > Arthropoda > Insecta > Diptera > Anthomyiidae > Delia > Delia radicum. The sequence goes on from CM037851.1 coordinate 81,216,337, forward strand.
TATACAAAAAAAAAAAATACTTGAAACATTGGGTACCCAAACAAAAAGAAAATTATATGGGGCATCATCAAGTTATATTAAATTATATATAAATTAGATATGTGCTGAGATAAAATTTGATCCGAAAAAGGAGAACATATAATTATAGATCTAAAATACATTAAATTGTATTAAATTCGATACAATTTTATGGAAGTATATATAATTCGATGCAACTAAATACAATTTGTTACAATTTGATGTATGCTTTAGAGTGGTTTTAGTGTATATGTTTTTTGAAATTTGAAATTTGAAGGTGCTCAGGTCTAGGATTGTGTCATTTAGTATAAAAATGCTATTGTAAAAGGTTTAGCTCAATCGAAATATGCCTTCCCGAACCGAAACAGCCCTAAAGTTTAGAAAACGGAATACAAGGCGAAAAAGTCACTTCTTTTTAGTTTTTGACAAATTTTTTAAATGTCGTAAAAGTTTTTACTCAAGAAGGTAAATTAATCGAAATGAAGAAACAATTACATTTTCAAAGAGGTATAAAATCACAAAACCGGTGAAAAACTAGCAAAGTAATAAATAATGTCCCAGACCACTAAGGTGGCAATTATTACTTAACCGAGAAATTTGAGCAAATATTTTAAAAATTTTTGAAATTGATTACTGACAAATATTTTTTTTTTACTTAAAAGACTCAAATTTGTGAGATGTGGAAGATGTTTTTTTTTTTTTGATGGCGTTAACCTGTCCTAATGTAATGTCAAAAACGGACAAAATTTTTTGGGGTGTTTTTCAAATCTCCAATTTCAAATTTTAAAAAAATTTCTTCAACAAAATGTCAAAAATTGAGATTTGGACTACAATGGCTTGTTTAAAACATGTAAGATATTGAAAATAAAAAAATTTAAAAATATCCCCTGGCACACTTGGGTAGGGCAACGATTTAATTTTTGCAAATTTCGAGGAAATTTTGTTTTTTGGTAATTTTTGGCTTACTTGCTGTCATAAAATATTTAAAATTGAAAATTAGCTAGTTCTGTACCGTTCGCTGATATTTTTTATCATCATGCCATAAGGTTGAAAATAAAAAATGTTGGATATCATTAACCCATGTGGACCAGAGGCCACAAGAGACCCCACACTTATATATTTCAATTTACAAAAAACGTTGAACATTTTCTAACTACTTTTGAATTTCAATAAACGTGATGTAAAATATAATAACACAATATTTGAAGATTCTGTGCCAAAAGTTTTGGACATATTATATATTGTCGTTCATATATATTTCAATATTTCTGTGTAATTTAATTATATCCCAGTAAACATTTTTTCTCTTATTATTTGGCATTTTCATCTATGAATTCAACATTGTCTTGTCATAGGAATGAAGTATTCCTAATATGATTCTTTTAAATTTAAAATATTCCTAGGAAGCTGTTTTGCAGCATTATAAGAATGAGTCCTTCCTATGGCAAGCCAATGTTAAATTCATCGATGAAAGTGCTCAATTAGAATCATCATTTGGCTGAATAGTTTTTCTGGGATGTATTAAAGTTATCGCACACCTAATTCAAACGTGACTTAACTCAAAATTTTTAATTTTTCAGAAATCGAAAAAAATATGGGCGACTTTATACCAATTGGAACAATAATAAAGACATAACTGTTTTTTTAGCAACAGTTAACAACAATAAAATACACTGATATTTTTTTTTTATAGAAAAAGAGTGTATTGTCCATAGTTTAAGCATATAAACCCGAAAAATAAAAATTTTGAGTTAAGTCACTTTTGAACTAGGTGTGCGATATATACTGAAATATTCAAATATGCGTGAAAGCAAATATTCAACGAATATTTTGTCTAAAACTAATAAAAGTCACAATTATGAAAATTTCTGGATCGATAAAAAAAAACACATCTAAACATTTTTTTTTTATAAAAAGAAAAATTTAAAAGCAATTTTTGCCAATTTTTAGATACATTGAGTTTTGCATTACTCTAAAAATTCGAAATGAGTTCTGAATTTTTTGAAAAAATTTTATTTTTTTCAAACTCTCCATAGAAAGTATATCGATAGAGTAAAATTTTTATCATTTACCAAATTCAGTTAAATAATAATAAATAATAAACTAAAAATAACCGCAAATTTTGACAAATTCTTGAATATGAATTTCATTAGTTTCAATAAAATACCCCTAAAGATGAAATTGGGACCATAAAAAAAATAAGTATCCCATATTTTTTATTTTTTTTTTTATCACATATCCAAACTTCATTAAGATCGGAGAGAAAACATCGGGATTATGCAAAATTTTCATTAAATTTACTGAGTGCTTTAAAATTCTAATGTAATCTTCTCTTACAGATGAGTCCATTAAGCCCATAAGTTTTATGTTAAAAGTTGGTCATGACAATGAAACATTCAAGGAATTGATGAAAACCCAAAATATATTTGAGGTTGAATCTGGCATGTATCGTAAAATTTTACCAGAATTTGAACAAATTATGCAGATGCAGGTATTGAAATAAGATTTGGTGCCAAATCTTATCAATTACCCTCCGAACAACCTTATGTCCTAATGGAAAATCTAAAAGTACATGGATTTAAAAATGTCAACCGTTTAGAAGGATTGGATATGGAACATACTAAAAGTGTTTTGAAAAAAATAGCTCAATGGCATGCAGCCTCAGCCGTAAGAGTAGCAAATAAAGGCCGATATGAGCCGATATATTGTACAGCGCTATTTAAACCAGAATGTTATGCCATATTACAAAATATGTTTGATAGTAATACAGAAATTATATTGGAGTGTATTAAGGAATATAGCAATTCGGATTTATATTATGATAAAGTTGCAAGATTACAACCCTGCATAACGGATGAAATTTTCAAAATCATTAATGTTGATCCGAATGAATTTAATGTATTAAATCACGGTGATTTTTGGTCAAATAATATTATGTTTAAATATGATGATAATGGAAAATTATTAGAAACATATATGGTGGATTTGCAATTTCCACGCTATACAACACCTGCCCATGATCTATTATATTTTATTATGTCCTCGGTTAAATTGGATATTAAATTAAAGGAATTTGATTATTTTATTAAATACTATCATGAAAATTTAACTGAAAGTTTAAAACTACTTAAATACTCCAAAACTATACCCACGGTGAAAAATATACATTGCATGCTACATAAATATGGAATATTGGGTAAGTTAGTAAATACACTGGAAGACAAAATCTAAACTTTTAAAATAAATAAAATTTTTTATATTTCAATGACATACTCTGTTTTATAATGTATGATGGTACAGTTTTTCAACAACGTTTTTAAAATTTAGTCAAACTAATTCAATTCAGTTAAAATGTAAAGGGTGTTTTTTATAAAGGTATAGAACTTTGAAAGTGAATAAAACAAAGATGATTTTTAAATTGACATGAAATTTACTTTATTCGAAAAATAATCTGCTGCCATTATAATTTAAATATTACTTCTGGCATATGACCGCCACGGCTGGATCGGGCGTAGTCTAATCTGGAGGTCAAATTTTCGATGATTTTTTCACACATTTGTGGCCGTATATTGGCAATAACGCGGCGAATTTTGTCCTCCAAGTGGTCAATCGTTTCGGGCTTATCGTCCAGCGGCGTTAAATCGCACGATCTTGAAGACCAATTCACGGGCCCCAAACGTTTCCTTTAATAAATCAATTGCGGCACGAGCTGTGTGACATGTTGCTCCGTCTTGTTTAAATCACAGCTAATGCACATCATTGTTGTTCAATTGATGTACAAAAAAGTCAGTAATCATGGCTCTATAGCGATCACCATTGAATGTAACGTTCTGACCAGCATCGTTTAAAGAAGTATGTTTAAAGAGGTATGGACCAATGATTCCAACGGGCTGGTGGAAACTGACCAAACAGTCAGTTTTTCTATATGTAACGTATACATGGGCACACTGCAGTATATTTTTACTGCATTACGATTGGCAGTAATCAGTAACATGTTACTGATTACTGAAAGAGACAATGCAGTAACCAGTAACGTTTTACTGATTACTGAAAAAAATTGCAGTACCAGTAACGTTTTACTGAATACTGAAATAAAATTGCAGTAACCAGTAAATTTTTACTGATTACTGAAAAAGTGCAGTAATCAGTAAAATGTTAACAAAACAAATTTATTAAATAGCATCACAATTTTTTTTAAAAATTAAAGCGTACCATTACTTTTTTGTTAAAAAGTCGAAAATCTAAAATATTTTTTGTTAAAAAGTCAAAAAATTATCCGATAGTCTATTTTTATTGATATTATATATCATTAGCTTTTCTCCACACAAGCATTTCAAAATTTACATCGCTGAGTTTTTGTCTTCTGGAACGATTCACGATCCCAGCGAATGAAAAGAATCGTTCTACAGGTGCAGATGACTGTAATGCAGTATTGTGTTCCAGAAATACGTTTTTAATGCCAATGTGATTATTTAGGCAAATTGTTGCTGTGTCTTGTTCGAACAGGTATAAAATTGTTTCCTAGAGATAATTAACCGAGTCACTGGAATCACACTCTACGCTACATTTGTTTAAGAAAAGTAGATACAACACATATATTAATACAAATATTTAACGTAAAATTAAGGGTAAAAAATTTACCATTCCTTCCCCGAAGTCTAGAAATGAATTTTGGGTTGTTGCAGGCATTGCACGAGTTTCAGCTTCGGTTATTTTGCCATATTTAAGCACATAAATGTTGAACATTTTTATTTATTTAAGGAACAGATATAGCAGCAATAATAGCATCCCAGGCTTCATTAGGAAATATTTCTCAAATCTTTTGAGTAAAGATTTTATGCATTTTTTCACCTACTTCAGGTAAACTCTTAAAGTTCGCACGCTCCAAACGACAAAGTGTTATTCTTAAAGACACTATACAAGAAACAAAGTAACCAAAATACATAGTCTTTTCGCCCTGAAGAACATCGATCGGTTCTTCTATTGGCTCCATAAGTGCTCAACCTCCACTAAGTACTTAACCTCATCACTCAGAATGCTGGGAATTCCCAGACGATAACACAATTCGGGTAAATTTGTTTTGTATCTCAGCAACTTCTTAACGGAATCATAAAGTGAGTTCCACCTTACTTATATAATTTTTTAATTTAGATATTGTGTAACTTACCAAACAACTTTTCCAGTTGTATTTTACCTAAGTCCTTCGATAATAATACACTTTTTATTGTTTACGTGTAGGCATATTTTTTTATAACACGTATTTTTGGTTGGTATATTTAATTGCATAAATGTTATTGGTACAAATTTACTGATTACTGCATTTTTTCAGTAACCAGTAAAGAAAATACTGGTTACTGCTATTTTTTTCAGTAATCAGGAAAACGTTACTGGTTACCGTAATTTTCTTTCAGTAATCAGTAACAGTTTACTGGTAATGAAAATTTCGTTGCAGTAACCAGTAACATTTTTTTTACTGAAATTTTACTGGTACTGCAGTGTGCCCATCTATGATGTAACGGCGTCTCAACATTCACTTGAGGATTATCATCGCTCCAAATACGGCAGTTTTGTTTATTGAAGTATCCATTTAACCAAAAGTGGGCTTCATCGCTAAACAAAATTCGCTTATGAAAATCAGGATCAACGGCAATCTTGTTTTGGGCCCATTCACCGAAAATACGCCTTGCTAGGTGATCGTGTGGCTTCAATTGTACGAGTTTTATTTTGTAAGCACGCAACTCAAGATCTTTCCGCAAAATCTGTCATAAAGTGTAAGATTTTGCGGAATAGAGAATTTCGGATAGACTGATTAGGGTCTTCCTCTACGCTCTGGAACAGCAATGACTTCTTCTGTACTCACTGTACGACGTCTCTGTGGATGCATATCATCATTTAGAGTAAACGTGGGGAGAAAACGTTAAGTAGTTAATCCAATTAATTGCTCTGCTGGAAGATTATGTTGATTTAGAACTAGTTTTGAATTAATACTAGTTTTAAAGTAATACAAAAGTTAATTTATCTAAGCAGCTGCCTTTTTGCAAAAAGGTTAGATGGTTTTTTTATCGAAAGTTTCATCGCGTAACTTGTATTAGTTTATGAGAAAATATTCGCTGACTATTGTCCTTCAATCATATTTTAATGTTTTAGTATTACCTCTACATATGAAACGCATTCGTATGAGCAATAAATTATTCATATAACAAAATTAGTGCACAGAAATATTTAAATATATACGAAGTACAATATTCCACGAATATTTTTTTCAAAATTAATTACTAGATAAAACTTTGCAGATTGATAAAATAAAAAAAATTTTAAAAAAATTTTTACAAATAAAAAAAAAATTTAAAAATTCTTTCAGTTTTTACATAAATTATGTTTTTTATTACTATTAAAATTCGAAATCAGTTCTAACTAAAAAAAAAAAATGTTCATTCTCCGTTAAAAAAATATATTGATATGGTAAAATTTCAAGCATTTGCCAAATTAAGTATAAACAGGGTTGGCATTCAAAACATTTTCATAATGATTTGGTGTTCGGTTTAATTCTAGAATATCTTGAGCTAAAATAAAAACAATACTAAATACCGAAACGCCGATTTATAACGGTATTTTGAAGATATAACAAAATTTAATGGGTAAAACTTCAAAATAAACCCTGTTATATTAGAAAACACGTGCCGAACTCAGCGAACTTCTGCTGTAAATATTTGTAGTTGTTGAATTTTTAAGTGAAAAAAAACATCCATTTGTAGAAGAAATTTCAGTTTTGACTACAACTGTAGTTCATTTAAAAAAACAAACCACATCAAATTACTGTATTATGATTTTACATTCATTTCAAGAAAGTAGTTTTCTTTTATTTAAAAAATAAAACAAATAAATTTTTGTTTATTTTTTACTGCATATGTGGTTAATTTTTACTACAACTGTGGTTAATTTTGTAAACAGTAAAAAACAAATGACAATTTTAATTGAATTTACTGAAATGTAAGTTGTCCTTTCTTTAAGTGAAATTTCATTTGCTTTTAACTACATAGTGGTATTTACCTGCATAGTATTCTAAGTGTAGTACTAAAATATCGGTATTCAAATGGGCGTGATAAGCAACTAAGTTATAATGAAAATGTAGTGTTTGCTAACCATGGTTTAAAAAGAAAAAAAAATTTACTAAAATATATCGCAACATTTTTCGATATTTAACCACATTTTTCGATATTTTCTTCATTTTCCATTTCCATTTCCATTTTCTCTTTATCTCTTAAATGAGAACAACTGCTGTTAATTTTGGATTGTTGCGATATAGTTTTTCCTATAGCGGAGCAGTTGGCTTTGAAAGCAAAATACTATGTATAATAAATATTACTACTGGTCTTCTCCTTACAATTTAACGAAAAGAAAAAAGGTTGATTGCATTTAAACATTTTATAAGTAATTTTGCCGAAAAACTGTACCATGCATCGAAAAATTTGAATTTTCTATTTATTTCATACGAATAAAATATAGTTTTGATGTTTTTCATTTCCAGCTTATATGACTTGTACAAACGTTATGGGTGCTGTTTTGTGCGATCCCTCTAATGATGCCAATTTGGATAATTTTTTGAACGGTTCAGAGGATGGTATGCGATTTAAAAAAAAAATGTTTTCAAATGCTCGATATCGTAAACATATGGAAGCTATATACCCTTGGTTATTAAATAGAGGCATTTTAGATTGTTAATTGTGTTTGTCTAGTACTTTTAATGTAAAAAGTTATTAGATTATGTAAACTTGAAATTATTATTTTTTAACTAATAAATGATAACACATTTTATATATCGCCGTTACACTGACGTTATATGTAAGAATTTTTAGACATGTCATTTGACCAAAAACTTTTTTTTTTTTTGAATTTTGAAATCAATTTAGATAGTGTAGGACGTGCGACTAATAGCAATTTCCAGTGTCTTATTTCGCGAGAACAGCGTCGTTATTAAACCAATAGCTTTTGATAACAAAAATATAACATTCTTAAATTGCCCAGCAAAACTTTCTATTACAAGCAAAAAGTTTGGAAAGAAGAAATTAAGTTTAATTTTCTATTACAAACCCTATTATTTTAACAAGGACATGCCCATTCTGTTAACACCTTACTATTAAATTACATCCAGCATAAATGTAGTGCGTTTTTTATTTGATTTTTTTATATTGGGTATTAAATTAAAATTTAAAAATTTTGAACTAAAAATTAAATAAAAAAAAAAAAATTTCATACGTTTTGTGTGCAAAACAAACTTTTTGTTATAAAGAGGTATCTTCTTACTTTCTATTATAGAGCAATTCCATATGAAAACGATCAAAATTGGCAAATTTTTGGACGACCCCTCTCCGATTTTAAAATAAATAGTCTCAATCGATTGCCCAGCAAAAAATAATGTACCTACATATTTTTTTTTTTTTATAGTGACTGGTTTAGTATTGGTGTGCACCACTGTCATGAGACAAAATTGAAGAATTCTTCATAAGGGACCTCATTGAAAGTTGTTTTAAAAAAAACTACTAAAGCGATCGCAACGAGTGATAGCTCGTTGGAAAGGTATTGAATCAGGCTTTAATTGAAAAATAAAATTTTCCTAATTTTTCTTGTTAAATAATTAAAAATAATTCATTTATAAAAAATATAAAAACAATGAGAACAAGGTGGTCTCTTAAATGCTCTTCTCCTGTCCAAACAAGGAGTCCGGCCCATTTTTTTATTGCTGATTCTTAAAGCAAAAATTATGAGGAATCAAAAAAAAATAAAATTAGCCGGAAAATTTAGGAGCTTCTGTGGAAAATCGGAAAATTTAATTTTCATGGGAAAATTTAATTTTCATGAGAAAAAAGGTAAATTTCTGAGAAAAATTAGGAAAATTTTATTTTTCAATTAAAGCCTGATTTAATACCTTTCCAACGAGCTATCACTCGTTGCGATCGCTTTAGTAGTTTTTTTTTAAACAACTTTCAATGAGGTCCCTTATGAAGAATTCTTCAATTTTGTCACATGACAGTGGTGCACACCACCACTAAACCAGTCACTATAAAAAAAAAAAATATGTAGGTACATTATTTTTTGCTGGGCAATCGATTGAGACTATTTATTTTAAAATCGGAGAGGGGTCGTCCAAAAGGTGATCGCATTCATATGGAATTGCTCTATAAACCTTATTATTTTAACAAGGATATGTCCATTAAGTTAACTACTTACCTTGGTAACAGGTAAAGAGTTATCAAAAACTATTTATTTAAATCTTTAATTTTTAGATAGGATAGAATACACGGTGAAACTCAAAAAATAAAACAATACTACCGACCATTAAGCCTAAATATTTTGGCCACGCTGATGTTAATGGCGTACTCAGTTTTATGCACAAAAATGCTTTAATAAAGGGTTTTTCAATAAAGACTTGACAATTTTTTTTTTTCAATAAAACGCAAACCATTTGAGATACTTCCTTCGGCCAGCTTGACCTTGTATGGGTGTTAATTCCTTACGCAAAATTCGCCATAAAGTGGTCTTGGCGATGACCAGTTCTTGAGAACGCCGCGGAATCGACTGATTTGTATCGTTTGCTACGGACTCCTGAACGGCAGCGATATTTTCGGCACTTCGACCAACCCGTTCTCTCACTGGCACTGCAGACTAAACTTGTAATTGCTTGTCTACTAGGGCGAGAATACACACAGAGAATAATTTAGGTAGAAAACTATTGTGACCACCCAGATTCTTATAATCTAACTTTATTTTAATTACTAGCATGAAATAATTACGCTAAAAACTCATAATTTGATTTATAGACATCATTTTTACTGTTACAGCTAATTGAATTCCTCTCTAAAAAGCAATGAGGTATTCCAAACCGAATTGGACAAAATATAAACTTGTTACAAGAATTCCATAGCAACGATCATATTAAAATTTAATAAAATATCCATTTTTAAAGATTAATTGGCTATAAATATAGAAAACCAATGGTTCCAATGGAATTCAAATTTTAAATCGTCAATAATATTATATTTAGATTTTTCTACCAAGTGTTAAGATTTTCGGTTGTATAAAACAATTTTCAAAATTATTTTTGTTTTAAATAATTTCGGCACTCTCAAATAAAAGTAGTTTGTTTCACAAGACAAAGTATCGTAGGAACATTGCAGTTGTCAAAAATAAAAAAATAAATTCAACATAAAGAAACAAACAAAATATATAGAAGGCAATTACAAATGGATCTTTAAAAAACAAATTGAAGGAAACTCAACATGTATTGATATGGTGTTAAACATAATAAGTTAAGTTTTGCAGGATTTTCTCCATTTGGAACCAGAAGGTATTTTGTACTAATAAGATTATATTCTGAAAAAGCATTTATTTATCTGATTCTTCTACAGAGGTAATCTAAAACGTTGGCATGGATCAGATTAAAAGGAAAAACAGTAATATAACATAACATAACAGTAAACATAAGGCATTATTTCGTTTTCCTTATAACAATCGACATTTAGGAATTATGTCAGATGCAAATATGTGATTCCTTTCACCCAAAACATAAACAACAGAGCAAGTTATACACAACATGCCTTTAAAGTATATCCCCCATTACCCGGGTTTCGGTTCAACTGGTCTTAATCCCGGGTTTTCAGTCTACCCGGCTAGACCGAAAGACCGGCCTACTCGTAAAAGGTACTTTATTGGAAAAAGATACTTTTGTGTTTAAAAAAGGTACGTTTTTATACAAAAGTACTTTGGTCCAATCGCTCTGACCGGTTTATATGAGTATACTGGTCTACTCGGTCAAATTGAATAACTTCTCAATTGGAAAAAGCTATTATGGCTTAACATCAAAATCTCAGATATTTTTCTATAGGAAATGTTAAAGATTACTCATATTTGTTTAAAAAAACGCATAAGACTATTGTTTTCTCACAAGCATTACTCAGAAAAAAAAAATCATTCACAGAATGAAATTTTTCATAAACTGAACGAACATGATTTTTTTTTCCCAAAACTTTTTCATTTATAGTATGAACTTGTTCATACATAATTGAAACCGAACCTGAATAAGTTTCCAAAAAACTATTCATTCGAGTTATGAATGTGTTCATACATATTACGAAACATGTTTATAATACGTATGTACCAAATGTATCTATATTATGTAATTTTCATAATAAAAAATATATTTTTTATCTATTTTATCTATTTTCCCATTAAAGTATAAGGTTTTTTTTTAGATTTTATATGCATAATAACTGCATTTTTATTATTATTGTTTTTAAATACAAAAATTTAAAAATTATTAAATTAAATAATGTACATAAATTAAAAATTTGTTAAATAGAACAATACCACTATATCCCAGGAGAAAATACACATGATTTCGGATCATAATTTGATGAGTTTTTTGAAACGCTTTACTGAAATGCTGCCTCGAGGATGATATATCGTAATGACGAATTAATATATTTTTTTTGATTTAGAAGCACTAAAGAGAGGTTCTAAGTAGGACATGGTGAACAAAAATCATGGATTATATCAGCAATAAAGCTAGCGCTTCCACAAAATTTCCATTTTCCATAAGTACAATAAAATTCACCATTGGTTTTCGATTTATGCACACTTTTTATTCGCTGTTGTGCAAATTTCTTTGGACATAAAACACTTAATAGAACAATACCACTATATCCCAGGAGAAAATACTCATGATTTCGGATCATAATTTGATGAGTTTTTTGAAACGCTTTACTGAAATGCTGCCTCGAGAATGATATATCGTAATGACGAATTAATATATTTTTTTTGATTTAGAAGCACTAAAGAGAGGTTCTAAGTAGGACATCGTGAACAAAAATCATGGATTATATCAGCAATAAAGCTAGCGCTTCCACAAAATCTCCATTTTCCATAAGTACAATAAAATTCACCATTGGTTTTCGATTTATGCACACTTTTTATTCGGTGTTGTGCAAATTTCTTTGGACATAAAACACTTAATAGAACAATACCACTATATCCCAGGAGAAAATACTCATGATTTCGGATCATAATTTGCTGAGTTTTTTGAAACGCTTTACTGAAATGCTGCCTCGAGAATGATATATCGTAATGACGAGAGGTTCTAAGTAGGACATCGTGAACAAAAATCATGGATTATATCAGCAATAAAGCTAGCGCTTCCACAAAATTTCCATTTTCCATGAGTACAATAAAATTCACCATTGGTTTTCGATTTATGCACACTTTTTATTCGCTGTTGTGCAAATTTCTTTGGAACACAAAACACTTAATTTTTTTATCTTTTTAAATTACCTAATAGTTAACAGCTTCTTACTTTCTTTCACAAAGCACTTCTTTAACAACAAGAATTAAGAATTAATAACGATTTTTTATTATAAAAGAAAAATTTGAAACGTTTTTATTTCACAGAAAAAAAATAAATGAAAATTAAAACAATTTTCTTCTGGCTTTCTAAGTTTTTAAAATTTAAAAAAAAAAAAAAAAAAAAAGTTCATATGTAGCATGAACTTGTTCATACATATTATGAATTGAAATCAATGAAAGCAATTCGTTCTATTTATGAACAAAATTTTTTCTGTGTATAATTATTTTTTTTTTTATTTTTTTACATCATTCATTTACTCAATTTGGTTTTAATTTTTTATATGTAATATGTATAAGCATTAATAAATAAAATATTGTTTAAAATTTATGGGAAACGGTGTATTATTTAAAAAAAAAAAAAATCGATAGGATCAACCAAATAAATTCTATTGAACCAACCGACATATGACAAATGAAAGTTTGGTGCAATAATCGAATTAAAACCTGAATTTTACGATAGGCAAAAAAATGGCAAAAAATTCGGTTGGAGCAATGAATATGTTTTCTGTGTGTAACGACTTAAAATTGGAGTTAACGCTCTTCAAGTTGCGGTCACCGACTCCGAATACATTTTTATAACTTACATAAAGTGCCGGACAAAAGTATTCACACAGCAGCAAACTTTATTTAAATCTTTTATATTTTTAAAATGAAAGCTATTAGCCGTATAAGGTATTCAACAAAGTTGATTACAGTTGACAACTGTTTGAATACAGAATTAAATTTTTTTAATAGACAAAAAAATATGGTCAGTATGGAAATTGTACGAAATATGTAATTATCTTTGCATTTTTATTTGAAATATGAAAATGGTGATTGTGTTAAATAGACAGACTAACTGCAGTATCTTTAGTGCACCAACTATATAACCAAGGGTTCAAAAAGTCTGGAATCTTAGAAACCGCTAAAAATTGCCTGCTAGAAGGTATTGTCAATATTTCTTTATGCTAAATGTTTTATTAATATTGATTTTTAATTACAAGACAAACAAATTAGAGTGAACTTCTGTTTAGTACTAAAAAATATGATTTATTTTCCAAAACTATGAATTATTTAGAAATTTTGAATAGCATTGCTCTCTGAATTATATTTATCGCAGTTTTTATTTGATTGTGCTTAATGCATGTTCAATTAACTGACAGCATCAACATTTTACGTTTATCATTTTTAATTTCTAGTAGAACAACCAGTTACACAAAAAAAAAAATATTTCCCAATTTTTTTCAATTAAATTGATTTGTTAAACATTTTAAAAGCTTAACTAAAAATTAATTAAATCAATTAAATAATTGCTCAAATTCGCAACTTGCTTGACATTTTTATTTTATCGCTTAAAGGCATTTGATAAAAAAAAAACAAGATAACACCAACATATTGTTGTTGTTTTTTGTAATATTTATGTATGTGTTGTTTTTTTATAATTGCTTATGTTTAGTAGTAAATATTATTATAGAGCATTATTATAAAATTGGTAATGTAATTATAGAAGTTAAACTTTGTTTAACAAAAGGTTATCATTATTTTAAACAAACAAATTTTAAAAATAAATTATTTAAATAAAAAACTCTTATTTCAACAAAAAGGCTTATTTATGCTAAAAAAAATTAAAAAAAAATTTAAATTTTTCGCATAGTCCTTACAATTCGCATAGTCCGTATAATTCAAAGAAAAAAACTAATTTCTGTAAGCATTTATTCACATACATAAATCTAAATTAGTCTATTAACTTAATAAGAATTATATGCATTAAATTCAATATTTATTAATTCAAGCTAAGAAAAATACGTATGGTATGACAAACAACACCCTTTCAAGGCTTTTTGAGAAGGTATGCGATATTGATCACTTTTTAATCCAATTAATTGATTTTTAATCAAATTTATGATTTTTAATATAATGATTTGTATACAAATATATTAAAAATCATAATCAATTGTGTATTAAAATTTAATTAAAATTAATTCAATAAAAGAGCTTTAAATTTTTAATTGAATGGGCGAAGTTTCAGCAAAAAAAATTATTAAATCGGCTGTTTTCGTTATTCAAATGAATTTTTAATTTTTTTTTGTTAGTAAAAGTCATATTTAAAGAAAAGATACCTTTTCGGAAAGGAATATCATATGAATTAACATTTTATTAACAATTAAGATAACTTAAGGGTATTTTTAACTTCTAACCAAATTTGGAATTTCACATTTTCAAATAGGAATATCTTGGGAACTATTAGAGATAACACACACGTGTAAGCATTTTTATAGTTAGCCTATACTTACAAATTACATATATGATGAATTTCATACCAAAACCGATATGCGTTGAACCCCACCCTCTCAGAATTTGATAAAATTTTGCACACAGCTATATTTTACCCATACAAACACAACCTCACATGTAGAAATTGCATTTTTGAAAATATGTGGGCGTGGTAAGGTATCGAAGTTTTTGGAAAATGACGATAATATGCACTTAGGAAATTATGTTGGTAAAGACGACAGCAATTGTAGTCAAAAACAAATGAAATTTCATTTAAAAAAAGGACGACTTACATTTCATTAAATTCAGCTAACATTGTCATTTGTTTTTTAATGTTCAAAAAATGACTAACATTGTAGTAAAAATGAACCACATGGTAGTAAAAAATAAACCAAAAATTTTTTTTTTATTTTTTTAAATAACAAAAAACAACTGTAAAAAATTAATGTAAAATCATAAAACAGTCATTTGATGTGAGCTACAAGGTTAGTTAAAAATTTTATTTGTTCTACAAATGACTTACATTTACATTAAAAATAATGAAACTGTATTTCAACCCAAACAACTGTATATTTTCAAAGCAGAAGTTCCCTGAGTGTGTACTTTCAAGCTGTGATTACTACGGAATGGCTGAACCGATTTCAAAGTTCTTGGTACCATTAGAAAGATATTAGCTTTCAAAAGCATACACTGTAAAAATTTTATATTACAAGTTTAATATAATTTTTATTAAAAATATAAATTATGTTTTTTCGACCTTTAATTTTGCAATGAAAATGAAAATTATTCAAGTTCGAGGCCATACTCTATATTTCTTTATTAGGATATTGTCCTAACAAATAATCTATAGAGTTTTTGTTTCAAATTTATTCTTTGACCCTTTCAGGAATGTGTTGATAGATCTGTTTCGGGAATTTTCTAGGTTCCCATCATCAAAACACGTTTTGAAAGCGGTAACAATCCTATGCCAAACATCAAACATTCATATAAACTACCCAGAAAAAAATTACACATTCCAAAAAGAAGGTGATGCCCACACTTGCTTACATATCTCATTGCCAAATTTAGTAACTGCAATACCAAACTCATTCCAACGATAGAATCAAAAAAGCAAGTAGTATTGTAATCAATTCTTTAAATTTAAACCAGAAAGCATGAACTCATTAACAAAGTAATTATTTACTTAAAAGAAAATAACAATGTTATTAACTTATATGTATAACTTTTTGTACTCAAGAATCATATACTTTTTCTTAATAAAAGCACGTTATTGGAAGTAGTTCCTTATTTTGAAAAAAGAAGTTATACAATGTTAAAGAATTTATCTCATGAATTTTTTCAAACAAATTTTTATTTGAAGGAAAATAATACTAAAAACATCAATTGCATGTTGCCTAAATTTTGTTAAACTGTGGTTAGGTATAAATTAGGGAAGCGCACGTGAGCAGAAAATTGTGAGTGGAAGTTGAAATTACTGACGTTATCGTGAGTGAGTGTAAAGATAATTTTCGAGGGTGATTGTGCGCGAGTCATATTGTTGTTTTTCAATTTTTAATTGTTCTTTTTTTTTGAAAATTTTATATTTTCGTGGTTTATAGGTCCAAAATTATGACAAACCCATGTTATCATAACAATTCGATGTTTTACTTTTTAGGATTTTATTTCCGTATGAGTTTTGATCGTTATATTTGAGTGACCTAGGAGAATCACGTGTGAGTAAAAGTTGAATTTACTTATGGAACTACTTCCTTTTTTTTTAATGTAAGTAGTTCTTATTTTTTCTAGGGAACTATTTATTTATTTTTTTTTTGTGTAAGTACTTCGTAGTTTTACAATGGAACTATTTCTTTATTAAAAAATGTATGTAGTTCTTAAAAATATATAAAGTAAATGGTTCTTCGGTAAAAAAAATAATCAATTCTAAAGAATCAATTATTTTAGTCTCACGCCCTGTTAAAAGAATTGAGTAGGTAATCTAGCAAGGAATGCGTTCTGCCCAAAATGCTTCATTACAAACCCGCTTACCTTTTTGGAAATTTTTTGCTGGGTAGTTTACTCACTACATGAGAACTAATATATATTATATGAGGTCGAAGTAAAAGAGATTATCACCATTGATCAAAAAATAAATTGAAAACTTGTTTTTTGTGTGTATGTCTATCTTTAATAAATATTCAATACACGTTTTGTTTCTTTTCCTTTGATATGCACATTTGTTAAAAACAAAATGTACAGGGGAAGTAGTAAACAAGACCATACTCTGTCTTTTATACAAGTTTAATATAATTTTTATTAAAAATAAAAATTATGTTTTTTTTCGACCTTTAATTTTGCAATGAAAATGAAAATTATTCATATTGTCCTAACAAATAATCTATCTACACTGATTTTTTTTTTTTTGGCAAATATAATACTTTAAACTGGGGAAACACTTAAGAGGCCAAGTGTTTTTTTCCAAAAAAAATTTTTTTAGAAGGGTCTATTTAATACATATAACATATCTACAAACTAAAATGGCGTTTTTTTCATTTTTTTTAAATTTTTTTAAGAAAATGCATCTCTTGTTAACTTTTTTAAATTTTGATATCATTGTGTGACAAAAAAGAATAAAGTAGCTATACTTTGAAAGTTATACAGATTTTTTGTAATTCTAATACAGGGTGGCTCAGAAAGACCGAAGTGGTGTGAATTCCTTATAACTTTGTTATTATAATTTTTTTCTTCTTTCTTTGAAAATCGTGGTAATGTTGCAGAATATGTGCGAAAATTGCCATTTTTCTTCGAAGATGAGCAAGGAGTGGCCGTTACAGTCAATGGCGATCGTTATCGGGCCATGTTGAACGAATTTTTGTTCACAAAAATTGAAGAGGAGGATATTGGCAACATTTGGTTTTAACAAGACGTAACAGGAAGCCATAGGTGAAATACAGCTGCACACAATCGATAATGTGCTTAAAAATTGGACCGATCGTGTAGGCTACTTACTGCATGGCCAGCCGAGGCAGCCATTTGAATGAAATTATTTTCCATTATTAACCGGAAGGATTGTACTTTCAAATAAAAAAAGAAATTTGAGAAAATATTCAGTAGTTTTTTTTTTATAGCATTTTCAAAAAAAAAAAGTTATTTGGCGGACCCTTTATAAATTTGCGCAGCTCATACTGTTGACTTTCGGAATATTTGCTAACTTTTAGCGAAGTTTCATCTAAAGGTATACAAGAATGGAAGCTTTGAGTTCCTGTAATAGTTTCACAGCGTTTTTATACCTTGAAAATAGCTCTTCTTTTGTTTTGTTATAGTCGTCAGTGTCTGTATAAGCAACTTTTATAGATGTCTTATAAGTTTGTGAGGCCCAATGATAAAATTTTTTTGCCGGTTGAATTTGGTTTTTATTTGCAATGCTATAATTCCAAGCGGCATTTTTCTACTTTCATTGGTCATATTGCCGCACTTAGAGGGTCTGGAAAGTTCGAAGTCAAATCTCAAGGTCGATATGTTGTCGCTTATGCTGTTCCACATTTCATTGCAATCGCGTAAGAAATTATTTCCAAAAATGTTTTGATATATCCCACGGTGTGACAGCACGATTGCATACATCCCAGAGAAAATAGGATTTCAAAACATTACCGGACTATTAACTCGCAGCATTACTTTTGTTCACAATGTCCCAAAGTAACAGGTACTCATTATTTTGTGTTTTTTGTAAGCGAGAGGGTAATGGATACCCATTACTTTGTGCAATTTTTGTAAGCGATATGGTAATGGGTACCTATTACTGTTATGACATCGCGAACAAAAGTAATGTTACGAATAAATATTCTGTTAATGAGTTAAAGCCCTGTTTTTGCTTTGATATTAATTTTGATTATAGAAACTAAAAACTAAACTAAAAATATTTACTACGAAATTTTAAGAGTTTGTTGAACTAATACAAATTTCTGTATTGGTTTTGATTATATATGGGCAATTTCAGAAAAAAGTCAACCATGAGTGAAAAATGAAAAGTGCTGAGAACATTTTTTTTTATGTGTTTTACTTAAAGTAATATTATTTTTGTTTTTGTAATTTATAAACTTCCTACTAACAATTACCTTACCTCAACAAACATTGTTATTGTTCTAAAAGATGCTTTATCATTGATGGAGTTAAGCTTTTTAATATATCGACAAACAAATTGAGGGTTCTTCACCGGAACTGGCTGAGCTGTGGCAGAATGTTCAATTTATTAAAGGGATTAAAAGACTGCATCGGTTTTCGTATTTAGCATTGAGGTTGCCTTGACACTTTATTAACTATTATATCGTACACCTAGTTCAAAAGTGACTCAACTCAAAATTTTTAGTTTTTCAGAAATCGAAAAGAAATATTTGCATCTTTATACCAATTGAAACATAAAGTTAAAAACTACAAAATTCACTGATATTTTTTTTATAGATAAGCATATAACCCCGAAAAACTAAAATTTTGAGTTGAGTCACTTTTCAACTGGGTGTGCGATATATCCTAAAGTTCCATAACTGAAAATATGGAACTTTATTTCGATTTCACTTTTGTTATTATAATTACCTTTACTTCAAGTTAACTTTATTTTATGGTTTTTTTAACTAAAGTTGAATCCTTATTAGTACCAAATTTAGTGTGTTTTGTTCTCTTTGAGAAAATTGTCTCGTCCGTCTTGTCGCGTCCGTATTTGTACTTTACCCAATTAAAAAAAAAATAAAAGAAAATTTTTTGTACCCTACAAATCTTTAGTTGGTAATATTAGTTTTATGTTATATTTGCGTTAATAAAAAGGAGTTTTAAGTGCAGAATTATAAAAAACGGCGTAATTTTATAAAGTTAGAGGTATATCAAGTTGGTGTCAGCGCACCAATAACGTATCACGGACATCACAAACTTAAAAGAAATTAGCGTAAATTTTTGAAAATGTATCTTTTTTGCGTCTGACAATCTGAATTGTCTTTTAGTTGGCTAGTGTATTGCGTGATGGGAGTAACTTCGTAAAGTTCACCTCCGAGGTGAAAACGCACTTTAAAATTTTAAACGCAAAAATTTATTAACTTTTGAAAATTTTTGCAAAAAAACTATTTTTTAAGCTTTTTTTTTATATCAAAACATGGCATGGGAACATGTTTGGGTATCTATATAGATTCTTCGCACCGGACTAAACTGATAAAGTGCAAAAAAAAAATATTTTTTTTCAATCCTGGCGGGTGTAGCGGCAGTTTTTTTCCAAACACATTTCGCTTTGTGACAACTAAAGCGCTGTATCAATTCCGCTCAAACGTACATCGAATGGAAGACTTTACTAAGCTTGATACTAAAATCGAAAACGCACCAAAAAATTTTAAGGGTTTAAAATTTTATGGAGGAAAAAAAATGTTTCTAACCTCAAAAAGCATCCTTTTATGAATTATTTGATTTTGAAAATTTAAAAGAATTATTTTTGAATTCGGGTTAATAAGTAACCCAGAATCCCAACAAGTATTTTATAATCGGTCCAATATTAAAATTTGCAAAAAAACGCGTTTTCTTTTTGAACCCCTAGAAAGTGAGACTATATTTTTAAATAATATTCACGAGTTCCACCTTAACAAATTTTAACAAAACAATTAAAACATACTACCGCGAAAACCGCCAAACTACCGCCGATGCACTGACATCTTAAAGAACTTGCTTTATTGTTTGTGTTGTGAATAAAAATTAGTAAAATGGTTTCAGAATATACATTAAAAAACGTGAAATTCGTAAAAAGAAAACTGAGAAGCGAAACAAATTAACCGATAAAAGATGAGAATATCGCGAATCTGAAAAAATAAAAAGCAAAAAAAAAAAAAAACAAATCGCAAATTGGTGTAAGAAAGTCAGTTAGGTATTCGGTTGTAAATAAAATTAATAATAATAATAAAAACCATGCCATCAAAACACATTCCAAAAAGAAGGTGATGCCCACACTTGCTTACATATCTCATTGCCAAATTTAGTAACTGCAATACCAAACTTATTCCAACGATAGAGTCAAAAAAGCAAGTAGTATTGTAATCAATTCTTTAAATTTAAACTAGAAAGCATGAAATCAATAACAAAGTAATTATTTACTTAAAAGAAAATAAGAATGTTATTAACTTATATGTTAATAAAAGGACGTCATTGAAAGTAGTTCCTCATTTTGAAAAAAGAAGTTATACAATTTTAAAGAATTTATCTTATATAATTTTTCAAACAAATTTTTATTTGCAGGAAAATAATACTAAAAACAGAAATTGCTTGTTGCCTCAATTTTGTTAAACTGTGGTTAGGTATAAATTAGGGAAGCGCACGTGAGCAGAAAATTGTGAGTGGAAGTTAAAATTACTGACGTTACCGTGAGTGAGTGTAAAAAAAATTTTCGAGGGTGATTGTGCGTGAGTCATATTTTTGTTTTTCAATTTTGAATCGTTCATTTTTTGAAAAAATTTATATTTTCGTGGTTTATAGCTCCAAAATTATGACAAACCCATGTTATAATAACACTTCGATGTTTCACTTTTTAGGATTTTATTTCCGTATGAGTTTTGATCGTTATATTTGAGTGACTTAGGAGAATAACGTGTGAGTAAAAGTTGAATTTACTTATGGAAACTATTTCTTTTTTTTAAATGTAAGTACTTCTTATTTTTCTAGGGAACTATTTATTTTTTTTTTGTGTAAGTGCTTCGTAGTTTTACAATGGAACTATTTCTTTATTAAAAAATGTATGTAGTTCTTAAAAATATAAAGTAAATGGTTCTTCGGTAAAAAAATAATCAATTCTAAGGAATCAATTATTTTAGTCTCACGCCCTGTTAAAAGAATCGAGTAGGTAATCTAGTAAGGAATGCGTTCTGCCCAAAATGCTTGATTACAAACCCGCTTATCCTTTTTGGAAATTTTTTGCTGGGTAGTTACAGCTTCCAATTTGCAGAACAATTTTACAAATTTTCAAAGGTTACAAATCAAAATAGCAAAAAATCATGAGTGGTAAAGTTTAAATGGTTATATCTCTTAAACCATTAGCGATAGGCAAATAGTTTTTTCCCAAAATATTACAAATTATGTCTTATACTAGCCGTAATTTTGTAAAATGTTTAACAATTTTAAATAAATTTTTATATGCATACACGATCAAAAAAATTTTTTTTTATTTCTTTTTTTCAGTGTATTTTAAAAAGTATTGAAGCTTTTACAAATATTTTAGTGTGCTAAGAAAGCCCTTAAGGGGTATTATCCACACGCGTTATCCTTTTTCAATTTTAACAAAAACTGTAATTTTAATATTTTTTTTTTAATTTTAAACTTGAAACCGCCGTAAAATTTGCGCCGTTTAATAAAAATGATTAACGCGAACGGATTTCACATGCTCAAATATAGGCTTATACACACACAAATCGACATTGATGTCAGACAAAAAAAAAAAACTTAAAAAAAAATGTCTAGGTGCCCGTAAATTTTTGAAGTTGCCCATATGTATTAATATTAATATTACATTATTATTGGACAATTTTGGACTCCCTGAAGATGTCATTCAAAGAATGACGAAATATTGGGAATATATAAAATAATAAATGATATTTTGTAATCAATAATTTAAACAATGCTAAACAGTAGTGTCCGACCGAACAGTTCGGCCAGAAAATGCATTTGGTCTGTATTCCGTATTTTAAAGCATTATGGACAAATTTGGTGGATGAAAAAATGTTTATTGGGCTGACTAGATGCTATCTTGAGTGTCAAATTTGAAGAAAAGTCTGTAGTTTAGCAATGAATTCACTGTTCGGCTTTAGAAAGTTCGGCGAAATTGAAAATAGTTCGGCGGCCGAACTTTTAAGTTTATAGCAAAACTTCGGCTTTTCTTTATAGACAAAATCGAATTAAGTCGGCTTAACAAACATGTTTCCAAAACCAAAATTTGTCATCATTGCCTCCAGATATCAAAAAAACCGACAAAATATAGTTTTTTGGCCGAACTGTTCGGTCGGACACTACTAAACAGTACTTCAATGAAATATTTCGTTATACTATAGATGCGATAGGTTATAAAAAACATCTCATTTTTTAATTCAATTACTAAATATGTAACATGAATCACTATCTAGAACTAAGCTTATAATTTCTTTTTCCGACTGACGACGTTAAGTCATAGTCGTATGTTCTAATTTTAATTATGTTCTTGAACAATTTTAGTATTTAAAATGAATTTGGAAATAAAGAACAATTAACTAACTAACCTAACCTAACTAACTATTTTATAAATACAAACGTGACCTAGAGCATAATTATTTAATAAAGTCAAATTTTCAAATTTGATAAATCTACACCGTAATTTCCACATTCACCGTAATTTCCACATTCACAAAAATTTTTTTTTTTCACAAATTTTACCGACTTATTTATATTTCTATTAGTGCATAAAACAACTTCTATATTTGTCGCGTCCGTTTCTCGCTGATATTTGCTTATAACATTTTACTACACACAGAGAAATAAAGTACCAACCGAATTGAAAAATGTATTTTACTGGTAGAAACTTATAAATTCAGTTAGTAAAACAATATTTAGATTCGATTTCTGAATATTTTGGGTGCTGCAACTTAAATGCAGTTGAATAAGCCGATTTTTTTTTTGTAAAAACTAATGTTCAGTTGTACCTACCGACTGAAATTCGCGATAACCGAATTTGAGTCGTAGTAACCGAATTTCAGTTGTCAAATAACTAAATTGTTCTCTATGTGTACATTACTGATTCTGCCCAATGTTTTTTCTCAAATTTTGTACTCTTCCTAACTTCAATATACTGATGATATTACAGAATCTTTCCATTCCTTTATTTTTTTGGCTCAACTAAAATTGTGCTAATATCGCTTCCGTCGCCCAGGAATTGCCCGTATGCAAAAGTGTCATAATATCCATTATTCGACAAAAAAAAAATATTCATTTAATTTTCAACTCTGGTTGTGCGGGAAATAAAATATAAAATTTAGATATTTGTTCTCAAAATCTTTAAAATTTTTAAAATTTCTCATATATTCTCCTGCACTGTGAAATAAAATGTCTTCTTATTTCCAAGTCGCTCCTAAAGGAGCATATTGAGTAATGATAATGAGATCGAATAAATCCTATCACAGATTATCACTCACAACTTTTTTTATGTTTAAAAGTGAACTTTTTTTTGAATCAAGTTATCTTTTAAAAAGTCGGCAGATGATGTGTATAAATTATTAGCGAAATCGGATCTTTACTTTGTTTACAAATGGGATTTGAACAAAAAGTGAAAACAAAAAAAGTAGCATTTTTACAAAAAAAAAAAACTTAAATTTCGTAGAAAAATATGCTTAATTGTTCAGAACTCAGAAAAATTAAATTATATTAAGATTCTTTTTTAAATTATTCATGAAGGCTACAAAGCAAGTTCCCGATACTGTCACTTTTTTTTGGAAATGGTCTGCTCCTATCAATTAGGGCACTAAAGATGGCAAAAAAGCTCCTTTACTCACTTTTTGTTCAGCTTCCATTTATAACAAAGTAATGATCCGATTTCGGTAATACTTTATACACATCATCTGGCGACTTTTTAAAAGATAACTTGATTAAAAAAAGTTCACTTTTAAACATAAAAAAAGTTATAAGTGATAATCTGTGTTAGGATTTATTCGATCTCAGCATTTTATTATTATTTTTATTAAATTTCAAAAGCCCCTCTATGGTGCAACCATGTTAAAAACGAGTTCCAAATGTTTTACAATACGATCATTAGAAAATGAAACATCTTTAAATTGACTGTCCTCCTCAGACTCAGTTATCAAATTTTCAAAACTAGCCTCCTCAGTAGGTTCACATAAAACACCAACTAAAGTTGTTGTAGCCGTTAAAACTCCTTTAAATAAAAAAATTTAAATCATTATTACAAAATATAATGGTACTCAATAAATATAATTTGCAGAAATTCATACCCCATATATCGTATTTAAATAACTGAGCATGCATATCCTTTAGAGATGGTATAGTTTTCGAATATTTCAATAGTGTTAAATGCTCCACCAAATTATCATGATAATATTTAATCATATAATCAAAATGATCTAATTTTATTTCCAATTTTGTTGATGATAATATAAAATATAGCAAATCTTGAGCAGGTGAGCAAAAGCCAGGAGCTTGAAAATCGACAAAATATGTTTCTTCGACTTTACCATTAGAGTCATATTGGAACATTATATTATTGGACCATAAATCACCATGATTAAAACATTAAATTCATTTAAATTCAAGATATTTCTTTCAAAAAGTACATCTGTTAATTTAGTACTTAATACTTCCAATTGCGTATAATATTCTTCATTATCCTTTTAATTTTCTTACAACAGGCAAAACATTTTTTAACGTATTATCAAACATACTCTTACAAATATCTTTAGCACCTGCATGCGTTAAGCCTTTCAGATATTTCTCATCATAAAGACCTTTCTGTTCAACTCTAACCGCTGAAACAGCATGACATTGGGCCAATTTTTTTAAAACAGCCTTTGTCTGATCCATATCTAAACAATCTTGTCGTTTGACATTTTTAAAACCCCTACTCGAGAGATCTTCTAATAAAATATATTCGTCTTGTATAGGCAATTCATAAGATTTAGCAACAAATTGTACTTTCAAACCAGCATCAGTGTAAATTTTTTCAAATTCTGGTATTATATCACGATACATACCCGATTCTATACCAAACATATCGAATTTGGATAATAGTTCTTTTATAAATTCCGAATCTAGGGCAATTTTTAAAATAAAACTATGATTTTGCATCGAACCGTCATTGAGTAATACTTCCAATTGTATTCTTAACACAGTGGTAGCATAATTTTCACCTGGTGGTAAAGCGGAAAATGCTTTAAAATTGAGTATTTTCTCATAATTTTTTACAGTTTCTTGTAATACATTTTCAAATAGTTTAGCTTCAATCCAGACTGGAAGATCAGTATTGCTAGTCATGTTTATTATTAGAAGCTGAGTTTTGTTTGTATGTAAAAAAATTAACGTATTTTTCAAATACGAGTGGTATGCTTTCTTTTCAATATGTTTATCACGACTAAAAACTAGAATTTCAATAATTTTTGTTATGAGATGTAACATTTTCAATATGTTAAGTAGCTAAACAAATAAATGTATCCGTTAGGGTGGATCAAAGTCGGAGTTTTTGAAATAGTTCACAAAAATTAAATGTTTTTAACACAGAAATATTTTTCTTATTAACGAGAAAAATAAATACGATTAACGAAATAATTTAAAAACCGTTATTCGTAAAATATCTTTACCGATATAACTCAAATGCCGCTATCATCAAAATGTCGTTACCGAAATAATGAAAACACCGTTAATGCTAAATTTAAGTTACCGAAATAAACTAAATAGCGTTACCCTTAATATATCATTACCGAAATAATCTAAAATGGCGTTACCCTTAAAATACCGCTACTTTTATTTTTTTTTTTTATTAATATACGCAAAAACTAATTAAAAAATAATCTAAACCGGTAACGATCCTATTGAAAACAAATAGCTAAATAATTAAAATACCTTTAATTTGATACCCTTTTTGTTAAGATTCTCTTTTTTGGAATAAAAAACGAAAAAAGAAAACTGGAGTCATGTTTGACGCTACCTTTTTAACCCTAAAAATAAGATTGATACTAAAATGAATTGTACTTCTTCGTTAGCTTAGTACCGTATATATAAATTTAATGAAAATCTAAAGGAAGTAATTATGTTAAATTCCTAGTGGGTCTTATTTGGTCTCAAGTGAAAACATTAACCCTAAATTGGTTACAAATTGCATAAAACAATTATGTATATTTAGTGGAAATTTTGCACTTTTGTAGTCATAATATACACAGAAATAAATTACAAAATTCTGTTTGTATTATTAAGCATGCCTCATAGAGAATTTTCGTAAGTAAAAAATAAAATTTTTTGAATTGGCACCAACAATGATCACTTGTAACTACAAACATCGTTTTGTTGATTTTTTTTTTGTAATTTTGTAATTTTGAAGTTTTTTTTTAAATACTTTTTACATGCAAAGCTAAAATTTGCAAACATTTCCCAAAGAAATGTTGTTGGAAATAAATTTGAATTTAAAAATGAGAATATTTGAATTTTACATTGTTGGTGCCTTCTGTTTATTTCTGTGTAAATAAGTTTTATGTCCCCAGGCCACTAATGATTACAGATTTTTTTAAATAAAAGTAAAGATAATTACGATCTAATCAAATTTAAGTGATATTTTTCCGAGAATTATGAAAACTTTGATGAAAACATTTAAATTTTATTAAAATTGTGACAAAATAAAAAATTTTCATAAAATGTCCTGGAAAGTAGACGCTTTACACACAAAAACGAATTAGAATTTTTTTAATACATTTGTTTTCTTTAATTACAACTATTATATTATAAAATAGCAATCGAAATCTCCAAAATCGTGATTTTGAAAAATCTTTAAAATGTATTTTTAAAAAGAGAGGTTTTTGCATTTTTATCAAATTCTAGGAAAATTTTTGACTCCACACTAAAGAAGGTTAATGAATTGTTTAATTTTCTTTTAATATATATCGACCTATTCAATTTAAAATTTTTTATTAGCTTTTTGAGAGTATATTAAAGAAGAAATAAAATGAAAAATAAAATTTTTCAAAATTTAGAATTTTTCAAAATTTCAAACAACAATTTCTTACATCAAGAGTTTTGTTTATTCTAAAATTTGACAGACGTCTTCTTATTTAAATAAAAGAACACGCAGTTTAGGAAAAGCCCGGCTGGAAATTATATATATTTTGCATATATGAGCACATATGAATTACATATATATTAGCATATCTGACATATATGGAATCATACGAGGGCGGATCAATAAGTCCGTGACTTTGCGCACTTCCCTCGTAGTTATATGAAATGCAACACTGCTCCCATCAAGTATCACCTGTTAGAAGACTACTGTCAAATTTTGATCAAGTTCCGTCATTTACTTTGCGTTTAACAGCTGTTCCAAACCTCGTCGATTTTTTTAAAAATAAAAAAAAGTGAATTTCGAGTGCTCTTTAAACATTATTTTTTACGAAAAAAAAAACCAAGGAAAAGCTTGATAAATACTATACGAACTCTGCACAATCGATTTCAATGGTAGAAAAGTGATTTACTGACTTTCGTTGTTGTAGCACAAGTACAAATGACGCTGAATGTTCTGGACGGCCAATTGAGGTCAATACACCTGAAAATGTCGAAAAAATCCACGATATGGTGGCCGATCGAAGAGTAAAAGTGCGTGAGATTGTTGATGCCATGGGCATTTCATATGGCAATGTGCTTTCGATTTTAAATGATCAGTTGGGTTTAAGAAAGCTGTCTGCAAGATGGCTGCCGCGTTTGCTCTCAATTGACCATAAATGTAATCGTGGCCAATAAGGTGATGGCAACAGTTTTTTGGGATGCACGAGGGATAATCCACGTCGATTACCTTCAAAAGGGAAAAAACAATAATCGGCGAATATTATGTCAACTTATTGGACCGATTTAACGAGGATTAACAAAAAAAAAAAAAAACACCATATGGCCAAGAAATGCCTATTTTATGGACCTCGAAAAATCCTATTTTTTGGAAGGGATAAAAAATTGGAGAAACGTTGGACTAAGTGGACTAAGTGTAATGAGCTAAAAGGAGATTATGTTTAAAACTAATTTTTTTTGTGCCAAAAAAAAATGTGCAATAACTGTACAATAATACAATAAACGTTAGGGTCATATATGAAAATGTATGAGACATAATAATTTTTTTTTTTTTATTTGTTTTATTTTTTATTTATTTAAAATTTTCATTGTTAGAACAATAAGAATAAAACTTTTTTATAGGTCAATAAATAACATGTAAATAAGTCATAATTAGTTTATAAATATTTTATCTATAGTTAAGGGTTACAAGTAAATTGTAATATAATATATATAATATGTTTTTTTTTATATGAAATTAAGATTTAAATAACTAATTGATATTAATTAAGGATAGGTATAAATCGAGAAAGAATGCTAGGAGATAAATTATAAACAAGTTTTAGAAAAACGTGAAGTAAAGAAATGAAAGATAAGAAGGCAAGTAATTAATATTAATGCAATCGAGAATTGCTTTTTTAAACTGTCAGTTCTGGATATGCGTTTTAAGTGAATTGGTAGAGAATTCCAAAGTTTAATGGCGTTAATAAAAAACATTCTGCCGGTATTTAAAAGTTTGTAAAGGGGATGTAACAAGGTTATGCATCTAGTTAATTGGACCAAATCGTATCTTTTCATACAAATAAAAGGGCTTTTCTGAAATATCAGTCTGTGTAAAAATAACAGGTCTCGCATTCGAAGATAGTCGACGAGGTCACATCCAAGAACCTTTGTTCTCCACGGTGATATATGGTTATATGATAATATATTGCACAGACTGGGCGATGTCAATTACATTTCACAATCATTCACTTGTAAAATTTTTATATCAATAATAATATCAGACCTACGGTCACACTTGTAGGCTTATACGCTTGCTTGGAAAATTTTCTATTTTGATAATATCAGACATGGGACATAATACCAATATGTATTCAATTATGTATTTAATTACAGGCCAATTACTTTTTGACGTCTAATTACATGTAATTGGGTTTAATTGAGTAATTGCCCTGTAATTAAATACCCAGATGTTGTACTAATCCCCATGTTTGGTTTTAAAAATTTTACAAATTTTCCGAAGAAGCGTTTAAGCGCACAAGTATGACTGTGGGTCTGAAATTATTAATGATATAGAAAAATGTCACAAGTGAATGCATTGTGAAATGTAACTGACGTCGCCCAAGTCTGATATTGCATATATCGTTCCATATATGGCACACATATTCATATATCAGTTCATATATTATTCCTTATACAAATTGAGTTTTCTTATTTCAATGTCAGTTGCCCATGTATGGAAACAAATATATGAAGACCATGTATGAGAACCCATATATGAAGACCTAGATTTTTTTATTATTACTCCAAATTAAAATCCCATATGAACGAATTTTAGTACGGACATTGATATGAACATAGACTTTTACCTCACAGTCTTAATGACTTGGATTCAAAAATGCTTGTATTAAAATGTAATATTTTATTTTGTTGTGAAAATTGATAAAAAATTTCATTCAAAGACAAATGTCAAAAGTTTTTAAGATTTAATTAAGCTTCCCTAAATGTTCATATATGAAACTATATAGTTGAAAAAGACAATGAATTTGGTGGGAAAATTTGAAATATTATTTTTAGATTACAGTACAACAGCTTGTTATTTTATCAATCCTTGGTTTCAGAGTTGTTGCAGAAATTTGTCTGTCTATATAATCACATGACGATATTTCAAATGAAAAATCAAAGGTTTATGGAATATTTCGTACAATTTGCATACTGAACCTATTTTTTCGTCTTTTAAAAAATACTTTGCAATTATTTTCTTATATTAAATACAACAGAATAGTTTGGATTGTTTCTTAAAATATTTCCCCACCAAGTGCGCTGTCTTTTTTAACGTTAAATTGTGTTACGAAAAGTTTTTGTCCGTAACTGTATGAATCCATAAATGTTTGCATAGATGTTCGGATCCGTAACTCTCAGAGTGGGCCAGCAATGGGTTCAATTATTTTTTTTTTTTTTTGTACTTTACAAAAAATACCACAAACGTTTTTTCCCTTTGTTCAAAAATTTTTGATTGTTTGATAAAAACTTTGGATTTGCGAAAGCTTTTAAATAATATTTTTTACATATAACTTGTCACTTGTCTGGCATATCCGTAAGCAAATTATACTACAGCTGGAATGCGATCCACCCTAATACTCGTATTCATTCATTCGTTTTGTTTTGTTAACAAATATTGCAGTCTAAGTAGTAAAACAAAAAATTATAAATCTGGATTTAAGTAAACAAACTTAAAACTACAAATATTACACTCAAAATAATGCATCAGTCAGAATACATGAAAATACATGATAAGAAATCGATTAGGTACTGGAAACGTACTGACAAATTTTCACTCCAAATAAAAGTAATATTTAATCTAGAAACTGCTGTTTTATTTATAGTGCTAGCTTTAAACCTTTCACGACCCGAACTAAAAAGGCTGATGATTTTCGGCGAAAAATAGTAGAGACTTAGGCCTATGACAAAAAAAAAATTTTGTCTGCTCTTGGCGCCTTACCTATCCCCCCATCGGAGACTTATAATACTCAAGCTAAATCATTAATGTGCTCTCGCTCACTAATAGATTAAGATTTTGTTTAAATTTTAATTTTTGTGTTTTGTTATAAGCTATGCCTAATCCAAAAATAATAACCATTTTTATATAAACTTAGAACTAAATTTTTAACATTAGAAAAACTAAAAACAAAAACAAAAATAAAATCATGTTTTTATCTGTCAAGTATAGAATGTAAAGATATCTCAGATGGTAGAGCGCGTGACTTACCAACTGAAGTCCCATGATCGAATCCCGTGAGGACACACTTTATTAAAAACAAATTTCCAACAAAAGAAATATTTTTTATTAAATTTAGTTTTTTTGAAAATTTATTTTTACTCATTATTTTTGTCAGTACTAGTAAGTATATGTGTAATAATATATTATTTGATTTTCAGCAAGGTGTTTAGTCATAATATGTCATTATTTTGCGCGACGGCCACGTATAAAATTAATGAGATTTGTAATCACAATTGTAAGTACTTGCCATTGCCAAATGTGTACTTATATAAACACTTATATGGTAATGCTTTTCCAGACTGGGTTGCTTGCACAATGTGTTTAATTTTCAGCTTTCAAAAAATATAAAATAAGTAGTTTTATATGTAATTACTAGAGCTAAAAAATAATGAGTCGGAAAATAACATATTGTGCTTCCCGGTTAAAAAATATTCATATAGGAAACCATATAATTGCGCATAACTGAGTCCAGGTATGGTTACATACGAGGGCAGATCAATAAGTCCGTGACTTTTAAATGAAACACAATTTTTTTTGCAATTATTTTTTAACATAATATCCTTTTAGCTCAATACACTAAGTCCAACGTTTCACCAATTTTTGTATCTCTTCCAAAAATAGGATTTTTCGAGGTCCATAAAATAGACATTTCTTGGCCATATGAGGTCGTTTTTTTTTTAAATCCCCGTTAAATCGGTCCAATAAGTTAGCATATTACTCGATTACGTTTATGGTCAATTGAGGGCAAACGCGGCACTCATCTTGCAGACAGCTTTCTTAAACCCAACTGATCATTTAAAATCCAAACCACACTGTCATATGAAATGCCTGTGGCATCAACAATCTCACGTACTTTTACTCTTCGATCGGCCATATCGTGAATTTTTTCGACTTTTTCGGGTGTATTGGTCGTCCAGAACGTTCAGCGTCATTTGTACTTGTGCGAACAAACGAAAGTTAGTAAACCACTTTTTTACCATAGAAATCCATTGCGCAGAGTCCCCATAGTATTTATCAAGCTTTTCCTTGGTTTGATTCAGGGTTTTTTTTGGAAAAAAAATAATGTTTAATGAGCACTCGAAATTCAGTTTTTTTTTTCATTTTTAAAAAGATCCACAAGGTTGTATGTTTTGAACAGCTGTTAAACGCAAAGTAAATGACGGAACTTGCTCAAAATTTTACAGTAGTCTATTAACCGGTGGTACTTGATTAGAGCAGTGTTGCGTTTCATATAACTACGAGGGAAGTTTAAAAAGTCACGGACATATTAATCCGCCCTCGTATATTCTCGGATATGTAAATTGAGGGTAGGGTATACGGACATGTATGCTCATATATGGACATATATTCATATATTCTCATACAAAAATATGTTTGTACACTGCACCAAAAAACAGCGTTGAAGTCAACTAAGACTCATTTGAAATTAATGATGATGTGATCACTATACAACCAACAAACCTGTCCGTTATTTTAACAAATTGTTTGATAAATGTATTTTTTGACGTTTAACTATTTGTTGATTGTCATGGTGACGAAATGTAGTCGAATGTAAAAAAAGAAATCTATTGTTTCAACAATCAAATTGAATAATTATTTTGTTGATTTAACAATACGCTTTATTCAATTCAGCAATGCGCTTTATTTAATCTATTCATATTTTGTTGATATATTAATCATTTTTAATTCTATATTTCTTTATCTTTTATATTTTATAAATTTTAATTTTTAATATAAGATTTCTTTAGATAGTAATTTTAAAAAATAAGAACTTGATAAAAATATAAAAAATAATAAAAATTAAAAATTATAACGTAGTACGTAGCCAAACCCAATTTTTAAAAGCTCATGAAACCTTACATTCACAAAACACATTAATTTATTTAATTTTTAAATTAATAATTAATTAAACTTTTTTATATTTTTATATATTTTTATAAATAGTTTTCTTCACTATTACAGATGATCACTTATATAAAAGATAAAGAAATGACAGTAATAAAAATTTACAATAAAATTACACAAATTTATTTAAAAATTAATAAAAAGCACGCACTTAGTTATACTGGAGGCGAAGCAAATAGCCTTGTGTGCTTTCGTTGATATTCAGGGCGCTTTTGACAACACGTCCTACGATGCGATTAGGACTGCGATGTTGAGGAAAGACATCCCCAGTGTTATCGTTAGTTGGACTCTGGAGATGTTGACCTCTAGAGTCATTACATTCGGCATCGGGAACACTTCTAGGACCATAGGGGCGACTAGGGGCTGTCCTCAGGGTGGTGTGCTATCGCCTCTGCTGTGGACTCTGGTCATTGATGAGCTGCTTGAGCAGCTTAATGACCTGGGTTTCAGAACCTACGGAAATGCTGACGATCTTGTTATTTCTGTCACAGACTGGGATGACAGGACAATTTCTGAGCGCATGCAACAGGCTCTGAACTTTACCTTAAAGTGGTGCCAGGAGAAGGGATTGACTATAAATCCCTCGAAAACCATCCTGGTGCCCTTTACTAGGAGACGTAAGTTATGTCTCACTGAGCCATCGCTTCAGGGGACGAGGATCTGCTTCTCTGATAGCGTTAAGTACTTGGGGGTTATATTGGATAGGTCTCTGAATTGGAATGAGCACCTTGATATGATCTCTAAAATGGCCACTAGGGCAATGTTTGCCTGCCAGAGGCTCTTTGGCAAGACCTGGGGCCTTAGACCTCAAATGGTCTACTGGTCTTTTAACACCATTGTGAAACCGATGGTCACATACGCCTCTTTGGCGTGGTGGACAAAGGTTGAACAACTCGGGGCTCAGATGACTCTTAAGAGGATTTATCGACTGGCATGTATTGGTATCACTGGTGCCTCAAAATCATGTCCGACTGATGCCATTGGAGTCGTGCTGGGTATTCCTCCTTTGCATATTTCTGTAAAGGAGAACGCGTGCATGGGATCCCTAAGGCTGCGGGAGATTGGCAGCATGAGAGTGGGGATCTGAAGGGGCATCTTGAGATAGCGAAAATGTTCGCTGATGACCCGGTTATTAGGGTCAGTGACAAGATACTGCCTGTGCAAGTATTTGTTAGGCACTACGTTGTTGTGATTTTCGACAGGAGCACGTGGTTTAAATGGATCTTGGGTACCGGAGGTTGGTGCACAGGTCTGGTTCACGGATGGCTCGAAACAGTCGAACATGGATACGGGGGCGGGTGTCGTCGGACCCGGATTTCAGCGTGCTCTGCCCATGGGCAAATATCCCTCCGTTTTTCAGGCTGAGGTCTTCGCTATCTGTATCTGTGTGGAAGAGTGTCTGCGGAGGAGGACACGGGGGGGCCACGATCTACATTCTATCTGACAGCCAAGCGGCACTTGGTGCCTTGAGGGCTCAAGATGTGTCGTCTGGTCTGGTTAAGGAATGTATCGACTCTCTAAATCGTCTAGGACTTAACAACTCCTTGACACTGGGCTGGGTTCCAGGCCATGAGGGGCATGAGGGCAACGAACGGGCTGACTGTTTAGCCAACTGCGGAGCTCGTCGACAATTCATTGGCCCGGAACCCTTCTGTGGCGTACCCAATGGGTATGTCAGAGAGAGGCTCAGAAGATGGAGGGAGTCGGAGTTTGGGGCCTATTGGGTCAGATCGCCTGGGCAGCGACAGGCGAGGCTGTTTATATCTCGCTCTGGGGAGAGATCGCGGAAACTCTTGTCTATGACGAGGGGCGAACTAAGGACCGTAACGGGTTATCTCACAGGACACTGTGGCCTTAGGTATCAATTGTACAAGATGGGACGATCCTCTACGGATACGTGCAGGTTTTGTGAATTGGAACCCGAGACCTCTGAGCATGTTCTCTGCAAATGTCCGAGGCTCTCCGACAGGAGGGTACGTTATTTTGTTGATCGAATAGTGACGCCATCGGACGTTTGTAACTGTTCACCTGGTAGGATAATTGGCTTCGTAGGGAGCCTGAACCTATTGGGTGTATTCGCTGGCAGCACAAAATACCAATTTCTGGGCGCGGTGCTTAGTGCCACTATAATCCAATCTAATCTAATCTATCCACTATAATTCACAGAGTTTAATAATTCACAATTCTAAAAAAAACATTTAACATTACTTTATTAATTTTTCTAATTTTTACAAATGGCGCACTAACAAGAGCAATGACGATACAAGACTAAAAGAACAGCTATTTGAACAGCTATAAAAGTTCATCAAATTAATATATTAATCAAATTAACTTTACTTTCTTTTTTATAATTTTTTCTAAACAAAAAAAATATAGTGCAGTGTTAAAAATTATAAACACTATTCATTTTAAAATCAGACTAGACTAGTTTCTGCCTCTTTTTATGGACAGGCGTCATCAGTGATTTTCAATTTAAATTGTATTATTATTTGTGTATTTATAATTGTCAGATTGTCTTTATATGATACATTTTTCAACAACCTTCGGCTGTAAGAATCAAACCTGAGCTCTTCTTACATTACAACGTAACAATACGAAGTCATGACCGTTTAGCGATCACACCCAAGTATGGCCTGGAATGTAATGCAGCTTAATTGCAGTTTTCTTTTCTATTAGCTTTTCTCTTATTGTATATTATACTCAGAAGTGACAACATTAACAACACAAATATTCTATTTTTAGAGTTTTGTTTCTTTTTCTAATCTCCTCCGTCTCTATTTCACACTGTTACCAGATTGGCGTAATAACAAAAATTGTTCCATAAAGCGATAAAATTTGTTGTTTTTTGCAAAAATTCCCATCAACTTGAATAAAATAATTGTTGTTTTACAATAATTTTTTTCAAAATTAACAAAAATTGTTACGACTTACGAACTTACGACTTTTGGTTCATTGTGATTTTTTTAAATGAAATAAAATTATCGTTTTACCAAAACCAATTTCTTAATCATACACTCACAAGAATTTTTCCATAAAAAGTCGACAGTTATTTTAAAGATTAATCGGTAAATCGGTATATTCAATGGAATATACAGTTAAATTACCAAAGAAATATATTTTTTTAACTTTCCGTCTGTTATTGAATAAGCAAAATAAACAAAAAAAAAAAACGGACTTTCGGTAGTAGTTAAAATATTCAGTTAAAACTTTCTATTAAAACAAAAAGTTGTTATATTAAATTGAGTACTGAAATAAACGAAAACAGTTTATTGTTTTTATAGATTTTGTCAATTAATTT
Source organism: Delia radicum (assembly GCA_021234595.1). Classification (NCBI taxonomy): domain Eukaryota; kingdom Metazoa; phylum Arthropoda; class Insecta; order Diptera; family Anthomyiidae; genus Delia; species Delia radicum. The sequence continues at coordinate 81,252,759 of CM037851.1, forward strand.
TTCAACAGTTGAAAATCAACTGAAAAATACAATTGTTTTAAACGGAAAGTAAGTAGTCCTGTTTTTAACTGATTTTCAGTTAATTTAATGTATATATTCCGTAGGCTTTACGGAAAATATATTATGAGTGTATGGTTTTAACTGATTTTCAGTTAATTTAATATGTATATTCAGTAGTCTTTATGGAAAAAATATTGTGTGTGCACAAAAAAATTTTAATTTTATTCTTGATTTTGTGTAAGAAAAATAAACAAATCCAAAGCGTATTCATAAGTAAAGTTTATCCAGAGCTGATGATGATAAAAAACTAAAAAAAAATCCGAAAAATTACAAGAAAAAAATACAGATAATTTTGGAATTTTTAAGAATTTTATCAGTGCGGGTCTATCTATCTATCTCTGCCTCTGTCTGGGTAAAAACACACAATTTTCAAAGTCAGTTTTGAGTTTTATTGAATTTTACAAAAAAAAAAACACAAATTGTTATTAAATTGTCAGTTTTAGACTGTCTGAATGCCTCTTTTCAACGATTTTGACTTAAAAAATAGCAAATTGTAGAAAATCCTGATTTTTAAGCCAGAAGCGTTTTACACCAAAATCGTGCTTTTTCGTCAGCCGAATTCCACCTGTTGATCAAAAGCAGTTAGTCACGTTAATCATACTAAAAGATATACATTGTATTCATCCAAGAAACAAATTCTGAAATTCAAAATTTTTGGAATGTAACGGGGAACGAGCGCAATTATAAAATTACCACAGCAGCCGATGTGGGAATGACCGGATAATCATATTTGATAAGTCGATGTGTGCTTATTTATATTATTAAATGTTCTAATTAATTTGCCATTACCTAACCATGGAACAATAACTTCCAGATGTTGCAGTACACGATCTTTGCAAAATAACATCCCTTTAAATTCCTTGACTTCCCCACAATCGCCAATAAAATTCTCAAGATTTGCCATATTGGTGGGTGGGATCTTATAAAACACCAACCAAAGTTGTGATTGCCGATAAAACGCCTTAAAGAAATAAAAATGTCATATTTAAAATAATTCAGGAAACATAAATCTGTGAACATTAGTTAACAATTCAATTACACTACTCAACGGCAAAAAAAAAAAAAAAAAACTGTTTTTAAAAACATCTTTGTTAATATGTACGATAAATCGAATTATTTTCCCATTTTCAGTTTTGAAATACCGAGGTTTTTGCTTTTACATCATTCACCCATTTTTTCGTATATTTTGTTTAATTTTTCGAATTTTTATCCCAAATTGTCGGAGTTTGTTTCAGGATAGCGCACTGGTATTGCAAGCAAGTTAAAAATTTTGCTTTTTTAGTTTTATAAATAAATAAATTGTTTTATTAATATTGCAAATCCATTGAAAATATCCAGAAATATTTACAAAAGAACTTAAAATTTTAACTTTTTTTCCATATGCTCCAAATACCTATGAAAAAAAAAAAATGATCTTCATATAAAAATATATTATTAACATTAATACTGAAGAATTTGCATCCTTTTACAGAACCTGTCTTTGTAATACCGAATTTCTAATAGATTTATGTACGCTGAGTGTAAATCTGGCAACATTTTTTTATCCCCATTTGCTATTTTTGAAATATTACGGTTTTTATATTTATTATATAAAAATGTTCTTATTTATATCAAACTAAAAACTTTTCTTATGTATATAAAAATGTTGTTCTCTTTTAAATATTTCAGAATGTTTTCAATGCATTTGGAATTTAAGTACAAAAATAAGTCCAGTGGAATGTTTAGAGAAAAAAATTTGGTTGTAATATGACTGTGGCCACAAAACTATCATGCTTACAGCCACAGATGGTTGCGTCCATAAAATTATTAATGTATCAATATGATAACTAGGACAATAATATGGTTAAAGTGGCTGTTTATATCTCACTTTGGGGAGAGGTCGCCGAAACTCTTGTCTATGACGAGGGGCGAACTAAGGAACGTGACGGGTTACCCGACGGGACACTGTGGCCTTACGTATCAATTGTACAAGATGGAATGATCCTCTACGGATATGTTCAGGTTTTGTGAATTGGAACCCGAGACCTCAGAGCATGTTCTCTGCAAATGTCCGAGGCTCTACGACAGGAGGGTGTGTTATTTTGGTGGTCGAATAGTGACGCCAGCGGACGTTTGGAATTGTTTACCTGGTAGGATAGTTGGCTTTGTAGGGAGCCTGAACATATAGGGTGTATTCGTTGGCAGCACAAAATACCAACAACATTATGATCATTATAAATGTATTGTGATATTGTATTCTTAACAATATTTGTATGCGTGCTTTATGCTGTAATCACATGTTTCTTTTTTTATTTTTCCTGACAAATTAAGATGTCTGCTAAAAAAAAAAGTTTAATTTTACTTTTTTAGATACTAAAATAAAAATGTATGTAAAATCGCATAGCGACAAAATACTGATTTATGTAATTTCTTAATAAGACAATTCTTATTCGCCAGCGCAAAGTTAATTTTATTACTTTACTTATTTTAAAATAAGTTTATTAAAATGTATATATTATTAAATAAATACAAATTTGTATGATTTAATCAAAACATTTCTAATCTAGCTTCAACAGAATGCCTGAAGAATAATGTAGGGATCATATTAGGGTAATTTACAAACATTTCCATAACCATAAATTATAATATTGGGATCAATTTAAAGCCATCATATTGTAATATAATTATTATTTATTATTTATTTATGATTGAGAAATTATTATATTATGATTGAGAAATAGATAAGCGTGTGGTTGTCACAACCATAGTAACATGGTTTTCGCAATCATAAATCCAAAAATGTCTGATATGGTTAACCCAACCATGTTTTTCTTTTCGTGCAGATAATTTGAAACAACCACCGACGTGATTATATTCAAATGAAAGATAGTTGTGTGGAGATTTTTATTTCCAAAAAAAATTCATGATTTCATGGTTAAATTTTGAAAAATTAGACAAAAGTTACTAAAAAAATGTGCTAAATGATGTAAATATAAAAATCGCGATATTTCAGAAACACAAAATGAGAAAACAAATTTTCAGCTTACCTAATTCTATTAAAAATAAGTATTTCAATGACAGGTTCTGCAAAAAGTTTAAATATATTGGGCAGTGTTATTTCATGCTTAACAAAATATCATTTACCATATATCAACTTATGATCATCAAAATTCTCTTACTTCAGTAAATGTGTTTGTAACTCTTTACAAAATGGCAATTGTTTGAAATATTTTAATGTTGTTAAATGTTTAATTAAATTATCACGATAATATTTAATCATGCATATAATTAAATTTATCTATTTTAATAATAATTTCGTTTGTAAAATACATCTGTTAAGTGATGACTTAAATATTCTAATTGTGTATAATATTCTTGATGACCTTTTAATTTTTGTATAGTGGGTAATAAATTTTTGCATTATTTATCAAACATACTCTTACAAATATCTTTAGCATCTTCCTTGATTTAACCTTTTAGATAGAGAAACTTAAACATGCCCTTTTGTTCTACTATTACAGCGAAGCCAGCATGTCACTTTTAAAACCATTATTCGACAGATCTTCCAATAAAATGTGATCCTCTTTTATGGGTAGTTCATATCCTTTTGCACAACAATTTATTTTCAAACCAGCGTCTGCATAAAGTTGTTAAAGCGCTGGTACTATTTCAAGAAACATGCCAGATTCTTTACGAAATACATATAATTTCTTTATAATTTCTCTATGAAATGTCCTTTTTACTGGTAGTTTCAACCAAATAGTTTCCGTAGTATCATTTAGCAACAATACACTTAAAACACTATGTAGGTTAAGACCATTGCAAATGCAGTTAAAAACAAATGAAATTTAACGTAAAGAAAGGACGACTTACATTTCATTAAATTCAACTAAAATTGTCAATTGTTATTTAATGTTCAGAAAATGAACCACAATTGTGGTAAAAGTGAACCGCATATGCAGTAAAGAATAAAAAAAACATTTTTTTTTTTTAATAACATAAAACGAATTTAAAAAATGAATATCAAATCATAAAACAGCCATTTGATATGGTTTGTTTTTTAAAATGAATTCGCAAATTTCTTAAATATTTCTATTATACGGCATTCAGATTGGATTGAAAAACACATGTTTTGCCAAAACGAGTGGAAAAGAAGAAATAACCTTTTTAATTGAATAAAGAGCTTAAATACGTGTTTTTCCAGAACACGTATTTTGCTATCTAGTGTGAATGTGGATTTAGTATGTCAATGGGTACACAAATATTTTTTATTTTTATAAAGTTAACTTAAATTCAAACGGACGTATTTAACTAACTACACAATTTAACTTTTTTTAATATTGATAATGTATTAAATAAGGCCTGAACTAAGTTTCAGCATTTTTTTTTTACATTCTTGTGGATTTTGCTTACGATATACATTTTTATTATTGTCTTTGTTTTGCTAAAGAAATTTGTGCTTTTATTGTTCAAACATTTTTACACAAAAAAAGCTTTAGTCAACAAATAGCTCGGTTCACATTGAGAAATTTAGCTTATCAATTTAGGATTTATTACGTTTTTGAGTATTTTTGCCTACGATACGCATTCTAGCATTTGTTTTGCTAAAGAGTTTTGTGCTTTTTTGTTTCAACAAATTTATAGAGAAAAGCTTTTGTCCATAACTCTCGCGACGCACATTGATAAATTTAACTCATTTTAATTTTTAGAACAATTGGATGCATTTAAGTTGGTTTTCTCAACCTTTGTATACCCTCCGTTCGCTAATATGACAAAAAACATCTTTTGAAACAAATTGTGCCAAATAAAAGCCATATTAATTTAAATGAGCCTATATTTAAATCATTTCGATATCAAGCAAGTGTATGCATTTAAATCGATGTTATCGACTTTTGTAGACCCTCTATCCGTTAATATGAAAAAATCATGTTTCGAAACAAATTCAAAATCAAAGATTTGTTAACAAATTTTTTTTTGGGGAAAACTATTGCAAATAAAATGTTCAGAAAAATTAATATTATACGAACATCTGTATTAGAAATATCAAATACATCATGGCAACTCACTTTGGACCAGCAAATCTGAATTTTGTCCAAAACTAGAATATGGAGAATAATGGTCTTCAAAGTATACTATATATACAGTTGCTGATCACAAATAAGGAACAAGAAAGAGTGTATAATTGCGGATCCAAGGAAGCCATCAAATTTTAAATTTGATTCCGAATCTGGAACCAAAAAATTAAAATTAAAAATGGTGTATCCAGTGTGGTGATTTATATATTTTTAAATATTTTCAATAGTTGTCTTATTTTAATTTAAATCATCATTCAGGGGTATTTTACGGTTGCATAGCAGGAATCTTCTATCATAACTACAAAATGACTGCCATAAATTTTAGAATATTAACATTTTCAATTTTAGAAAATTGTTTATAAAGCATTACGAGTCGCTGATTATGAATCTAGAATCATGATATCTAAATTCAAAATGCGGACACAATACGGCCGCAATAGTTTTTTTATAATACTTATTGCATTGCCTAATTCAGCTGTTTGCACTAAAGTTTGCTTTAAGGACGCCTTGAGACAATTCTAACTGGCTTAAGGACCCCCCTAAATTAAAAAGAAAAACAATATCAAAAGTAGCGAAACAAACAAAAATGGGATAATTATTTAAATAAATAATTATAAAAATTTAGGCTGCAGGTACTTATCAATTGCGATGCACAATTACACACTTGACAAGACTTTTTGCACAGACTTCTTTCTAAACCTTTTTAAATTATTTTGGGTGATCCAACCCTTATTTTACTTTTCCTGGACATAGAAAGAGAAAGTTAAGTGGAATAAAAAAATAAATAATTTACATCACTTAGGTAGAAAATAATGATTTATATGACTCCTTTATAATACAAAGCTTATTCGTTAAAGCAAAAACAATTTGATTAGTCAAATTAATTTTAATATATATAAATATATATATGAAATATATATAAATATATATGAAATATAGAGTATGCCCTAGGACTTGAATAATTTTCATTTTCATATATTTTGTTATTGTTCTACACACAGAAAAATATTATGCTATTTGTTAACTGAAATTCGGTTACTACGGGTCAACTTCGGTAATTATGAAATTCAGTCGTTAGATGCAACTGAAAATGTAAATTTTAGAGATTTTATGATCGACAGTGTATAGCACTTAGATCAAAAACAAATTTTGATAAAAAAAAAATATTTTTCCTCTATTAGTAACATAAAAGACACCAAAATTTGACATTTAGAAGTCAGACCCAAAAATCTTGTCGACAGGTGTTATACATTTGCTTGACAATAGGGAGCTGCACATTCAGTATTTACCCATTAGAATGTTTGTATTTTTTTATTTTCCAAATTGTTTTTTTTTTTATCAATATTAATAAAACAGCAAAAATAAAATTAAAAATCTACACACAGCGAATAAATTGGTTGGAATTCCATTGTAAACAACAAAATTTAGTCATTATTCAATAATTTTAATTGTAAGTACTTAAAATTCAGCATCAGAATAATTAAACTATATTGTAAACAGAAATTATATAAATTTTAAGAAAACACAGTCACATCATTCAAACTATTGGTTTTCCTTATCAATATTGAAAAACAATTATCTTCTACATTACCTTTAATACAAATAACCAACCACTTTTCGGAGATTTTATCCCTTGAATAAAATATTTGCAGTTAAAATCGATTATTAGTTTCGGTTGGAAAAAAACAATCACTCTATCTAATATATTAGTTTTCGTTACTAATTTTAAAATAATATCAAGGTTTTTAATAGTTTTGGTAACTCTAATAAAGTATTAAGATAAGCAACCCAATATCTTTTGTACATACAAATCGATTTTAAGATATTCATATTTGAACTTAAAAGAAAAAAAATATTCAATGTAGAAATTTGATTTTTTAATTAATTTTTTACAGTTTTGGTAACTCTAATAAAATATTGAGGTCAGCAACCGAATTTCTGTTGTACATAGAAATCTATTTATAGACAAACATATTTAAATTTGAAACAAAAAAACATTCAAGGTTGAATTTGGAAAATACAAATTGTGCTTAGGCTAGAGGTAAAGTAATTGCCTGACAAGCAGAAAATCACCGGTTCGACTCCAGTTCGCAGCATATGAATTTTTTTAATAACATAATTTTAAAATAATATATAAATTTTTTATAGTTTTGGTAACTCTAATAAAATATTGAGATCAGCAATCGAAATTCTGTTGTATATATACATCTATTTTTAGACATACATATTTAAATTTGAAACAAAAAACATTCAAGGCGGAAATTGGAAAATACAAATTCAAGTTGCTTGCTGACAAGCAGGAGTTCTCCTGTTCGAGCCCAGTTCGCGGATAAGAATTTTTTATTAATAAAATAATTTTAAAAAATATAAAATTTTTTTATAGTTTTGGTAACTCTGATAATATATTCAGATTAGCAATCGAATTTCTGATGTACGTACAAATCTATTTTTTGACAAATATTTAAATTTGAAACTAGAAAATATTCAAGGCCGAAATTTAGAAAAACATATTTAAATTGGGTTTAGGGTAGAGGTGAAGTACTTGCCTGACAAACGGAAGATCGCCGGTTCGAGCCCAGTTCGGAGCATAGAATTTTTTTATTAATAAAATAAATTTTGTTGAACGCATGTGAATCTATTAATAGAGTATTAAAGTCCATAAACAGAAAAATATTCTTTACAGTTTTGTTAGTTTTTTTGTTTTTATATACGTCGAGATTATTTTTATGTTATTTTTAATTTATAACGAGCTTCTTACCTCCGTATATTTACAAAAATAAAGCAAATCAAACATATTAGGTAGGTTGATACTAGTATTTCGATCTGGCTAAACATCTCATCAGAACCCGAAGTTTTAGAAAAGTTAGAACCTCCATAATAGGCAGAACTTTTACAAAAAAAATTCGAAATTTGTAAATAAATGTCGGTTGTGACAATAGTATTAAAATTTATATTGATAGTACGTGAAAGCACAAAAATGCGGTTGGCAAAAAATTCGGTTGCAACTACAAAACTGTTTTCTGTGTGTAGATACTCATATCGTCATTATCACTTCAAACAACTATGTTCTTACAAGGATCGATTAGTGGTAGGTTGAGTCACTGAGAGAAAGCGTTATTATACCTACTATTATAATATAAATTTTGTGATTTAAAAAAAAAAACATTATTCTATTATCATTTCGTTTTTATCATGGCTAGTGAACAGAACGCTACACCAATAACTCCCGCCATACCGTCATGGGTTGAGGCCTCATTATTTGAATCAGTTCTTAAAGATACGGTAACTGGATTTAAACAAATAAAAAATTTTAAAGCAAAAAATGCTTTAAATCCTGGAGAAAATTATGCCACCGTAATGCTCCGCATTGAAATTGAAGTGGAATTAAATGGTATGTATTGAATTTTAATCGAACACATGGATTAACATATGCAAGCATTTTATACTGCCGCTGCTTTAAAGTAACACCTACTTTTAAGTCTCGATAATTTTGGATAGGAGGAAGTTATAATAACTCAGTAAAAAGCATGTGATAATTTGTGGTCTTAACTATACAAATAATTAAAAAAAAATTAAAAGTTTTTGTGCCAGTGTTGCCATATAATTCATTAAAAATAGTAAAATCTTTAACATTTATTAAAGCACTTTTTGAAAAATTATTAATTTATTGAAAGAATTCCGAAATTTCTCCATTTCAATTTTTAATATAAAAATTAGCTATTTTCTTCCAACAAATAAAAATTTTTTAACAATTAATTCGCCAGTATTGCCATATTACAACATTTGAAAAAATCAAAAATCCCCAAAATTCGATAGACAAAAGCTTGCATCACATTTATTATTTATTTATTAAGTCTATGGAAAATTCCTTACAGACTACAATATACATAAATTTAAAATTTTTACATATTTACAAAAATTGAAAAACATACAAGATTATTATTTTTTTAATAAATGATTTTATGGAATAAAGATTAAACTTAAATTATATTTAATTGATTAAACAACAATATTAGATTCCTTTTGGTGATTTGTATATTTTCGGAAATGTCAATGAAGGCATACAAATTGTTAAATTCATTGCAAATTTTGCGGAATGGATCAAAATTTGCGTAATTGGACTGAAAGTACTGCAGTTTTAAAGGCTGGTAACACCGTGTTGGTCGAGTTGGAACAACGAACTCAAGTTTGCTAAGAAGATAATCGGAATTCGTAATACCTTTTAATAGATTGATCAGGAAAGATACATTTAACACAATTCTTCTACTTTTGAGCGTAGGAAGCTTTATTAATGCTAAACGCTTTTCATATGAAGGAAGATTTCTGCCCATCACCCATGAATTAGATCGAAGGCAAAACAGAAGGAATTGGCGTTGGACGGATTCAATTTGTTCTATATGGATGTCATAATGCGGATCCCAAACTACGGAGGCATATTCAAGTATTGGTCTAACAAGAGATGTAAATAGCTGTTTTGTAACATCAGGGTCTTCAAATTCTTTTCACCATCTTTTTATTTTGATAGAAATTTTCCCTAGAAATAAATAAAAATTATAATTTAAATCATTATTGACATAGTGTTCCTTCTTCGACCTAGAACCTTTAAGCGCCCACAATTTTTAAATATATAAAAATAATTAAGTGATTTAAAAATCCGAAAATTATCAAATAGCTTGACTACAATCGGGGAAAAAAATTGAAAATTTGTTATCCAGAGTTGCCAACAAATTATTTGAAAAAATCTACTCTCAACCTTTCTTGATGTGGCCTTATTTAAAAATTATAAAAAGCAAAATCTTCCATATCCTTTATTGCTATGTTGATAAGAAAATACGAAATATATTTCTTTGCTAAAAGTTAGTTCATCGATTGCATTTAATTTTTTTAAATCTGACCGATTGGATCATAAAATTAATAATAAAACACACAATTTCCAAATTTATTCCGTTTTCACTCAAAATACAAATAATGAATGTATGTTATTTAAATACGAGTAGTGCCATACTTATAAAAACTAAGTCGGGGTAGTGATATGACAATTTTTAAAAAATGGTCAAAAACCATGATATTTTTCAAAAAAAAAAAAAAAAAAAAAATCGGTTAGCGTGAAATATATTTTTTTTTTTATATTTTTGCATAAATAATTAAAAATTTTAGGATGTCTTCAACCGTCTGAGATTTATATCCCTTCCAATTTTCAACTGTGTTTGCCAATATTTTAACTAGAGGCAGCTATTCTATTTATCTGCAAAGTTTGATTGAAAAATATCAAGCGGTTCTATGACGTGTCTCAATGAGTTAAAGAAAATTTTAGCCCGTTAAGTACATGCAGTGCGTCAAAGTTTAAATTTAAATTGCGAATATCACCGCTAGAGGGCGCAATAAGTGTACAAACAATTCAGAAAAAGTTTATCGAGACATTATTACATCGTTCCACCAACTTTCGTCAAATAATTCAAATGGAATCGATGAGTGGTAAAAATGGGTTAACAAGAAATCATACTAACTAATAGAGGAACACACCAATTCAGGGCATTGACATTGAAATGACGCCAATAACTCAAATATAAAACTAAAACTATATTTTTTTATTTTAGATGGATCTTCTAAAACAATTCCATTTATGTTAAAAACAGCTCATGATAATGAAATGTTTCGTGAAATGATGAAAAAACATAATATCTTTGATGTAGAAAAAACATTATATCGTGAAGTAGTACCCGAATTTGAACAACTGTATAAAGATGCTGGTTTAGAAGTTAAATTTGGTGCAAAAACGTTTGAATTATCTACCCACCAACCATACATATTATTAGAAGACTTAAAACCGCGAGGTTTTAAAAATGAAAATCGTTTAGAGGGTTTAGATATCGATCACACTCTGGCAGTTTTAACAAAATTGGCGCAATGGCATGCCGCTTCAGCTGTACGAATTGCTACTAAAGGTCCTTATACACCTCTAATTTGTGAGAGCTTCTTTAGAGAAGAAAGTCGTGATATAATGGAAGTCATGTTGAGACCTATGGCTGATATTTTCTTAAAATGTGCAAAATCGTATGATGGACATGAGTTATACTATGAGCTATTATGTCAAAATAAAGCTAATAGAATCGATGAAATCTTCGAGGCTAGTAAACCTGATCCCAAGGAATTTAATGTTTTAAATCACGGCGATTGTTGGTCTAATAATATAATGTTTAAACATGATGCATTTGGTCAAATTAAAGAAACTCTTTTAATTGACTATCAGGTGCCCAGATATGGTTCTCCAGTTCAAGATTTATTCTACTTTCTGATGTCTTCAACGAGTTACGATATTAAATTGAAACAATTCGATTTTTTCATAAAATACTATTACGATAGATTGATTGAAAATTTGACATTACTAAATTATCCCAAAAAGATGCCAAAATTAAGGGATATTCACATTATGTTGCACAAAAGAAATGCATGGGGTAATTAACCATAATATTACTGAAATTTTATTATATCTAACTAATGATAAATCTTTTTTTATTTTTTTAGCTGTGTCTACAGTGACAGGGGGTTATGGCAGTAGTACTGTTAGATCCCAATGATAATGCCCACTTTGAAAATTTTACCGGCGAAAGTGATGTGGCAACCCAGTTTAAAATGCAAATGTTTAGCAATGCACGTTATCGAAAACATTCTGAAATAATTTTACCTTGGTTATACAACCGTGGGGCTTTGTAGATAATTGATTGATTTCATTTCAGTTTTGTCTTAGGATAATAATATTTCTATTCTGTACACTCAGAAAATAATGTAGGAAGAACAAATTGCAAATGACAGTTAAAATAACTACATTTGCGGCTGAAAAAGTGTATACACTATTTGCATTTAAATCAACTGTAATGTGTAGAAAATTTCAACTGTCGAACGTAGTAAAAAAAAAAATTTTTAACAAAAACAAACTTTTTTGTAAATATTCTTAATCTGATTTTATTATTTCTTAAGCACACTATTGTAAAAATATTTGTACATAAAATCAAATCATTCCTGCCACATATCTTTTTGTTTTTTTTTTTTTTAAAGAGAAGCAGCACTTAGGAAATTCTTCGTCTTAATTAATATGTTGCTTTCTTCGGAATGGGGACTACAGGAGTGATGAAAAGTGGGCAAAGATGAAGGGCTTCAAACATGGAAACACTGTAATTGCGCGAGATGATAAGTCTTAGAACAGTTGTTGCTCGCCATCTAATGGAGAGTTTGCGAATATATTGAAACTTATTTTGGTTCATATCCCTGATTCATTATTTTACTTCATTGGGGTTAAGTGCTATGGGAACAACAAAGGTGGTCGCTGCGATACATATGAGGGATAGAAAACTAATGCATATTATTTGTCTAATTTGATGTTGTCATCACCGGGAATCGAACCCGGGGCCATCCGTGTAACAGTCCAACGCGATAACCATTACACCACAATACCCACTCTTTTGTCACATTGATTTAATACACAAATATTAAATAACTAAAAGTAAAGAAATAAAACATTAAGGATTAGGTCAAGTTAACCATAGTTAAGAGCTTTACCAGAGTTATGAATGTCAAATTTATATGAAAATTTCTATGGTTAAAGTTAAGCTCTGATTATTTTTAGAAAAGATACTCTAAATAACATTCAAGTAAAAAAAAAATAATTTTCTCTACCAAATCTTTACTTAATATTTTATTTGTTTATTTGTCTATCTTCTTCAACACTTTATTTTACACTAAAGATAAAAGAGAAAAAAGAAGCAGAAGCCATATTAGCTTTTTGTTTTTGTATCTTTTAATACACATGCACTTTGTGAAAAGCTAAAACAACTTCATTAAATAACTGTTACCGCAATGCAGTAATTTTAGTAAGTTGTTTAAAGAATCGACAATGAAAATCGTTAAAAAGTAATTTTCTGGAACTTTTCTGAATGTGCAGAAATTACTCACAACTTTAATCTCATACGTTAAATAAAAATGTTAGAAAAATATGATAATATATTTTATTAGCATGACCGTAAGTATCAGGCTAGGAAAATGCTTTGGAACGTGCTCATTCAAAAACTTTGGAGTCTACATAACCCAACAATATTCCTTATTACCACGTAAGTGGTTAAATAATGAAAATAAATATCATGACACATTATAATTTGTCGTCAGCACTAGTTATATTTGTTTGACGAAGCCGTTTTTATAAGCAGTCAAACTTACGCGCGACTAATTATATTAAATCAAATATACATTGATGTATCATACAAAAAGCTGAGTGATTATTTTTATTTGGAATATAACATTTCGGTTGGCAAAAATTTTTATTATTCTATAGTCAGCTTGTCCGACTAAAATTTTTTTTTTTTTCGTTTTTTATCAATAATAATAAATAAAATAAAAAAGATATTAAAAAGCTAGATACCACAGAATACATAGATCTCAAACTCTTTGACATTAGCTGTCAGTGCACGTAACTCATGAGAATGTGTTGCACATAAGCAGTATACCTATAAAACGAATATGTGAAAGTGTATGAAAAAATGTGTTTGTTTTTAAAAAAAGAAGAAGAGTTTAAGATCTATGTAATCAATCTATGGTACAAACAATGAATCGACTTTGTGGTAGGTTGAACTGCTGTACTCTCAGCAGTATTAAGAGCAACCAATTAAAAACCGTACGCTATAGACAAAAATTCAATATTATTTTATAATAATTTTGGTTTTTTCATGGCTAGTTAACACAACGCTTCGCTAACAACTCTAGCTATTCCTTCATGGGTTGAGGCATCATTATTTGAAGAAATAATGTAAATGGTTTTAAACAAACAAAAAATTTTAAGGCGTATAATGCCTTAAGTGCTGGAGAAAATTATGCCACTATAATGCTGCGCATAGAAATTGATATCGAATTAATTGGTATGTATAGTCACACAAATAAAGAAATTACCCTATACTAATAGAAAAAAATTCGTAAAAATTGTTGTCAGAACTATAAGACTTAGTTATAAATGCCGTTTCCAGAAAAACTGCCAAAATATGCAGATTTGTTTCGCTTAATATAAGTAAATTTAGAAAATCAAAAAATAAATATTAGTCAACAAAAAAATCATAAAAAATTTGAAATTTTTAAAGTTATTTTAGATTTTTTTATTGCGAATAAAATTCTGCCCTTCAGAGACTAGCAATCCACTATTTCTCAGCAAAAAATTCTGTTGATCTTAGCACCATTTCCTGTTATTTTTATTGTACTAAATTGTTGGTAAATACGTCTACATCGCGATTTACATGATATTTTTTTTACACGATTTAAGTTATACACCATTTTTTTAATTGTCATTTAAATCTAGCGATGTGAAAATTTTCTCGATTTACAAAATTGTTTAAAAAAATTTTTTTTTCGTGAATTAAAAAAAGTTTAAAACTTGTAAATAAAGGGTCCGCCAAATACCTTTTTTTTTGAAAATGCTATAAAAAAAAACTACTGAATATTTTCTAAAATTTTTTTTTTATTTGAAAGTACAATCCTTCCGGTTAATAATGGAAAATAATTTCATTCAAATGGCTGCCTCGGCTGGCCATGCAATCTGTCCAATTGTTAAGCACATTATCGGTGAATTGATGTTGATGGCGCTTCACGCACACTTTCTGCCACGCAATATTCTCGGGTGTACGCACTGTTTTTGGCTTTTCACGCTTTGGTTTATCGATGAGGATGCCAGTTTCTTTCACTTTTTTCGCAAGATAACGAACATACGGAGCTGACGGTGCTTCTCTTCTTCCATCCGTACGCAATTTTCGCACACATTCTGCAACATTACCATGATTTTCAAAGTAATGTCGCAATATTTCCCAGCGTTGTTCAAGCATATACACAACCATATTCGTTCAGCGGAAGGATAAAACTAATTATCTGTCAAATCAGACATGAGCTAAGTGTTACCATTCACGAAATAAGCACTAGTTGAAAAAAAAACGTTAGATGGCGGACCCTTAATAATAAAAAATTGGGCAATCTCAAACTCCTTTTGATAATAATACGAGTATGTTAAATCTTATAAAATTTTAGAGCAGAAAAATTAACAGGAAAGATTTGGATGGTTTTCTTTTTTCAGATTTTAGCAACTAAAATGTGTACATGTGCTGAACAAAATTGTTGCGAATGGATAATTTTAAATTATAATGAATTTATTTCAAGTTGAATATATTTCTATGAGCGAATTGGCTTCAATTGTTCAGTTTATCTTCTTTAATGTAACGTAATTTTTTATAAATACTTCTAAATGAAAATGAAAATTATTCAAGTTCGAGGCCATACTCTATATTTCTTCATTAGGATATTGTCCTAACAAATAATCTATAGAGTTATTTGCTTTCAAATTTATTATTTGACCCTTTCAGGAATGTGTTGATTGATCTATTTCGAGAATTTTCCAGGTTCCCATCATCAGAACACGTTTTGAAAGCGGTAACAATCCCATGCCTAAAATCAAACATTCATATGAACTAGTTTACTCACTACATGAGAACTAATATACATATGAGTTTGAAGTTTAAGATTATAACCATTGATCAAAAAATAAATTGAAAACTTGTTTGATGTGCAAGGTCCACCTCTGGTGGATATTCAATACACGTTTTTGTTTTCTCTCCTTTTTATATTTTGTTTAGTTTGTAAACAAAACAGGGGAAGTAAACTAGGCGGTACTTTGCCTTTTATAACGTGTTCTGATGATGGGATCTTAGAAAATTTCCGAAATAGATCTATCAACACATTCCTGAAAGAGTCAAATAATGAATTTGAAAACAAAAAACTCTATAGATTATTAATTAGGACAATATCCTAATGAAGAAATATAGAGTATGGCCTCGAACTTGAATAATTTTCATTGCACAATTAAAGGTCGAAATAGAACATAATTTTTATTTTTAATAAAAATTATAACAAACTTGTAAAACTTCTAAATATTAAGAAAAACTACAATTTTATATGCATATTTAGGAGTTTTTCGATTTACAATATTTTTTATACACATATTTTTAAATTCGATGTATACGATTTTTCCAGGAACGTACCCAGGCTGAAAAATACAATCGGCACAGTGTTGGTAAAGCGCCGGCGACGGTCAGTTATGCGTTGACAGAACGTGGGATTAACAATCTTGCGATTATTGTCCTGTTACCCGATTGATAACAGTTGGCAAAGCAAATAATTTGCGGATTTTGAAATGGCTAATTTTAATTAATTTTGGGAAGAAAAATACAATCGGCACAGTGTTGGCAATGCGTTGCATTGGCAGAGCTTGGGCTTAACAATCTTGACGGAATTGTCCTGTTACCCGATTGATAACAGTTGGCATAAAAAAAAAATTTGCGTCTTTTAAAATAGATAAATTTAAATTAATTTTGGGAAATATCCAAGGTGGAAAAATACAATCGGTGCACTGTTAGCAAAGCTTCGGCTACGTTCGTTCATGCATTGGCAGAACGTGGGATTAACAATCTTGACAGTATTATCCTATTACCGGATTGATGACAGTGGCCAACCGTTGGCTTGAGCAAATTTTACTACTGTTGGTAATTCAAAAATGTTCTGAGAAATGTGTGTAATAAAACATATTTAAGAATCATCAATACAGCTCGGTCTAAGTCTTATACATCACATTTAAATGTGCAAAATATAATAAAATATTTATTTAAAAAAATGCTTCAAATTGGTTGTAATATTGGTAAAAAACTATATTGGCAAAGAATTTTGCAGGTGGTACTGGCAAAACACATGCTTTATAAACAAAATTGTGTTTTCCTAGTACAATATTAGTTGTACCTTTGGTACATTTTAACACGGTGGGTTTTACAAAAATATCAGTGGTTTGCTTAATTTTTTTTTTCCTATACTCACAATATATTTTCCGTAAAGACTACTGAAAATACACATTAAATTAACTGAAAATCAGTTAAAAAAGAACTTACTTTTCGTTTAAAACCATTGTATTTTTTAGTTTATTTTCAACTGTTGAAAAATTTATTGACAAAATCCATAAAAACAATAGATTGTTTCGTTTAATTTAAATACTCAATATAATATAAAATTCTTTTGTTTTAAATAGAAAATTTTAACTGAATATTTTAACTATTACCGAAAGTCCGTTTATTTGTTTATTTTGTTTATTGAATAACAGACAGAACGTTAAAAAATATATTTCTTTGTAATTTAACTGTATATTCCATTGAAACAACTTTACCGATTAAACTTTTAAATAACTGTTGATTTTTTATGGAAAAGTTCTTGTGAGTGTACGGTTGACATTTTCTACCCGGGTATCTATCGTGTAAATCGAAGTATAGGTGTAGGGCAAACATTTTGTTAATGTTGCAGTTCTCTTTTGCTACTTTTAGTCTATAAATATGTAGTAAAAGTTTTTGCTAATTTTAGCAGAGTAATTTATTCATTTCAATTATTTTAAATTCAACTCGAATATACTAAAATTTTGTTAATATTTTATTGTTGCTGTTCTTATTTTATTAATATTTAGCAAAAAATATCAGCTAATATTAGCAGATTTATCTGCAACATCATTTTTAACTAATTTGTAGTAGATTTTTATGCTATTTTTACAGGTTTATATTTACGAGTATACACTAAGGATATTATGTAGGTAAAGATGACAGCATTGTAGTTAAAAACAAATGAAATTTCAGTTGAAAGAAGGAAAACTAGCATTTCATTAACTTCTACTAACATTTGTCATTTGTTTTTAATTTTAAAAAAATTGGTAAAAAATAAACAAACATTTCCTTTTTTATTTTATTAAATAACAAAAAACAACTGTAACTAATTAATGTAAAATTATAAAACAGTCATTTGATGTGGTTTGCTTTTTCATTGAACTACAAAGTTAGTAAAAAATTAAATTTGTTCTACAAATGACCGACATTTACATTCAAATTAAAGAAACTTTATTACAACCCAAACAACTACGTATTTTTAAAGCACACGTTCCCTGAGTGTATGACCTTTTAAAAAATGGTACTTGTCACTCTTACTTTACGCTTCAAATTTAAATAAACTTAGAGATAATCTTAAAAAAAAAAAACTTTTTAATTTTAGATGGCTCTACAAAAACAATTCCATTCATGTTGAAGACAGCTCATGACAATGAAACGTTTCGTGACATGCTAGAAAGCCATAATATCTTTGAAGTCGAATCTACAATGTATCGTGAAGTAATACCCGAATTCGAACAACTTTATAAAGAAGCTGGTGTGGAAATTAAATTTGGTACAAAATCTTTTGAATTAACTACCAAGCAACCATATATTTTGTTAGAGGATCTAAATCCTCTGGGTTTTAAAATGAAAATCGTTTAGAAGGTTTAGACATGGATCACACTCAGTCGGCTCTAACAAAATTGGCACAATGGCATGCCGTCTCAGCTTTACGAGTTGCTACCAAAGGTCCATATAAACCCTTAATTTGTGAAAGTTTCTTTGGCGAAGAAAGTCGTGAAATGATGAAAGCCATGTTTGGTGGTTTAGGTGATCTATTCTTAAATTGTGTAAAATCGTATGATGGACATGAGTTATACTATGAGCAATTATGTCAAAACAGAAATAACCGACTGGATAATATCTTCGCGGCTAGTAAAGAGGATCCAAATGAATTTAATGTTTTAAATCATGGCGATTTCTGGTCTAATAATATAATGTTTAATCATGATGAATTTGGTCAAATTAAAGAAACTTTTTTGCTTGATTATCAGGTACCTAGATATGGTTCTCCAGCTCAAGATTTATATTATTTTCTATTGACATCAACAAATTATGATATTAAATTGAAACAATTTGATTATTTCATTAAATACTATTACGAGAGATTGATCGAAAGTTTGTCATTGCTTAAATATCCCAAGAAGCTGCCTACATTAAGGGATATTCACATTATGTTGCACAAAAGAAATGCATGGGGTAATTAACCATAATATTACTGAAATTTCTTTCTTTTAAAATAATTAGCAAATCTTTCTTTTTTTAAGCTATATCTACTGTGACTGGTGCTATGGCAGTGGTGCTTTTAGATGTGGGTACCCAATTTAAGGGGAAAATGTTTAGCAATGCACGTTATCGCAAACATGCTGAAATGATTTTACCTTGGCTGAATAACCGGGGTGCTTTATAAATAACTAATTGATTTTATAAAGTTTTGTCTAAAGTAATAATGATTAATATTATATACAGAACTTATTCACAAATTACTCATTTTGTAGACAAGCATTGTAATGAAAGTATTTGTTAAAATAAATTTTTTAGCACATCAGTTTGTAAGATAAAAATGGTATAATATAGTATAAACTAAGAAATTATGCGGATTGACTTATTACTGCTTCACATTTATTAACCAAATTTGATACCCGAATGTTAATCTTTTATGTATTCGCCATAAAATATAATAAGATAAGATATTGGCTTATTAAATATCAGACTTGGGTGACGTCAATTACATTTCATAATCATTCACTTGTGAAA
This sequence comes from Delia radicum, assembly GCA_021234595.1. NCBI lineage: Eukaryota > Metazoa > Arthropoda > Insecta > Diptera > Anthomyiidae > Delia > Delia radicum. The sequence continues at coordinate 81,272,386 of CM037851.1, forward strand.
TTTTTCTATGTCACTAACAATTTCAGACCTACGCTCTCATTTGTGAGCTTAAACGTTTCCTTGGAAAATTTTTAATTTAATTTTAATAACAATATACGTGTATTTAATTACAGGCCAAGCGTTGGTCTGATATTATTAATGATATGGAAAAATTTCACAACTGAGCGATTGTAAGTATAGTAATTAAATGTGCTAAAGTCCCAAAACTTATTTAACAAATTGTGAAAAGCAATCTGATGTAGGCGTGTCCCTATCCGGATTTCATTCCTGCCTAAGGAAATCTTCAGGGGACTTTGTTATTAGAATTTCTAGAGATATTTGTTATGTTAAATCACAAACTCAATGAGAATTTCTTGTCCTCGTCTAGGAGCGAGATTCAAAATATAAAATATCAAAGAAAAAAACAAAAACAACAACAAAAAATTGTCACAATTGGCTTTGTCATCTTCCAAATACTACTCTGTTTTTTTGACAGACCTAGCAATGTAGTGACGTTTATTCAAGTAAATCAACAATAGAAAATCATATGTTTTCTATTAGTGTCAGTTACATTTAAATTTGCACAAGCTGTTATTCACATTGCCCAAGTCTGTTAAATTTGTATGTGTAAAAAACTGCGTTAAAATGTGCAAAACTTTAATGCAAATTTATTGCGAAAAATCTAATCCATAAGTGATAAAACTGGCATTAAAATTTGTGTGGCCGAAATATTTATGATCAATGATCGGTACTCTTGTTTTTGTCGTTTTGAAAAAATGTTGTCTTTTTAATAACAAAATTCCATTTGGTAATTCCAGAAAGCTTTATAAAAAAAGGCTGTAAAGTGATTTTGATCAAAATATGTAAAATTATAGAATATAATGTGGAGTTCTTTTAGTCTTGTGTCGTCTTTATTGGTGCAAATGTCGTTCAAAGTGTGGTTTTTATCTACAAATGCTAAAAAACATAGAAATTAATACAAAAGTGTTACTACCAAATAGTTTAAGATTGGTGACTTAGACCTGCTAACTTATCTGAAATTAACCTAGGTTTAATGTTTAACCAGAGTCACGAATGTAAAATTTATATGAAAATATCTGTAGTTAAAGTGGAATTCTAGTTATTTTTAGAAAAGTGAAATAGTGTAAATTTATTTTTAGTTTCAGTGAATTTATGAATTTATGGAATTATGTTAATTATATGTTAAGCCCAATTTAGATGGCCCACTTTTTTCAAAATTCGAATAAGTACCACAACGTATAGATTAAAAAAAAAGAAAAAACTAGTGAAATGAGGGAAATATTTTTAACAAAATTAAATTAAAAAGACATTTTAAGCGGCCGTGGTTCTGTATACTTAGAAATAAACTAAAACCCGCTTTCTTAATATTTTCGAAATAGTTGCTGGGTTAGTATATGTTTTTAAAACCTAAATCTGGTAACATTGTGAAATAGAGACGGATGAGATTAGAAAAGTAAACATAAATCTAAAAATAGAATATGTGTGTTGTTAGTGTTGTCACTTCTGAGTATAATATACAATAACAGAAAAGCTAATAGGAAAGAAAACTGCCATTTAGCTGCATTACATTCGAGGCCATACTTGGGTGTGATCGCTAAATGGTCATGACTTGGTATTGTAACGTTTGTAATGTAAGAAGAGGTTTGATTCTTACAGCCGCAGGTTGTTGAAAATTTTATCTTATAGAGACAATCTGACAATTATAAATACACCAAGAATAATACAATTTAAATGGAAATTCACTGATGACGCCTGTCCATAAAAAGAGGCAGAAACTAGTCTGATTTAAAAATTAATAGTGTTTATAATTTTTAGAGAAAAAATACAAAGATGAAATCAGAGTACAAGAGCAATTCCATATAATATCACCGTGAAATTAATCGATGTTTTCCGATTTTGATAAAATTTTGTGAGTGTGTACGGTAGTGAACGCAAGTGAAGTCCCTACCCCAAAATTTGAATATATAGGGTTGCCAGAGTTTTCCAAAAAAAAAAAAAAAAAATTTTAATACTTGCGTTTACTACCGCACACACTCACAAATTTTATCAAAATCGGAAATCATCGATTAATTTTACAGTGATATAAAATGGAATTGTTCACAAGGACATCAAACTGAACCAGAAGGGTATCATTGAAAATAGGCAATTAAAAAAAATGTAATTCTTTGGAAAATCTCCTCACTCCAGTTTTATATATGTTATCAAAAAAGATATCGCAGATTTTCGAAAAATTTAAAAGACAAAATCAAGGATACAGGATCCTTCAAAAGAGGGAATTAAAAAAAAAAAATTAAAAATCTAAGAAAAGTTTCTCACTCCAGTTCGAATATATATTATTCAAAAATTCATCGGAAAGTTTTCAAAAAAGATTCAAGGATGTAATCCGAATACAAGGACATCAAACTGAACAATAAGAGGCATCATTCAAAAGAGGGAAATTTAAAAAAAAGTTTAAATTCTTAGGCAAATTTCGTCACTCCAGTTTTTATATATGTTATAAAAAAAGATATATCAGATTCATAAAAAAATGTCAAAGACTAAATCAGGATACAAGGATATCAAACTGCAATATCGGTGTCATGGTAAGAGGGAAATTTAAAAATTTTAGAAAAGTTTCTTCACTCCAGTTTTTATATATGTTATACAATCAGAATGACATAAAAAAATTTCAGGGATGAAATGAGGATACAAGGACATAAAACTGCACCATCAATGTATCCTTCAAACATTATTAAAAACTTCTGCTTTATAATTTGTTAGTTTGTTCGGTATTTTAAAATAAATTTTGTTTGCTCGATTGCAATAAACACTTACAATTTACTTAATCACAATTAAAATTTAAATGTAAAATGTAAAATCCCAAAACGTGCCAGTTTTTACGTTTTTATCAAAGTTGGTAACTAAAACGAATAACGGTATTGGTATCGAGTTTTTGCTTGTTTCAGTATTGGAATCGAAAATTTAATGCAACTAAATACCGGTATTATTAAAAAACTGCATTTTACTATAAATTATGCGCTGTTGTTTAAAAACACAATATTGCCAACCCATTTCGTGTACTTGGTGGTACAAAATATACGAGTATATTTTTAACTACACAGAGAAAAAAAAATCATAGTTAAACGAAATATTTTTATATTTAGTTATATATTTAATTTAAAAATAATATTTAATTAAGAGACATTTATAAAATAAATATAAACGTAAACCAAATATTTATACTATTAGTTGCCAACAACTTGTTTGACATCCCCACGCTTGTCATTTTTTGCAAACTCATGAAGAAAAATAAATGAGTATTTAATTCAAGATAAAAATATATACTTTTAATTCAAATTCAGTGGTAATAAAGTGTTTATTGTTGTTATAATTATTTTTTTTTTTTTTATAATTTAACCAATACTCAGGGGATGCCCCATACTCATGCAGTGCATTGTATTGATCAGGAAAATAAGGTATGGGAAGGAGGAAAGAGGGAGTAGTGTTTGTGGATATTTGATTTAAATTTTTCTAAATTGTAAGTAACAGGGAAGACTTCTGCTGGAAGTTTGTTCCACATACGAATCGTTCAAGTAAAAAACGAATTTTCTCTGTAATGCGTTGTGCAAAACACAGGACAATCAACTACAAACGGATGTGCTCTACTAGATAAGCGAGTATTACGAATAAAAACTCGGGCTCGTGGAATAAGTTCACTTATCTCAGATGAGCATCTCCCATGGTAATATCGATAGAAAAGTGTCACACAACCCACATTCCGACGATACTCCAATGAATCAATAGAGTAGGATACACTACTTTCATTGATAAGCTTCACCGCCCTCCCCTGAACACGGTCCAGAAGCTTCAGAATAGACAATGGAGCCCCTGCCCATATATGAGAATTGTATTCCATTTGTGTATTTCATTTTAATTCCTGGTATTCTATTCTTTTAATTCCATGTATTTAATCCATCAATTTGGAAAGCAACCATCATTCTTTATCGCAAATACATCAAGAAACTTGGAGCAGCATGGAGCGTCATATTTGGAACATTACTTGCAATAAAAAATTGCATTTGCGTTATGAATGCATTTTAACAAAAAAATATTTTTTTATTAAATTCTGGAAATATGACTCCTCAAAGTTCATTACATTTTGCATTTTGCATTTTTTTTATTTTTATTTTTTAAAAATTAGAAACGAAAAAAAAAACGCTAGTTTACACAATTAAAAAAAAAGGTAGTGGGTAATACCCATCCTAGAGTATACGTATGTCAAATTCAAGAAATACGATTACCAATAAATACAATTACCAATAAAAAAAAAATCCGATAACAACTTTGAATATATATTACTTTTTTGGATTTAATATTTTTTTACTTAAAATCGTTAAAATCGCGATTTTTTAAATTTTAAAAATTTAATGTAGACATATGTTATCTGCTCCACGGAGTATGTGTGCACACAAACCTAATCAAATTGGAAGACCCTCGGTCAGTTGCTATATAATGTCTCATGGAACTCATGATGTTTATATACAAACATATATGGCAGAAACAAGCTAAATTCTATTATTGGGTATACAAGATAATAATATCGATTTGGACAACATATGGCATAATTATCACATATGATTTGTGTCAATAATAACAAATATAGTATTTTGGAGGGTAAACATCTGTCATTAAATTGCAATATTCAATAGACGCCAAAGTGTAAACAAACATTTTTTTCAATCGCTATAATAATGTCGAATTTTAAGCCTAATAAAGATGTTTTTCGGGGAAGTCTGATAACCTTCTTTCATTTGAAGGAAACGGCTACTAAAAGTTATCGATTGTTGGTAGAAGTTCATGGTCAACATGCACTAACTCAAAAAACATGTACCATTCAAAAGTGATCATTTCGAGACAGAACACAACGAGAGGCCTGTTCAGCCGAAAAAGTTTGAAGATGAGGAATTGGAAGCATTAATCTACGAAGATTGTTGTCAAACGCATGTGTTTATAAAATAATTCATAATGTTTGAAAAAAATTAATAAAATAATTTAAAAATACTTAAAAATACTTGCGAGATAACTTAAAAAACTAATTGCAGTAAATTTAATAAAATATCCAAGTTAATCAAGATCCTATATTTCCGAGGCACCTAAGCTAGTGTTCAACAATGTTATATGTACACCTGAAATGCGTTTGGAGGTAAAACATTTTTTTTTCATTTAATTAATAATTAATTTAAAATGTCAGGAATAATATTATTTAAGTAATTTTTTTAATTTAATTGCGTTGACGGTTTTTTGCAAATCATATGGAATGTGGTTCCAGATATGGATTGTTAAAATAAAGAACTGCTGTTCAGAAGCTGTATTACGATGTTGAAATTGAATTATACTATTATTTCTGCGTGATAGTGTGAGTGTTAGAGGTATTTGGGTTCTTTGGTAACAATTGTTTTATGAAGAAAAACTAAGTTTTTAAACTTTAGGTAGTTATCCAGTGAAATGCCCAAAACACGACAAGAGTATCGGGACACACTATCAAATCTTGATAGCCCAAAGATGTACCGTGTGATGTTAGTAAAGGTGGTGTTTAGCTTTCTTGTATCATTTGTATTACATCCTGCGAAAACTTCAGACGAGTACAGAAGGGTTGGTAGTAGATACGCTTTTGCCAATAGCATTCTTACTCTGGGTGGTGTAAAATATTGAGTGACCCATAATCTTCTTAGCATACCGTATATTCTACTACAAGTTTGATTTACGTGGTTAGACCAAGTAAGTGGTCTAAATTCTTGACATTATTTACTATATAGACTCTCGAACCATCAACAAGTATGTTTATTTCGTGGTCAATTTTAACTGACTTTTTACATATGATTATGCACTTTGACTTCTTTGGATTAAGGCGTAAACCATTAGCTGAAGCGCAGACAAAAATTCTATGTAAATCATAGTTAAGTTTTTTTATTGTTGAATTAATTGAGGGCTTGGAGCAGCTAAAGTACAATTGGACGTCATCTGCATACATCTGAATATTCGTGTGTTGAAGCTGTAGTGGTAAATCATTGGCATACAGAGATTACAATAGTGGGCCAAGGATAGAGCCTTGTGGGACACCCCTTATCACCTGCAGAGACCTTGAGATATTTCCATTACTAACACGAGACTGCGATCGATCTGAGAGATATGACGAGATTAGTCTGACAGACATTGGGGAAAAATTAAACATGTTTATGCTCAGTATATTATGGTAACTGTGTCGAATGCGTTCCAGTGATCCAATAACACTAGAAACGTTATTTTTCTGTCATCCGAATTACTTCGAATATCCTGTAATACATCTATGTTGTGTTCTAAACCCTGATTGACGGTCAGTTAATAGATTTTTAATTTTTATGTATACATTAATTTGTTTATGTAAAAGACGTTCAAAAACTTTGGAAAGAAACGAAAGAATCGCAATTGGTCTATATTCCTTATCTGTTTTTGAAACTGGAATAATTTTGGCATGCTTCCAACCATTTGGATAATTGCTAGTCATGGCAATGGTCTTAAATAGATGCACAACATAGCAAATTATCAATGGGAGAATTTGTTTAACAAACCGGGGATGTATTTCATCCAATCCCATCGCATTCGATTTTACTGCACGAAAATCTTCAACTACATCCGTTACGTTAAAACATTGAAAGTTAAATTGATACTCTGACTCTTCAGAATTATTAGGATTATTGGCATGAAAGCTTAACTGTGTTGGTGCTTGTGGTAAATTGACAAAGTTTCCATTTAGTATGTTTACATCAATATCGTTCATATGCACTGGTGACCTAACAATGCCAAAATCACGTATTTGTTTCCATGTTCTTTTACTGTCGACTGCCGTATTAAATCTTTCAGAAAAATAAGACGATTTGTCATGCCTTATTTTTGAAACAACAGCTTTTCTAGCCAATCGATATTCGTTATGAATCCCTTACAAACCTGCTTACATATGCCATGATTTTTATATGGCGAATTCCCACTTGAAAGCATTACTTTTGGCCAAAATAAGCGCTGGTTTTAGCACCTACAAAAAGCTGTGAATTCATGGCTTTCAGTAAAATCATACTTCATGTCATCATTATTACTATTAAAAGTAATAATATGATTAATATATAACTTATTTTACATAAAACTCTACAGATTATAATTTTTGACATACTAATATAATAATTTTAATTATTTTTTTACTGCACCACATGCTAGCTCTTCAGAAACAATTAAACGACTAACTATTTTTTATAACATACTCGAAAACACCAAACACAATCGGAAATCACTCGGGAAAACTGGTACATATCGCTTATAATCCACGATATGAAACGTTCTGCATTACAACCTACATTCATGTAAGGGATTAGCATAAGCTGCTTACAACCTGCATCATTGTAAGGGAAAACAGTAAGCTCAACAAATTTTTTTATTTATTTTTATACGAACATCATACGTTTTTTTTGCTGCTTTTCAGTATAAGATACTAGTAGGCACTTACTTCAGAGCATATGATTTAACATGCTTCTTAAAACACGAAAATTTTTTACTGGTTAATAATTTCGGACCTACGCTCACATTTATGGGTTTAAACGCTTCCTTGGAAAATTTGTAAAATGTTTACTGCCAAACATGGGGATTAGTAACAACATCTAGGTATTTAATTACAGGGCAATTACTCAATTGCACCCAATTACATGTAATAAGACGTACAAAAGTAATTGGCCTGTAATTAAATGCACCAATATTGGTATTATGCTTCATGTCTGGTGTTGACAAAATTTAAAATATAGCAAGGAAGCGTTTAAGCCCACAAATGTGACCGTACGACTAATCTTATTAATTGTATAGAAAAATGTCACAAGTGAATGATTTTGAAATGTAATTAACGTCGCCCAAGCCTGAAACCAGTATGCTCGAAATTTCGGTTCATTTTGTTAAACCCAAAACTGCTTTAGATCCCTATGGGGAATGGGACCGGTTCTGCGTGTGCCACAGGATCGGCCCCTTCGTGCCAGAGACCGGTCCTCTGCTAAACGCTACCCTATGTAAACAACTGGCAACTTTAACATTGGCTTGTCATAGGAGGCGGTCATTTGTCCTGCTTTAAACCGCATACTGGCATGCCACAGGACTAACCAAAGATAGGCATACCACAAGATTGTCGCAAAAGGGCCCTGTCGTATAAAATAAACGAAAACTAAACAGCTTCCAATGGGTAAAGTTCTGGCCAACTGGCTTTTTCGTGTCAATAAGCATTCTGCTTAAGTGGTATGTCCTCCCTTTACCAGTCACAGGATTGGTAATTTTAGGACAGTTGACACTGCCTAAACCACTTCAGTATTAAATTATATCAGTCAAGTGATAAATCCTTCTTTAACCAGTCACTTTTAGGTCAATTGACTCCTCATTGCCCATAGGGATGATCCATGAATGTGGTAACCGAAAAAAAAGAAAAATGTTTACTATTGTAGAACATGATTTTTGATTGACACAAAAAGAGTTTTATTAAAAAAAAATCATCTGTGCCTAGAGGTAACATAGTTTTGTGGTCGCAATCATATTTTTCTCTGCGTAAACCCTTAAGTCATCAAATTGTAATGGACTTTGTTAGTTATCTGCTTTGAACTTAAAACTATAAATTTTCAATGCCAATGAAAAATTTCCACGTATGATCTTATCAATTTAAAATACTTAAAATTTAATAAAAAAAAGCTTTTTTGTTTAATAATTTCAACGAGTATCTTTATCAAAATAAAACAGACAAATCATATCATTTGAATTAGACTAATCAAACAAATCGAAAAGGAAATAAAAACCTATGAAAACAACACTTATCTTTAGTTTACGATAGTAAACTGAATTGCAAACATTCTAGAATCGAAATAATTGTGCTGCACATTTATAATAGAAGTTCATTAACTTATAATGGCGAATAATAAAATACCAGCTTGGATTGAATCAAAACTGTTTGAAAATGTTATACGGGAAACTGTGGGTGACTTTCAGGAAATTCAGGAATTTAAAGCTTTTCCTGCTTTAGCACCGGGTGAAAATTATGCTACAGTTATGTTAAAAATACAAATAGAAGTTCTGCTTAAAAATGGATACGTGCAATCACAAAGTTTTATGTTGAAAGTTGCTCATGATAATGAAATGTATCGTAATGAATTATCTAAATGGGGTATGTTTACCACAGAATCGGGAATGTATCGTCACATTGTACCAGAATTTGAAAAACTATATGCTGATGTTGGTATGAAAGTAAAATTTGGTGCTAAATCCTATGAGCTTCCAGTGAAAAAGGAATATATTCTTTTGGAAGATCTGTCGAAAAAGGGTTTTAAAAATTCACCAAGACTAAACTGCTTAGATATGGAACACTGTAAAAGTGTTTTGAAAAAATAGCTCAGTGGCATGCTGCTTCTGTTGTTAGAAGGGAACAATTTGGACCCTATGAACAACAATATACAAGAGGTATATTTATTGAAGGTGGCGAAACTCTATGCAGGCATAATGTTAGAAAGTGCTTTAAAACATTTACTAAAATCCAGTAAAAAACTAAAAGATCACCAAGAATATTATGAACAGCTGGAGAGTTTAAAAGACAAATTAACCGATTTTTTTTATGAACAATGTTCATTGGATGTTAATGAATTTAATGTTTTAAATCATGGCGATTGTTGGTCTAATAATATAATGTTTCGATATGATAAAGATGGCAAATTATTAGAAACCTATTTAGTGGATTTACAAATACCAAATTATGGTAATCCTGGTCAGGATTTATTATATTTTATTATATCATCCGCACAACTGGATATTAAAATTGATAAATTTGATTATATGATTAACTACTATTACAAACATTTAATTGATAACTTAACTATATTGAAATATACAAAACCTGTACCGAAACTTAGGGATATACAAAAAAGTATAATTAAAGCGGGAGCTTGGGGTAAGAACTGTATTTATTCAATTAAAAAAAAAAAATAAATCTTTGAAAATAATTTTTCAATTCTTATTTCAAGGGCTGCTTGCGGCTTTCATTACTCTGCCTGCTGTTTTGTGTGATCCCACCGATAAGGCCACATCTGATAATTTAATTGGAGATTCAGAGGAAGGTGATAAGTTTAAAGAATTGATGTTTTCCAATGACCGTATTGCCAAACATTTGGAAATCATTTTGCCATGGCTGTGTTACAGAGGTGTATTTGAGCAATAAAAATAGTTTTGAACATTTCTCACATAATTCCATAATTGTTTAACATTTTGCCAACAATAGCACTGCAAAATCACTTTGTAGGTTGTAAGTCTACAGTCAGCGACAAATTTTCAGCATATTTATGAAAATCTTCACAAGTATGGTTAAAAACTTCATTGATTTTCGTGCAATGTAATACTTCATAAATATTCATATATTTCATAAAAGGGCAAATTTATGAGAGAATTCTGCATACTTATGAAATGTTTCATAAATATAATGAAATTTCATAACATTTTATGAAGTGCTTCATAAATTTTATTAAATATTTCATTGATAGGATGAGGGGCAGTTTATAAATTTTTATGAAAGTATTGCTTACGAAATGTTTCAAAAGTGTTATGAAACATTTCATAAACGTTTCATATACAAAAAACTCTATTCAAAACTAAAAACACAACAAATAATTTTACTTGATATTTCAGAATTTCAAACACTTTCTGTTAGTTTTTAAGTTTTATAAAGTCTATATGAAGTTCAATAAATAAAAAATAAAATAACATAAAAATAATCTCGATGTATATAAAAAACAAAAACTAACAAGACCGCAAAAAATATTACTAAAAATTTTTTATATAAATAGAAAATGTTTATCTTCAAAGTTTAGTACCGTCATTATGCTTGTTAGGAAAAGACCTAACCACGTGCTTGATTACAAGAATGGATCAAAATTAAGGATTAATAGGTTTTTTGTTAAAGTTCTGCCTATTATGGAGGCTCTAACTGTTCTAAAACTTTGGGTTCTGATGAGATCTTTAGCCAGATCGAAATACTAGTATCAACCTAGCTAATATGTTTGATTTTCTTTATTGGAAGCTCGTTGTAAATTAAAAATAAAATAAAAATTTCAATTGAAAGCAAAACTTTATTTTGTTTTAGAACATAATTTGAAACACAAACCTAAATGTTTCTTTTAGCGAGTCTATTGCGAGTTATAACGATCATACTTTTTAAAACTTTTAAAAAATATATTCAGTCTTAGATTCTACGACTTAAAAATCTAACATTCAGAAGCTTTAAAAAACAATGATTGTTTGTTTTTAATTCAATTATACATGCGCGTATATTACAACAATATCTGCTGATATATGAAACAATATATGTTCATACATGGAAACATGCATGTTCATTTTCACCAGTGTTGAAAATAAACCCGCTATTATTTTGGAAAACATTAATATTTGTCGGTTTACTAAAATACTTTTAATTTCTCAAAATTAAATGTTTTTTCGAGTTTAAGAAAATTTTGTTTGCTAAATAAAGTTTTAATTCCTTAGAATTTGTTGATTCATTTCGATTTTAGTATTAAGCTCATTATAATATTTACCGAAATGTGTTCTAGACACTTAACTATGTTCTCAAGCCACCGCTCTATAACCGTTTATAAAATTTTGATTGCATAGTACAATCATGTCGTCAATTCATACGTCTGGCACCCTTTGTTATCATAATATATTTCTCGAAAGTATGCAATAAAAAATTTGATTTGCACCACTAACACTCACGCAATACAAATTATAGGAAATATTTGAAATATTTATATATCACTCATACGCCTGGGTGTGTTTTATTTTTATATTAAGAGTTCCTTAAGTATGAAACAAGCAGTTATTTTAGCAATTTTTTTTTAAGACATAAAATTTTGAAAACAAGTCTTAAATAGTTCGAATTTGTTTCAGTAAAAAAATTATACATACGAGGGCGGCTCATTAAGTCAATGACTTTTGGAATGAAACACACTGTTTTTGCTAAAAAAAAAAAAAAAAAATATTTTTCAACATAATCTCCTTTTAGCTCAATACACTTAGTCCAACGTTTCTTCTCCAATTTTTGTATCCCTTCCAAAAATAGGATTTTTCGGGGTCCATAAAATAGGCATTTCCTGGCCATATGGGGTCTTTTTTATTTTAATGTTCGTTAAAATCGGTCCAATAAGTGGCCATAATATTCACCGTTTATTGTTTTTCACTTTTGAAGGTAATCGATGTGGATTATCCCGCGTGCATCCCAAAAAACTGATGCCATCACCTTATTGGCCAGGATTAGGTTTATGGTCAATTGAGAGCAAACATAACAGCCATCTTGCAGACAGTTTTCTTAAACATAAGTGATCATTTAAAATCGAAACCAAATTGCCATATGAAATGAATATGGCATCAACAATCCATATCATATCGTTAATTTTTCGAAATTTTCGGCTGTATTGACCTCAATTGGCCGTCCAGAACGTTCAGCGTCATTTGTACTTGTGCGACCACAACGAAAATCAGTAAACCACTTTTTCACCATTTACAGAGACTTTAAAAATATTGATTATCTATCACTGGAAACGGATCTTACAAACATTCAATGGAACCAGATTTACTATTTGCCTACAGTAGATGAACAAACCTCTTTTTACAATGTAATATACATTACTTATTCGAAAAACATGTCTTAGTTAAAGAAAAGAAAATATGCAACAACAAACCATGGTTTTCTACTGAAATTAAATCATTAATAAATGAAAGAAATCAAGCATATGAGCGTTGGAAAAAGTTCAAAACGAGTGAACTGCATACTATTTTTAAAATCTGCAGAAGAAAGGTGAACACAAAATTAGAAGTGCCAAGTTGTTATATTATGAAGAAAAATTTAAGTCAGCAGTTGGATCTGAAAAGAAATGGAGAGAAATTCGAGCAATGGGTGTAGTGAATAGTAATACTAAAACTGATAACTTAGTTGATGTAAATGTCTTAAATAGTGAATTTGTCAATATACCAATGCCAGTAGCTGACGTAACATTTTACAGTTCGAGTAATGTAAATATGCTTAACTCGAACAATAATAACTGCTGTTCTAACAACAATGATAATAATTACTACCCCAATCATCATTTATGTTTTAACTTTATAAACTTTACACAGGAAGATGTTTTAAAATCGTTTTAAGTATTAAATCCGAATCTGTTGGATACGATGAAATTCATCCTAAATTTACAAAAATTATTTTGTCATATATACTGCCATTCATAACACATTTGTTTAACACTATTATCATGTCATCTACTTTCCCATCGTTATGGAAACACGCCAAAATCATACCTATACTGAAACCTGACAAGAAATATCGACCAATAGCAATTCTGTCATATTTATCAAAGGTCTTTGAACGTTTAGTTCACAACCAAATAAGCCATTATCTACATGACACCTCTCTACTTACAGAGAGACAATCTGGATTTAGGCCTAAACACAGTTGTATCTCTACCCTCATTGATATATCAGAAGAGCTAAGAACAAAAATTGATAACAATATGACTTCTATCCTGATTTTGCTTGATTACTCTAAAGCGTTCGATACAGTTGACCACTCTGTACTGTGTTATAAACTAAGGCACATGTGCCATTTTTCACCAACAGCTGAAAAACTTATTTTATCATACTTGTGTGATAGATCCCAATCCGTATACCATGGCTCTGGTAAATCCAACAAACGCCGGTATTAAGAGGCGTACCTCAAGGATCAATACTTGGTCCTCTACTTTTTACAATATATATTAATGATCTACCCTCTCAAATCAACCATTGTGAAATACAAATGTATGCAGATGATGTACAACTTTATATAAATTGTGTGCCAGCTGATGTCACAGAATGTATAGACAAAGTTAATCATGACCTTGAGAAAGTTTATAAATGGGCAGCTGCGAATGGACATGCGAATGATATTTAATAAGAATCTTAATTGGTCCGATCATATAAATGCTGCATGTGGTAAAACGTATGCAATGCTGAGAAATCTTTGGATGACACAATATTATACGCCATTACATATTCGAATGTTACTAGCAAAAACGTATTTACTGCCAACACTCCTATATGGTTGCGAATTGTTCACGAACTGTGATTCACAAGGTAAACAAAGACTTATTGTGACATATCATAATATCGCTCGATATGTATTTAGTATAAGAAGATATGATAGAATATCACATTACTCAAAACTAATTTTCAATGTCTCATTTGAGAACTTACTTAAATGCCGTTCTTTGGTATTACTACACAAACTAATTAATACGAAACAACCCTATTATCTCTACAGACGAATAAATTTCTCAAGGTCAAATAGAGGCAAGAAAATAAACTTGTTACGATATCGCAAACTCATATCCGAAAGACATTTCTTCATAAGCGCAATAAGACTCTGGAACCAACTACCCTCAAATATCCAAACTCTTAGCAATGCAAAGCATTTTAAAATTGCAATATATAAGCATTTTGCTAACTAATTCCACATTATAATTAATATTTTATTGTTTACATTTTAAAAACTTTTGATTTATAACACACATTCATCAAATTCTGTAATTTTGCCTTTCTTTTTTAATTTTTTAAATGTATTAATTGTTAAGTTCTAAATTTTGTTTTATTGCCAAAACTTTCATTATGGTGCCACTAGGTGTTATGAATCCATTTAATTTAAATATATCATTTGTTTTTTTTATTATACATTACAATATTTATAACAATATATTTGCAGTACTGTAATATGTATAAGAATTTATTCTTGTTGTACTGTTTTTACTAATAAATAAATAAATAAAAAAAAAAAAAAAAAAAAAAAATCGATGATGCAGAGTCTCCATAGTATTTATCAAGATTTTCCTTGGTTTGATTGACGGTTTTTTTTCTCAAAAAATAATGTTTAATGAGCACTCGAAATTCACTTTTTTCCATTTTTAAAAAAAAAATCCACGAGATTGTATGTTTTGAACAGCTGTTAAACGCAAAGTAAACGACGGAACTTGCTCAAAATTTGACAGTGGTCTATTAACAGGTGGTACTTGATGGGAGCAGTGCTGCATTTCATATAACTACGAGGGAAGTTCGAAAAGTCATGGACTTATTGATCCTCCCTCGTATTTAGAATACGAAAACTTTTTAAAAAACATATTTTTGTCTGCATTAAATGAACTGTTTAACCAATTTTCATAAGGCTATAAAAATTATAGACGAGCTAAATTTTCAAAACCCTTTGGAATTTTGGTCTACTGATAGTCTAGTTTATATCCTGCTAATCTCGTTAGGGATCGTTTAACTGGTTTTAATGATTGCAGTATTTTTATAAGAGATTATTTTAACACATTTAATTCGTGAAAATGGTTGGAAAATAACGAGGATGTTGGATCAACAAAAATTGCAAGATATGCAGTTTCTTTAAATAGGTTGAATAATGAATCAGATTATTCCAGCTGATAATTTTTATAAAATTAGTTATACTTTTTATAAAAAACAATATCATTTAAATTAAATTGAAATACAACTACTAACGTATGGGTTTTTTAATTGTAAAGATTTGTTTTCCAAATAAAGAGTTTTTTTTTTTTTGATTTCCAAGCATTTTCCAAATTTTAATCTGGCAACCCTAATTATATTTTATTCTGGCCTCCCTACTGTGTATGCTTTAATGCGGTTGCGTTAGTTATAATCAGGGCAAATTTTTTCTGGCACGGAAAAAGTTTAAAAATGGCCGGCAAAATAGCTCGAAAATCAATTCAAAATGGCACAAGAAATGGCAAAAACAGCAAAACAAAATGTGTAAATAATAAAAAGTCAAATATTAAAGTTTTATTCAAATTTCCTTTATTAATATTGATTGCATATTACTATCATATGCTTCCTCAAGTTATCAAAAAGAAACGACCTACTATTATCACATAAAATAGTTGAGTTTACAGAACATACGAGTTTCACATCTGTAGATGTAGCTGCATCATATTTGAAAGCATTTAATTCTCTTAAATCAATTAGTTAACTCTTAAGTTTTACATAATAGGAGATCAGTTATCATACTCTTAAAAACAGTTATAAGTTTTAAAAAAAGATTTGTAATATTAAAAAAAAATTGCAAAAATCATTTGTAGTTATAGTTATGCAGCGCAGTGTATAACAAAATTTTAAAATTAAATTGGCCGATTACTTAAGTTTTGTATTACACTTAAAACTTAAGTAAAACATGCCTGAAATTATCCAAGTATTGTTGTTATTAAAAAAAATCTGTTTTAGGTATTAAGTTAAAAATAATTCATATCCATTGTCCCGATATTCGTCATCGTTAGGATTTTTGTCCATATAAATAAAAACCTATTATTTTCATTACACAGAAAAAAAAAATTGCGCCAAGTACACATTTTGTTGAGTAAAAAAAAATAATCAATTACTTTTTAATTGATTCAATTAAAAAGTAATCAATATTTTGTTTATTTAAAGTAATCAATATTATTTAAAATATTGATTACTTTTTAATTGAGTCAATTAAAAAAGTAATTGAGTCAATTAAAAAAGTAATTGATTATGTTTTTTTTATTCAACAAAATGTTTACTTGGCGCAATTTAAGAAATATTTTTTGTGTGTACACTTTTTAACCCTTAAACTTGGAGGCGTTGTGGTGTAATGGTTAGCGCGTTGGACTGTTACACAGATGGACCCGGGTTCGATTCCCGGTGACGACAACATCAATTTAAAAAAATAATATGTATGAGTTTCTATCACTTATATGTATTGCTACACCCACCTTCGGTGTTCCCATAGCACTTAACCCCACCGAAGTAAAATAATGAATCAGGGCTATGAAACAAAAAGCCTCAATAAATTCGCCACCTCTACATCAAGTGGCGAGCAACAACTGTTCTAAGACTTATCATCTCGCGCAATTACAGTGTTGAAATGTTTGAAGCCCTTCATCTTTCACCACCTTTCATCTCTCCACTATCCCCTTTCCAAAGAAAGCAACACATTAATTAATAGGAAGAATTTCCTAAGTGTTGCTTCTCTTTAAAAAAAAAAAAATATCTGCGGTTTCAGGTAGATACCTTCCTTGTGAGCTCCACAATATAGTTTTATTACAGTTTTATTACACGATAAAAAAGAAATTCAAAATTGATATAGTACATGGTGAAAGTAAAAGTTTTTAATAACTCAAAGCACCCCTATTACACAACCAAGGCAAAACTATTTTTAAATGTTTAACATATCTATCATTAGAATAAAATAATTCTTTAAATTTGTTTCCAGCCTCAGAATCTCCAACAAAATTGTCCAGACTAGCGGAATCGGTTTGATCACATAAAACACCACCCATGACCGTAAGAACTGTAAGAAAACCTTAGAAAAGAAAATAAAAAATTAATATTCAGACAAGTAAGTAAGCATTTAAAAAATCTTACCCCAAATACCATATTTAATCAAAGATCTATGTATATCCCTAAGCGTTGGAAAAGGGCTGGTATATTTTAATAGTTTTAAATGCTCAATTAAATTGTTATGATAATATTTAATCATATAATCGAATTTTTCAACTTTTATATCCAATTGAGCAGATGATATTATAAAGTATAATAAATCTTGAGCAGGTGTACCGTAACGTGGCATTTGTAAATCCACCAAATAGGTTTCCAGTAATTTACCCTCATCATCATATTGAAACATAATATTATTTGCCCAACAATCTCCATGATTCAAAACATTAAATTCTTGTTCATCAACTGAAGTATGTTCAAAAAGTGTATCGGTTAGTTTGTTATTAAAATTATCGATTAGACTATAATATTCATCATGATTTGGCAAAATTTTTGTTGTCTTCAACAAATATGGTATGCCGCTATCAAATAATGCTTTGCACAAATCTTTAGAGTTGTCATTGAAAATACCATGAATATATTGTTTTTCATACATTCCCTTTTGTTGGACCATCACTGCTGAAGCAGCATGCCATTGAGCAATTTTTTTTAGGACACTCTTACAATGTTCAATATCTAAACAATTTTGTCTCTTGGCATTTCTAAAACCTCTTTTCGAGAGATCTTCTAACAGAATATATTCATGATCCACATTATTTGGCAGTTGATATGATTTGCAGCCAAAATTTACTTGTAAACCAGCATCGGCATATAATTTTTCAAATTCTGGTTTTATATTATGATACATTCCTGCTTCTGTGTTGAATACTTTCCATTTGGACATTTCTTGACGATACAATTCAGTATCTGGTGCTACTTTTAACATAAAACTTTCACTTTGTTTTGCACCATTTGTGAGTAGAACTTTTATTTGTATTCTCAGCATAACTGTGGCATAATTTTCGCCTGGAGCTAAAGCGTTAACAGCCTTAAATTCACAAATTTCCTGAAAATCTTTTATTGTTTTATGTAAAAGATTTTCAAATAGTTCTGGTTGTATCCAATTTGGTATATTATTGTTGGCCATTTTAGGTACACTATTTTAACTAACTATTAAAAATAAATATTGGTTTACACGTAAGCTTTTCGTTAACAACTGAAAATAGTTTTTAAGTGTTTTTATTTTTTAACAACACTTGTCTCGCGTAACCAAGTTGAGCTTTTTTATTATTTTTTTTTTTTTTGTTGATAAACTATTTCATAAGAATAATTAATTTTTTTTATGCCCTACACAATATGGGCAAATTTATTCTATAATTAATCTTGTTTTCAAAACAAATTTGGCTATTTTGAGCAAAATTGCTTTAGGTTAGGTTAGGTGGAAAAGAGGATTCGGAGAAGGGAAATGCTTCCCTAATCCGACTCAAAAATCGGTCCCATGTTATATTACCAACACAGGAACTCCGTCGCACTGAAGAAATTCCTCAACCTCTTCCATCCTATGCCCCTAAGATCCCCCGATGTGGATATTGGGTCACTGGATAGTATTTCGACACGGATCCCGGCAAATGACGCGCATTCACAGAGATAGTGTTCCAAGGTCTTCTCCTCCCCACAGGCCCTACACTCTCCCGAGTCCTCCCTACCAATACGGTGCAGACGGGCCCTCAGTATTGAGTGTCCCGTGAGGATTTCCATCAAAAGGCTCAGTTCCTTCCTACTGAGATTCAGAATTTCACTCGTCTTGTTCTTGTCCGGGTTTCCCCAGATAATCCCCGTGATCCTGCCAACATTCTCCCAGATGGTCCTATGCATGGTGTCAGCCCAATTCACTTGAGAGCTGGAAAAGGTCTAGCGTTCCCCAAAGTGACTAATTTCAGGGAAGATCCTCCCAAGCAAAATTGCTTAGTCACAGTTTTAAACGAAGTTAAACAAATTCAGTTTAAAAAAAAATAACTGATAAAAACCACCTGGATTAAAAAGGTTCATACAGAAATTGGATTTTATAAATCTAAAATTTGGATTTATTTTTCTGGGTTTTAATTTGGAACTTTTAATTTGGTTCGGGCATCCTCTGAAACTGGGCCTTAGAAAACATTGACGGAGACGTCAAACGATTTGGATTAAAAGTCTGTAATTTAAAATATGCTTTATAGAGGTCTGCGTTAATTCATTGAATATAACATTTGGGGTTTTACACACAGAGAAAAATGTTTTTATTTGCCAACTAAAATTCGGTTAATACTACTCAAATTCGATTTTTACGAATTTCAGTCGGCTGATACAACTAAACATTGGTTTTCACAAGAAAGTTCGGTTAATTCAACGGAATTAACATATTCAGAAATATAATGTAAATATCGTTGTACTAACTGAATTTATAAGTTATTGGCATTAAAATACACTTTTAAATTCGGTTGGCATTTTATTTCTCTGTGTGTATAAAATCTTAGTACAAATGGGTCTTGAAAGAAGTTTAACCCTAAATGAGTTATACAGGTAGAAATCTAAAATATAAAATCACAAATGCATCCACTTAAAAATTATAAACAAATTTATTAAAATAAGAAACTGCTTAAAAACTAAATGGTTGTCAATCCTAATATATTTAGTTATATAAAAAATTACCGGTAACGAAAAGTCCGATACTTTTATGCTAGTATAGAATACAGTTAAAAATCTAAAATTATATAAATTCCTGCATCATTGAATTTAATATTCCAAATTAGGTAAAAAGTGTGTAGGATAGAAAATCTTGGACCACCTAATGAGCACTATGTGAACTAAATTTTGGATCTTTTAAATCCAAGTGATTAAAATGTGCCTCATATTCATCAAAATTCAAACGTGAAGCGGCATTAATGCACTTACAATACTATGTAGGTAAAGACCAATGAAAATGTTGTTAAAAACAAATCAAATTTCACCTAAAGAAAGGATGACTGATATTTCAGTAAATTCAACTAACATTGTCATTTGTTTTTTACTATTCAAAACATGAAAAAAAGGACAGAAGGGACAAAATCAAAATACAAGGACATAAAGGGGGGCAATAATGGGTGTATGCTTAAAAACAGGCCTAGTAATATAAATAAAATGTTCCAAAGTGAAACTTCAGATATTCACAATTTATATTTAAAAAAATGGAAAAACATGTAGTAATAAAAAAATTTTATATAAAATTATTAATATTAAAAATATGAAAGCCGAACCCAAAATGCAGAACATGAAATAATCAAAATTTTCAGAATGTATTGTATGAAAATATATCATCAAATGTAAAACGATTTGAATTTGATATAAATATTAATTCGTTAGTAGAAGTCCATATTTAATAATAAATGAAAATGACATTGCTATAGAATTTCCAAATTTTGTAAAAGAATTTAAAATTTAAAAATTGTGCTACTGAAGTGTTGTTCACAGAATTATGTAGAGGTAATAACAGTTAAAGTGGTAAAATTTTATCGTAAAAAATATCATGACTTTCGAAGTTTTAACCATAGAAATTTATAAAAACAATAGCATTTGAAATGTCTTTTACTTTTTTTATTAACACTTTATACCACTTATAAATAAAAAAAAAATAATTTTGTCGATTTTTAGAATTTTTTGACGATTTTTCGAAGTGCGATTTGAACGATTTTTTCTGAAAATAATATGTCATGTATATAATATAATAAAAAATATAAATAAATAAAATATGAAAAAAAATAAATATAATATAACATAATGCAAAAATATAAATATTATCTGACTTCATGCAGATACTTCCCCTAGTGTATGTCATTAGAGTATATAAATCATAAACAAATGTAGCTATAAGATTCTGATCATCTTTAGTATCTTATAAATGACAACATGATTTGTTCTTAGCTTTTACAAAGAATTTTGGATTTTTATTTTTAAAGACACGGAATAAATCTCTCAAAATTATAATTAAGCTTTTAAGGCCCGATTACTAAATCACCAGTTTAAATTTAACAACAGTTAAATTGAAAATTTGGAAACAATAACAAATGTGTCAGTTAAAGTCCCAGTTAGTTGCTAACGGGACATTTTGAAAATGACGCTAAATCAAATAATATTTTGTTATAATAAAAAAAAGCTTTAATGTAGGGATGACAAACTAGAGTTTATATTATGTACTAAATATTTAAAGATTTCGTACTATATTTTATTATCTGCAGAAATGTATGATTTGCAAAAATTTAGTTTATGTTGATGAACGACCAGGTACCGGAAGTTCATGCAAATGCATACAGAATTTAGAAACAAAAACACCAGTTTTAGTAAAAATTAAGTCGAAATATCTCGAAGACATATTGTTATTAAAGCAGTTTAAGCAAAACTTTCAAAAATCGAAAGCTTTGTTTGCGAGCCGCCACGTGTTATTGTTATCCAATTTTTCTCAAAATAACACCAACTAACTTTTAGACCTAGTTCTACAATAATCGCAATATTGTGAAGTATAAGTACCTATGCGCAACGCATAATATTTTGTATTGAAATAATGTGAAATTTAACTAATTATTAATAAGTCATTATGATTTGTGTTAAAGTAATGCAGAATGTAAGCTGGTGTCATTACTGGTAGTGAGAAAAGTAATTAAATTACTTTTCGACCTGAAAGTAATTACATATCATTAACGTTCTACACTGGGTAGACTCATTATCATTGCCAAATAGCTGAGAAAATATTAAACTGGTACTTAAGAAATCATTGAGGTATCGTATTTGGTGCAATTGTACCAACTCTATCATCGCTACTATTTTGTACAAAATAAACAAAATTCTCATAATAACAAAAAACACTTTTTGTATATGTTTGTTTGCTATTTACAAATAGTGATGAGAACTATTTAGAATCAAAACGCGCCGAAGTGTACAACAAAAAGCGCTGAAAGGCGCTAAATAAAAATAAAACTGAAATCGCTAAAGACGCTAAAATAGTATTTAAAAAGTGTTTTTTAGTAATTCGGAACAGTGAAAACGCTATTTTATAAACATAAAAATAAAAGAATTTCACATTCTTTTTGCTTTGCAAATATTAAATTTTAAATTTTTAGTGCAAATTTATAAAATAAATCACATTTGATAAAAATTTCCAATTATTTTTTAGGTTAATTATTAGGGTGCTCAATCGGTTAACCGTTACTCGATTAACCGATTAATATCAATCACACAATTGTTCGAGTAAATTAAAATGGCCAATTTCGAGTAACGAATAACTCGAACAATGTTGTTCGATTTATCGAGTAAATCAAAATATGTTATTTTCAATTTATAACGAGCTTTCAACCTCCGTATATTTACAAAAATAAAGCAAATCAAACATATTAGCTAGGTTGATACTAAAACTTCGGGTTCTGATGAGATCTTTAGCCAGATAAAAAATACTAGTATCAACCTAGCTCATATGTTTGATTTGCTTTATTTTTGTAAATATACGGAGGTTGAAAGCTCGTTATAAATTGAAAATAACATAATAATAATCTCGATGTATATAAAAACAAAAAACTAATATACAAGTAAAAATATGTTCTATTTTAGTTTATATTTAAAAAAAAATTTAAATTGTTTCGTATTTTTTTTAAAAGTTTTTTTTTTATAAAATATAAAGTTGTTCAATACGACTTTAACTTTTGAAAAAAAAAAAAAAAAACATTTTGTAAGGTAAAGGTAAAACATTTTTAAGGTATTTTTGTAATATCATTATAGTGAAACTAAGATATAAGCGAAACTTTTAAATATCTAAATATTCAATAAAAAATCGCAACAATCGCACAACTAGTTATTATATTTTACTATCATTTTTGCGAATATTTGAATTGTCACAGCTCGGATTGGGTCTGTCACTTCAAGGTATTTGCTGCGGCAGTTTCACTTCATGTTTTCCAATGCATAGACTGATATGCCATATTATTCTTGATATTTGCAAAAAATTATAAAATCATCAGTGGAAGTACCATGCTACAACCTATCCAAATATATTGGAACTATTCTGAAAAACATAATACTAGAAAAATACAATATTAAAAACGCAATGGAACTGAAAGAAAAGTTGGAGGAAATAACGTTGGACGAAGACGATATATTAATATCTCTGGACGTGGTATCGTTATTCACTAACATACCTATTCATATAGCCATTAAAAATATTATGAATCAATGGAATAATATTAAAAATTACACAAAGATACCTAGGACAGAATTCCTTACTCTACTTAAGTTTTGTTTAAATGACAACAATTATTTATATATGGAGAGAAATTTTACAACCAGACATATGGAATGCCGATGGGAAATCCGTTATCCCCGACTATAGCAGATATTGTTCTAGACGCCCTATTGGAGGAAACCACAAAAGAACTACGTAAGCAAAATATACATATTAAACTAATAACTAAATATGTAGACGATCTGTTTGCAATAATAAAAAGAGAAGATGAAGATCAGATTCTTAAATTATTTAATAGTTACCATACGAAATTTAAATTCACAATTGAAAAAGAAGAAAACAATTCAATACCGTATTTAGATATGAGAATTTATAGAGAAGACAACAGAATCGTGACAGATTGGTATGCAAAATCCATTGCATCAGGACGTTTAATAAACTACCACTCCACACAACCAAGAAACCAGAAAATTAACACAGCGTCAAATTTAATTAAAAAAGTCGTCAAATTGAGTGATAAAAAATTCATACCTAAAAACATAAACAAAATCAAAGAAATATTGAATAACAACAGTTTTCCTAAAAATATAATAAACAATTTAATTAATATAGCACTAAATGATAATTCAGGGGAAACCAATAACTCCCACAATAATAATACATCTGGCAACACCAGATTCTATAGCCTACAATACATACCTAGGCTTACAGAAAATAAACAACTTAGAGAAATTATTAAAGATAAAGAAATAAAATTAGCGCATTCAATTCAATTCTTTATTTTTGTATAATATAAGTAAGTACAATTATTTAACAGACTTTCCTTAAAGAGTTTAGGATTTTTATCCTCTTCTGCTTAGATATATAATAACAATAATTTTATAATTTAGTATTTATTTAAATATTATTAATAAGTTTAGGAGAAAATTTTCAAAAAAACCTTTGTGAACATATTTTTGGTTTAGATTTTAGATAAAATGGTTAAAATAAAAAATAAAATTATGATGGGACAAGCTCATTGATGTGCGTGTACTCAGAATGTAAACATCTATAGTTAAAGTTAGTCGTCAATCGTTGGATTTTATTATTTACAAGTTCAACGTTGGCTAAGGTGTGTAATCGTTGAGTAGAGTAATGCCAAGGCAGATTGTGAATCATTTTTAATAATTTATTCTGCGCAATCTGCAGCTTCTTTACATGACACTGCGCTGTTGTGGACCAAACTGGGGCAGCATAAAACATTATTGCATGAAAAATTGATTTAAATACTAAAGTTTTGTTGTGTACGTTTAGTTTTGAGTTTCTGTTAATTAAAGAATATAACAATCTCGTTATAATATTGACTTTATCTATCATATAAGGGATGTGGTGTTTGAATTTGAGTTTTGGATCCAATATGACACCTAGATATTTCACTTTATCCATCCAGGGGATAGTACTATTATTGAAGTATATAGGACTTTGTGGTAAATAGCAGGGTTTAAACCTCCTGGAGAAATAAATAGCCTGAGTTTTCTGTGGGTTTATGAGAATTTTCCATTTCGTAAAGTATGTATGAACTTCACTTAGTGCTGCTTGTAAATTGGCTAATACATCGGTTGATAATATTTCTGAGCTGAGAATCGCAGTGTCATCTGCAAAAATGGATGTTACACAACCATCTAATATAGGAAAGTCTGCTGTATATAAATTATATAATACAGGTGAGAGACAGGAACCCTGGGGACACCCTGCTAATATTGGTTTCTGTGTTGAGTGGTTGGAGCCTATGAAGACACTAAAACTACGCTCTGAAAGAAAACTAAGTATTAGTTTAACTAAAGATGTTGGAAAATTTAATCTTATCATTTTATATATAACACCATTATGCCAAACCGAGTCAAATGCAGCCTTGATGTCTAGTAAGACCATACCAGTTGATTTTCCTTGTGCAAAGTTTGAGTTTACAAGGTTTCGGATTCTAATAAGTGGCTGGACAGTGTTGTGCTCCTTACGGAAGCCAAATTGTTGTGCTGGCAATATACGTTCTGCATCAATATAATCAGTAATTTTTTCCTTTATGACCTTTTCCAGTATTTTGCTTAAAGATGATAAGAGACTAATCGGTCTATAGGAACAAGGACAATCTGCTGGTTTGTTTGGTTTCTTTATCGGCACAACTTTGAGTGTTTCCATATTTTAGGGAAGTATTGTAGTCGTAAGCATGAGTTTATAATTACTGTGATAAACTTTAATCCTCTTTTGGTAAGGCTTTGAGGCATTTATTAGTTATTCCGTCAGTACCAGGACTTTTTTTTGACTTAAGTCTCTTATTATCAATGATATCTTGTCTGCTGGAACTAATATATCGTTATCAGGAATAGTTTCGACGGCTCTAAGTTGATTAATAGCGTTGTTAACATCTGTTGTGGTTAATTGATCGCTGAGATTTGATGAAATTGAATGGTTTAAACTGAACATTTGAGCCAGTATTTCACATTTCTCTAGCTGCGTGTTGTAAGTTTGCATTATTATGTTTAAGTATTGGGATGTTTGTAGGTTTCTTCTTTAAAATTTTTGAAATGTTCCAAAAAGGAGAGGAACCTTTTCCAAAGTTGCCAGCTTATTGCTCCACGAAATGTTTTTATATTTCTTTATCTCTTCTGATATTCTATAATATATTCCTTTGTTCGGGTATGGTCATTAACGTCTCTATATCTTTTCCAATTTCTCCTATACATATTTCTGATCTGTATCATATGTTTTATGTGTTGTGGTAGAGTTTTGAGTAGTAAATGTGCTTACTTTTTTAGGAACACTATAATTTACAGCAGCTAATAATGTGTTATTAAATGTCGTTATGAAATAATCTATTTCTTCAGAATTATTAGCATTTTCATTAGGAATTACTAGATTTCGTTTAATAAATGAAGTGTATCTAGACCAGTTCGCTCTTTTAAAATCGTAAAAGTTCTGTAGATAGGAGTAAATTCACTATTTATAGTTATTTTGACAGGAAGATGGTCAGAACTCAAGTCATTTATAACACTGGCTGGAGTAAGGCTGCTCTCTAAATTGGATAAAAAGAAATCAAGGGTAGATGCTCGTCTTCTTGGATCAGATGGAATATATGTGTGATCATTTGGATATAATAAATAAAAGTTTTCGGAATTTAGTTTTTCGTACAGAATATTTCCCCAGCAGTTTGATCTTTGGCAGCCCCATAAGCTATGCCTACTGTTAAATCGCCACCAAGAATAAATTTTTCATTACTACTATGAAATTTTCGTAGATCGGATTTAAATTGCAATTTTTTGGTGCTATCTCTGCCAGCAGAGCCGCCTGGAAAATAGCAGGAATAAATGTTTATATAGTTTCCGTTGGTTGTTCGTAATTTAACCCCAATATTTTCAATAAGGAATGTATTTAGAGGTGGTAAGAGTGTGTGTTCCACATTTTTTCTAATCAATACTGCTACACCTCCCCCTCTATTATCTTCACGGTCTTTTCTATAGCAATAAAAGTCTGTGTGTTTTATAGAAATGGAGTTGTTTAGTAATGTTTCTGTTATTAAACATATGTGAATATTTCTACTTAGTAGAAAATTGAAAAGTTCTTCTTTTTTATGGCGGATGCCTCTGGCGTTCCATGTTACTATATTTAAATTACTCATACAAAATTTACATGCGAGTGATGTTATCACTTCGAATTGATCGGCTTTACAGTTACATCTCTTTAAGTTCGAGATTAATTCAAGTGTAAGATTTTTAATTTCTTCAACGGAAAATAAGTTATTATTTTTGGGCTGTTGATTCCAGCCTCGATTATTATTAATATTAGCACCTTGATTCAGACTATTAGGAAAATCAGTACTATAGTTGGTATTATTGTTGTTATTAAAGCGAATATTATTTGAATGTTGTTGCCTTGGTTTAAAAGATTTAGGCTGAGAATTTTGTCGCATTTGTTGGTATTTTGCTCTATTTGGGCAATCGGCCGATAAAGATTTGTGGGGTCCTTTACAGTTCGCACACATAATAGTGTCAGACTTACAGTCTGATGTTTTGTGATTGCCTGCACAGTTGGCGCAGAAAGTTTTCACGTTACACCGACTAGAGCCATGTCCTAGCATTTGGCAATTATGACACTGAGTAATTCTGGAAGACCTATTTCGTTGGAAATCCCATTTAACTTTGATGTAGTCAATAACTGAATAGTTTTGCCTCAGTTCCTTAATTGTTATTGACTTTCTTTGAAAGTAAACGATATATATGGACTGCTCATTATGAGGACCGCCTTTTGTGACTAATTTCACATCTAAGCATGACAGTTTCATATCATTCAACTTCTTTTTTATTATATTTGGATCAAACTTATCGAGTCCAAGAAGAACTGCTTTATATGGTTTCTCATGTTTTGCTCCATATGTAAAAAATTCATATTTAGATACTAAATATTTGCATATTAATTCATAGTCTTCTTTACTAGTGCAGAATAGTTTGAGGCCGATTGAAATTTTTCTAATAGAAAAAATCTGAAATTTTTAAATGAAGGCACATATCTTGTATTTCCAAAATTTTGCACTTTAATATTGTTATTGGAGGTATATGTTCTTTTTTTGAATTATTAATTATAATTTCATTATCATCTTCATCATCAAGTGTTTGAAGTGGTGCAAAAAAATTACTGCTAGAGGCAGTGTTTTTTTTGTTGTTTAGGTTTTTTCTTCATTATGTTATGCCTACTAGAGGCAGTAACATCTTCAATATATGACCGTTTTATGTTGTTTGTTTTTTTTTTTTATATTTTTTATTTTTTTATACTGTTAGTATAGGGATTAACTAATCCCTTTTAGTCACTAATCAGTTTGTTTTTAATAATATTTTGTTTGATATTTGAAACTTATTAACACAATGTACGTCTATTTATGATCACGGTTTACTTGAGACTGAAAATTAGCGCATAAACCCAACCAAACAATAAGCTCGTTGTTTACACAAACAAAAAGTAAAATTGCAAAAACACAACAGAGCAACGTAGTGTACGAAATCAAGTGTGATGGCAAGGAAAATGAAACGTGTGAAAAAGTGTATATAGGCACAACAAAAAGAAGTTTGGGTACTAGATTAGACGAACATGAATCTGACATTAGAAAATCAAAACAAACAACTGGATTGGCAATACACTGCATAGAAATGCAACACAATCCCGACTTAAAAAACGTAAAAATATTAAATAAGGAAAGAAACCAAAAATAAACGCTACACTATTGAAAGCCTAAGAATACAGGAGAAAACGGAAATTTCAATAAATATAAAAGATAAAAATAACATCAACGCTAATTACACCATAGCTTTAACTTAGTTCTACTCCAACTGTGATCTTAGCTATAAGAATAATTCAACTGTGATATTTTAATTTTTCGAGATTTATTTTTGCATTTATTTTTAATTAATTAAATCTGTTTTGTGTCGTTCATTAAATGTCGTATAAAACCTTTGATGTGTATTTTTAAAAATGATGTAAATTTTGACGAGATGACTAATTGTAAGTGAAATTATTCTAATGTTAAGTTTATGTTGTTGATATTCTTAGTGGTTATTTTCTTTATATTTACATGGTTGCCAGATTTAATAAAAAACGAATCCCTGAGGATGTCGGGAAATACCGACGAAACGTAGGAATACGAAAAATGAAATAAAAAAGTCTTTTATTTACGTTTAGAAAATTCATGACCTTGAAAGCCTGATTAGAATAACTCTAAAAATAACGCAAATCCCTAATGTTTCCTTAGATTCGAACTTATAAAAACGAAAGAAAATAAAGTAAACACCTCAATTGTATATTAATTTACAATATCCTTTTATTTTAACCTAACGGAACTCCTGATTTTGTTGTTATTCTTTGTTTTATGGTGTATTTTTATTTTAAATTATTACAAAATTTATGAAAATGTAATTTTTTTTTCCTAAAACGTTAAATTTTGCAAAAACTTTTTATGTTTTACTAAAAAGGAACTAAAAGATCTAAATAAAATAGCAAAAAGCGACAACCTAGTGCCTTTTTTATAAAAGCGCTAACATAAAATAATATGAATTTTGGGTAGTACAAAAGCGCTAAATCTAACGCAAAAAGTGCTAAATTGGCATCGATGTTTACAAATGTGTGGCATTAAGAAAAAATAGTGTTGTCAACTTTTTGAGGCAAAACGCGCAGTCCGTCCCATAAAAAGGGCTAGATGGTGAATTTGATCAAAACATCTATTTTTCAACTAATTTATGCGACGACACTGTTAAAAAGCTCTATTTTATTATGAAAATGTTAGGAAAATGTTAAACATTTTAAAAAATTTAACATTCTATTTTTAAATTTGAAATAATTTTAAAAAAAGTATATTATTCCTTCTTTTATTATATTTCGTCATTAAAAAATTGTTAAAATTTTTAATGCAAAATTTTAGCAAAATTAACTTCTGTAAAATTTTAAATTATTTTGTATGCTAAATTCAAAAAATATGTACCAAAAAAGCAATATTCAGTCTTAAAAATATTAAAATTAGCTCAAATTTGAGCAAAAAAAAAAAACACGAAAAGCGCCAAAAGCGCCCTTTTTGGGAAAAAGGCGCAACTCAGAAAATAATGCGGGTTTTTGCTAGTATAAAAATGCTAAATTCATTGCAAAAAGCTCCAAATTGGCATAGCTGAACAAAACTTTTCGACTAAAAATATGAGAGAAAAGAAACATACAATCAAGTTCAAAATCGACATGTGATCGTTTCATTTGTTAGTTTAGCTTATCTTGCTGATAACGACGTTTCATTAAAAGTTCTTAAAAATTTACCTCAAAAAATAAAATCAACTTGTTTTTATATCAATTATTTTATAACCACTTATTTATAATTATGGCCAGTGAACAAAGTCCTACCACTCCATCAGTTCCTACTATACCATCATGGATTCAAGCACCTTTATTTGAGCCAGTTCTTAGAGAAATTGTTGATGGATATAATCAAACGAAAGATTTTAAAGCAAATTTAGCTTTAAATGCCGGTGAAAATTATGCCACTGTAATGTTGCGGGTAGAAGCAGATGTTGAATTAATTGGTAACTACACATGTAGCACAAAGCAAATGATTCATTCTATATAAAAAAATCAAATTTTCGGCCTCGACCCTCTTCAATTTTAACCAAACTTAGTATTGAAGGTAAGTGTCATATAAATATGACATCGTTCAATTTTTGGATATCGCTTTACAAAATATGAAAAGAAAAAATCGAATATTTTACAAAGCTAGTAGAACATAATCCTCCATATATTTTCAACGGTGATTCATTGATAATTTTTTTTAAAGGTACGGCCTCTTTAGCTCATACATAAAAAAATATTTTTTTATGAAAAAATATATTTTTTTTTTTCAAAAACTGATGTAATGGTCAATGAATTTCAAAGAACAGATTATTTAAAATTAATAAAAAAATGAAAATGAAAACTTTTCAAGTTCGAGGCCATACTCTAA
The DNA here is from genome assembly GCA_021234595.1 of Delia radicum. Taxonomy (NCBI): domain Eukaryota; kingdom Metazoa; phylum Arthropoda; class Insecta; order Diptera; family Anthomyiidae; genus Delia; species Delia radicum. The sequence goes on from CM037851.1 coordinate 81,303,501, forward strand.
CTTTCTTTATTAGTCCTAACAAATAATCTATAGAGTTTTTGTTTCCAAATTTATTAATCAGGAATATGTTGATAGATCTGTTTCGTGAAATTTCTAGGTTCCCATCATCAGAACACGTTTTGAAAGAAGCGACAATACCATGAAAAACATTAAAACATTCATATAAACTAATTTTCTCACTAACTGAGAACTAATATATGAGCTCGAAGTTAATGATTATCACCATTGATCAAACATAAATTATTAATTATTATAAATTATTTTTGATCAATGGTAATAATCTTTAACTTTGAGCTCATATATTAGTTCTCATTTAGTGAGAAAACTAGTTTATATGAATGTTTGATATTTTGCATGGGATTTTCACTTCTTTCAAAACGTGTTTTGATGATGGAAACCTGGAAAATTCCCGAAATAGATCTATCAACACATCCCTGAAAGTGGTTAATTAATAAAATTTTAAAACAAAAATATCCTAATAAAGAAATATAGAGTATGGCCCCGAACTTGAATAATTTTCATTTCCATTGCACCATTACAGGTCGAAAAAACATAATTTTTATTTCTAATTAAAGTTATATCAAACTTTAATAAAACAATATATATGTTAATTATAAATTAATTCCATATAAGTAAAGTTAGGTGAGTTAGATCGAAAAGAGGATTCGGAGAAGGGAAATACTTCCCTTAACCGACTCAAGTCCCTGAGGACTTACACTTAAGCCAGAATGTCGGCTTGTTGTGCGCTCTAAACAATCGGTTATATGTCCTATGTCACCTTACTATCCCAGGAACTCCGTCGCACTGACGAAACTCATGAACTTCTTCCATCCTATGCCCCTAAGAACCCCTATGTGGATATTGGGTCACTGGATAGTATTTCGACCCGGATCCCGGCAAATGCCGGGCATTCACAGAGATAGTGTTCCAAGGTCTCCTCGTCCTCCCCACAGGAGTTTTAGTTTTTTTTTATGTTTCCAAAATGCGTTATAGTTCCCTTTTAATAGCTGCTCTAAATTTGTTTATTGGTATATTGAAAAATTATAAAGTAAAAAATATTGAAATTTGTCGTAGAGTACTATGGGAATATACCAAATTTTATATTAAATATCAAATATACTTTCGGAAAAAATCTCTTTATTTTTGAACACCTCTTAATATTAACTCGAAATTTTCACATGTTGCAAGTGATACTTTGAGTTAAATGAAGTTCATATTAAATTAAATGAATTTCATATAAATTAATAATGTGTTATTTGAGTAGAGGATCTGATCATTAAAATTACACAAAATCTTTTATTTTCTGTCAACGCATTCAAAAGTTATGATAATATTTATTAAAAACTCCCAACTTTGAGAAGCGATTAAACTTGCACTGTAAACAAATTTTTGGAAAATTGCACCCCGGTAGGCTAGTTGGTAACGTGCTGGCTTATCAGTGCGGGGGTCGTGGGTTCGATTCTCACCAGAGGCACTGGACTGTTTTCAAAACAACGCGCCGAAGGCCATAGTAGCTAGTGCTCGGTTAGGGTAATAGTATATAATTTGTAATTATATGATTATTAATTAATAAAATAAAAAGAAAATAAAATAAAATTTTGGAAAAAGAAAAATGATACATATTTACTAAGAGAATTTTATACCAAGTTTTACTAAACTCAGAAGAAGTAAAGGTGGAAATATCGTTTTTTGTGATCATATTTTTGTCATTTTATTAAAATTATCGGCTATTCTCGAAAATATTTAAAATTGGGTTTTTTGTTTTTTTTTTTTTTAATTTTGTGTCACACTAATTATGCAAGTCAAATATGTTTGCTTGAATCACTTTCTGCATAGGTTAACAGTTTCAAATTAAAAAAAATTCGAAAAATTACATTTTTTGATTAATTTTAAAACAATTTTGCACTCGTATTTATAACATTGTTTTTTATTTTTTGAAGATTTCTTGGAAATTTAGTTTTTATTTTGTGGTCTCCAAAAAATCTTTGTTAAATTCTGTGGTGTTTCAAATAATACCATTTTTGACTTAAATTCGCGGCTTATGATAACTTGTTTTAGAGATAACTTTTTTTAGAGATTATATTTGAATTTAACGTCATGAGTTAAAGAGAAACTGTATTTTCTACAAGTTTAATTCAACTAATTGCTGTTTTTCATCATGATGCTTTTTTAAAACTATGGTTGTATTTGATTGTCTCTTTTCTTTTTTCTCTACTTCTTCCATACAAGCTGCGACATCTATATACTTGTACTTGTTCTCCATGCTATACATTGGTTCTAAATTCATTTTTTTTAACTAACATTTTAGCTGAAACCGCAATGTCAGAAAAAAAAATTGATAAAATTTAGTTAAATATTTTAAATAAACATTTAACGAAATTTCCAACTAACTTTTTCTTGAGTGTAGCATATAATTATAGGCTACTTAGCCCTGTCCGCCGCACAGTGTTACATTTTCTGAGAACGCAGTAAAAAATCTATAAGTTTTGTTTTTGTTGGAAAGTCTAAGGCTTTAGTTTTAATCTAAGATATCCATCGTAAAAATCAAGTGGAAATGAAATTTGATATTAAGGATTAAACTTATACAACACCAGTTTTGCTAAGTTTTAGTACAAATTTGTTTACAACTATGGGCTGGTACATTTTCTTAAAAGTAGACAAAGTAAAACGTTAATCATTTTCGAAATGTTTCTATTTATACACTAAAACAAATAAGTTGGTTAAAATTTAGTAAAGATATATTTTTTGTGTTAAAATTGTGACTTTAAATAATTCGTCAATAAAATATTTCAGTATTTTCCAAAAATATACATATAACAGACTTTTTTAAGTTTTCTATATGTTTTTATATAACTAAGATAGAGCAGAAAGTCCATTTGATTTCGGTTACTTAAATATTCATATTTAATCAACTAAGGGTTAGCAAAATATTGGAAAAAATTTACCAATTTGTTTTTAACAAACAGGTCATTAATTTTCCGATTTTTCTAATATTAGCAACTTTCCAACCTTCTAACCCTTTTCTGACACTTCAGTAATTTTGCTGACTTAACGGAACCACATCTAACCACATCATTTGTTTGTTTTATGATTTACATTCATTATTTACAGTTGTTTTTTGTTATTTAAAAATATAAAAAAATAAATGTTTGTTTATTTTTTACTACCATGGGGTTCATTTTTATTACAATTGTTAGTCATTTTTTGAACATAAAAAACAAATGACAATGTTAGTTGAATTAACTGTAATGTAAGTAGTCCTTTCTTTAAGTGAAATTTCATTTGTTTTCAACTAAAATTACCTACATAGTATTCTAGGTGTAAGATTTGGATACGCTAGAACCCCAATTAGACAAAAAATAGGAGAGGTGGGGTGGTTGCAAAAAGCCCCACAACTACGTCTCTGAGGGTTAAAATGTAATACCTTTTTTTTTGAACATTAAAAAACAAATGACAATGTAGTTGAATTTACTGAAATGTAAGTAGTCCTTTCTTTAAGTGAAATTTCATTTGTTTTCAACTAAAATTACCTACATAGTATTCTAGGTGTAAGATTTGGATACGCTAGAACCCCAATCAGACAAAAAATAGGAGAGGTGGGGTGGTTGCAAAAAGCCCCACAACTACGTCTTTGAGGGGTAAAATGTAAGACCTACCCCCATTAATTTTTCTGAACATACCTATCCCTACCTAAACTCCCTATGGGGCTCCCATACAAAAATAACATTTAAAAAAAAACTTTCTAAAACCACTCGAACTGGCCCAAAGATGCCCCGAGATGAGTCAAATGTATAACCGCCATGCCAATATTTTTTCAACCACAACATCTTCTCAGAACATAGCTATCCCATATATACAATCCCTAAGGGGGCTGCTATACAAAAAGTTACATTTTTATAAAATGTGCTCCCACCGATATAACTGTCCCAAGAGTGCCCCATATGTATGACCGACCTTTTATAAAATTTGCTTCAACCGGTCTAACTCGTGCGCGGGTGCCCATAGAGGAGCCAAATATATGACCGACCCCCCATATTTTTCCAACTCTAACATTTCTCAGAACTTTTATCGAAAAAATGGCTCTAGTTGCCCTGCGCGAAAACTCTAGCAAAATTTTTTGGTATACACTTGTAGAAGAGAAAATGGTATTTCTTTTAATATGAAGCAAATTAGTTATACTCAAACAAAGGCGAATTTTTCGTTAAAAACATACCCTAATATAATAGAATATAAGAGTTTGTATCTGCTATCAGCTACTTTAATAGACAATTAAAAAAAACTTACCCGAAATTAATATCTCGGAAAACAAAAAAATATATGAAAATTTGTGTATTTTTTTTGGTTCCATAGATTTAAAGGAGTTTTCTTACGAATGAACTAATTTGTTAAAAAATCGGTTCCAAAAGACAAAAAATTTTTGGCCCTCTTCCCTGAAAATGTACCAGTGTCCGCCATTACTCTCATTTCAAAAAAAAAGTAAATTCAAAAAATTCAATTATTAAGAATTTGAAAAATTGAAGATTTTCAATTCATATCGATGCTAATTACAAAAACTATTTTTACATTTCTTTCTTAGATGGTTCTTCTAAAACAATTCCATTAATGTTAAAGATCGCCCACGACAATGATGTGTTTCGTGAAATGATGAAAAATCATAATGTCTTTGAAGTGGAAGCAATCATGTATCGTGAAGTAGTACCCGAATTGGAACAACTATATAAAAATGCTGGTGTCGAAATAAAATTTGGTGCAACATTTTTTGAATTAACCACCGAACAACCATTTATATTATTAAACGATTTAAAAACAAAGGGGTTTAAAAATATGAATCGTTTAGATGGTTTAGATATGGATCATATCAAGGCGGTTTTAACAAAACTGGCACAATGGCATGCCGCCTCAGCTGTGCGAGTTGCTACTAAAGGTCCTTATAAACCACAAGTCAGTCAAAGTTTCTTCAAAGAACAAGGACGAGCTATGATGCACAGCATGTTCGAAGGTATAGTAACTACTTTTCTAAAATGTGTTCAAACATACGACGGCAGCGATTTATACTATGAACGATTATGTGAGATGAAAGACAAAAGAGTTGATGAATTATACGAAGCCGCAAAAGTGGATTTAAATGAATTTAATGTTCTAAATCATGGCGATTGTTGGTCAAATAATGTTATGTTTCGTCATGATGCTTTTGGTAAAATTAAAGATACTTATTTGATAGACTATCAAGTACCTCGATATGGTTCACCGGCACAGGATTTGTATTATTTCCTAATGTCTTCAGCCAAATATGAATTGAAAATTAAGCAATTCGATTATTTCATTAAATACTATCACGATCAATTAATCGATAATTTAAAATTGCTAAATTATTCTAAAAAACTGCCCGCCTTGAAAGATATTCATATTATGTTGCACAAATATAATCCCTGGGGTAAGTGAATATACACTCATAATAATCAATGCTTAAAAATACTAAATTTTTTTTTCGTACAAATGTACAAACATTTTGTAAATGTTACAATATGTTCGTATAAAACAAATTTCGTTAATTTTGTAAATAATACAAACATAATTTCGTAAATTGTTTTTAACACAAAGTACAAAAAAAAAATTGTAACATTACAAACATTTCGCAAATACTACAAAAGAAATAAGAAAATGGTACGCAAATATTTAGCATTTTAGCCAAATAAATTTATTTACAAATATTGTTTTTACCAAATTTCGTAAAATTTACAAATAAAATTTTGCTACTTTATACCATTTGTGTATATTAAAAATTGTTCGTGAAATCAAAATAACCAAAACTTTTGTTGAATGAACAACATTTTTCGTGTTATTTACATATGGATTATTATGAGTGTAGAGACTAACAAATTTTGTGATTTTTTTCTCATTATCCCTACTTTTTTCAGCTTTATTTACGACCACTGGAGTTATGGCTGGCGTACTTTTGGATCCCAATGATAACGCTAACATAGAAAACTTTTTAAATGACAATGATGCTGCCTCTAATTTTAAAATGCAGATGTATTCAAATAAACGTTATCGCAAACATATGGAAATGATATTACCATGGCTGTATAATCGTGGTGCATTGTAGTTATTTATTGTCATTTTGAATTGTTAAATAGAACAAACTTGTGTTAAATATTGACTAAAAAATTTTATACATGTTAATTTGGCAATCTCATAAAAGATTTAGAAAAATACTTAATGCATTGTCGTTTTGTTAAAAATTATTTATAAACTAAATCTTTTTAATGCTGACGCTTTTTACTTCTGGTAACAAAAAAAAATTTAAGCCTTAGATCAGAGGTAGGCATTTCATATCACAATTGTGCAGAGACCACTTCACACATATACTTATGCTCTTTCATTTAGTTGTCGATGAGACTCCGACAAGTGTACATGCAGCGGATGTTTTTATTTTTTTTTTTAGTAATACTTACCCAACAAACATTTCTATTTAATAATGAATTACGAAAAATATTTTATGATTGATAATGCATTTGGTAACATGCAATGCATTTTATGTTATCAAATTTAAAACACATTTTATTAATAAGAAATTGTCATAACATTATAAATAAATCAGTTTGGAGGTATTAGAAGTTCCGTTTGTATATCAATATCGTTGTTAATTTCTTTTCTACGTTTTCCCATTCCAAAAACTTCAGCATTCCTTTCTTTAAGAAATACAAAATGTTTCGACCATTTCAAATATGTATATTGAGGTGAAAAGCGTAGCACATTACCTACACACAAAAAAATTGTTGCCAATAACTTGACTAAAATAGTTGTTGCCAATAACTTGACTAAAATAGCCCTATCTATCTTGGTAAATTTTCCAAAGTTTTTGGCTAAACAATTTAAAAACTTATTTAAATTTTACAAAACAACTTGGATGGGGCTATTTTAGTAAAGTTATTGGCTACTATTTTTGTGTGTAAGTAACTATAATGCTATAATGCTAATTTGCTCAATTTAGTGTTTGCTGGGTAGTACGCTCACACACACAACCTTATTCTACGCTCTGCCGACCTATGCCTTAGATGACCATAATACCTTAATGATAAGGTCATATTGCCGAAGACGTATGATGAATATAAATTCCATATAATATTAATATTACGTATACGGCTCGGCTATAATAAATATGAATATCTACAAAGGTATAACAACTATTTGTGACGAATAGATACAAAATGTAACGAAAAAAATATGCAAAACATATGTTGGAAAAAAAAATTCACAAAAAAAAACAGACAAAAATTTTCGCAAAAATAAATTAGCTTAAATTTCGTAATTTAAAGCCAATTTTTTTGAAAATGTTTTATGTTTCGTTTTATCCTTAAATAAATTTTAGCATTATGCGTGAACCAATTTAATTTTCGTATTAAAACCGCAAATCCATTAAAGTTATCCTATAATATTGAGCAAAGAAAAATATTATGTATAAAAAATGGAATATGTAACGTAAATACTGCATTATTTCAAAAATTACAAATGAGAAAAATTTTTGCCAGACTTAGACTCAGAGCAGTGTTGCCAGAAGAAGGGCAAAATCCCTACATGTAGGTTTTTTGCCGTCAAAATAACGGCGTAGGGGAAAAGGGACAGATATTTCAAATTAGTCAAAATATAGGGACTGTTTCCAAATAATGCAAATCTTTTCAAAAAACAGCTATTTCTACATTTTTTTGTAAAATTATTATATTTTGAGAGACAATATTCCCGTAGAAAAAATTAGTTTCTTATAATTTTACATTTTAATAGATGATTCTTTGGTTATTTTTTAACAAAAATACTCTTTGGAAGTTATTTAGGAAGTTATCTTTGGAAAAACTGTTAAGCTAATGTTAAATTTCACCGATGAAAAGCAATACAGTTTTTGATGGGTTATGTAAAAAAACGCCAAATAGAAATGTGTTTTTGACGAAATAGAAACCGCTAGCATAGATTCAATCTTTTTGATAATGGGCAAATATTGACAATTTTAAATCTCTTCTACAAAATATTTTAGAAAATTTAACAAATTTCTATTTTCAAATAATTTTTGAACAAATTTTCGATAGTAGCATTTGGATATTAATTTTTGAAAATAATTGGAATTGTCGTCGAAAGTATGAAAATTTCAATGCATATTTAGTTTATAAAAATGTAAAAAATTTCGTAGCGACTTTTGTAGGGGAAAAAAATTCGATAATGTAGAGAGAAAAGGGATTTTTATTGCTTAGTGTAGGTATTTTTTAAAAAACCCACCGGTTTCATTTTTCATTTCATTTATAAAAACATCTTTATTTACAGTACTTATTTATATATTTACATTTTTCGAGATTTTATCTTAAGATATTTCAACGATTTAGATCTTTAATCAAGGTATTGAATATTGTTATATTATATTATACTAATATTATTTAAAGGAAAAATAGGAAAACCTTTACATGACAAAAAGAGAAATAATCTCAAATATTAATGGAAAATATATATGTATGTAATTGAATTATCAACAGATAATACATTACATACATATGATTTTCGATTTGGTGATTTTTGTTTTAAAGCTGCATTTAGGCCGATTCTCTACAATCTCTTATCAGCTGATAAGAAGAATTTTCAATGTTCTCATGATATCTATCAACGAGTTTTTTTATGAAGACGTCTATTCGCTCATAACCGGTTTCGCTGTGGAGGCGCTGTGTAGAGTATCTCCAGTGCTTGTTGTTTATGATCTTAAGGCATTTGTTTTGTATTATCTGAAGTTTCCTCAGATGTGTTTTTGCAGCTTTATACCAAATTGGACTTGCGTATGTCAATGTTGGTCTTACAACGCTTTTGTATAATAAATTTTTATTTTTTGGATTGAGTAACGAGCGTTTATTTAAGATTGGCCACAAAGCTCTAATCGTTTTAAGTGATTTTTTGCAAGCTTCGTCAATGTGCTTTGCAAAGTTCAGTTTCTTGTCCAGGTGCGTACCCAGGTACTTTACGTCATTCTGTATTACTCTCATTTCAAAATTTAATTGACGGCTTGGTAAACGTTTTGGGGATTTATTGTAGGGAAATATGATAGTTTGGGTTTTGTTGGGGTTAATTTTAATTTTCCACTTATAAAAGTATTTTCTGCAGGCTGAAAATCCCTTTTCCATTTTTTTCAGTAGCGCCTTCGTGAGTTTGCTTGATGTAATGAGGGCAGTGTCATCTGCATAGTATGCAACCTTCAAATAAGGGGGAGGAGAAAAGTCCGAAGTATAAATAGAGTACAGTAATGGTGACAGTATAGAACCTTGGGGTAACCCAGTTTCAATAAGTTTTGGAGAAGATAGTGTGTTATTAACTGCTACTACAAATGTTCTATCATTAAGAAAGTTTGCAACAAGTCTGCACAGATATTTTGGTATATCAGCCTGAAGCAGTTTATATACCAGCCCGTTGTGCCAAATTGTGTCAAATGCCTTTTCTACGTCCAAAATTATAAGGCCTGTAGATTGTTTTATACGTTTATTAGCTTTGATTATATTAGTGATACGATTGACTTGATGTACAGCACTGTGTTGTTTTTTGAAACCAAACTGTTCGTTAGCTATTATCGACGTATTTTCGACAACATCACATACTCGATTTTTAATTATTTTTTCGAATAGTTTTCCTAAATTACTCAATAAACTAATAGGTCTATAACTGCTTGGAATATTCCTAGGCTTATTAGGTTTTGGAATTGCAATGACTTTTGCTTTTTTGAAATGTTTCGGAAAATATTGTATTTGTAGGCAGCTATTAAAAATAATCATTAGTAATTGCACTGCCTTAGGAGGTAGATTTTTAATTAAAACGTTTGAGATATCGTCTAGACCAGGTGATTTTGATGGTTTAAGAGATGCAATTACAAAATTTATTTCATCTAATGATGTGAGAGCCAAGTCATCAACGTTAATGACAGTTGACTTTAATTGATTAACTTTTGAGATAACAATTTTATCATTTGAATGTTTATAAGAAGACGTAAGGTTATTTGAAGCGGAAAATGTTTCACACAGTAGTTTCGCCTTCTCGTCATCAGTTATAATTTTTGTATTGCCTTGGTTGAAGTGCGGTATTTGTTTGTTGTTTTTACCTCTTAAGCTTCTACTGATTCTCCAGAACGATTTGTCACCCGGCCTTAATTTTGAGAGCATTTTGTTCCATTTGTCATTACGGTGGAAAAAAAAAAAAAAAAAAAAAAAAAACCCACCGGTAACACTGACTCAGAGTACCTAAATCTATTAAAAAAAATATGTATTCCAAAAAACTGGTACTGCAAAAAAAAAAAAAAAAAAAAAAAAAGAAAAAAAATAATAATAATATTAATAATATATTTTTATATAATGAGATTTTTACTTTCGCATTTGAAGCATGTCGAAAATTAGTAAAAATTTAAAGTTCTTTGCTAAATATTTTAATATATTTTGAATGGATTTTAAAACAAAAGTTTATTAATTGTAATTTATAGTTTATGCACAATGATAACATTTTTTAACACGCCTACAATTTATAAGAATAGAACTAAAAAGTATAAAAATTAAACTTCGTTGCAATACAAGTGCACTATCCTAATACAGACACGGACACGATTATTCTCAATTTAAATAAACTTTTGTGTAGATTTATATTATTTATTTATTTTATTTATTTTCCGTTTCCTGCAAAACAAGAATTAATCTTATGGTTAAAGTACATGAATGTAATTTTTTTTTAAGAAAAAATCATGATGTTGCTATTAAGTTAATAAAAAAAGCCGTGAAAAAAGAATTTGAAATTACTCCAGCACAATTTTCATTGAAGTTGAAAATCACAGGTTGCTAAAATGTAGGTGACCTAAATTTTAGAAGAACTAAATTTGAGTTGAATGTTGTAGTTAGTTAAATTCACTATGAACTAAGCTTAAAGATTTTTTAAGCTGAATTAACAGAAAATTTCTGCTAAAAAGTTTTTTCCGGATCTGACCAGAGGCAGGTCCATGATTATTACCTATAATATAAGTAGTTAATAAACAGTACATAAAAGGTAGTGAGCTGCCATTTTTGGTTCATTTTGCTCTATCTCTCTAAGTTTTTGAGACATAGTCTTTGATGATTTCATGTTTATAAAATAAAAAAATAAAATATCGACATCTACAAGACACAAAAAAGAATGGCTTGAAAACAATTGTGGTTTAAATAAACTGGCAAAATTGTTAAATTTTAGGCAGAGACATTAGCTTAAATATGGAAGCAAATTGTTGTCAAGGTAACAACAGAAAAAATTAGCTGAACTGAAAAATTAGTCCGTTTAATGGACTTTTGAACTAACTTTTTAATGAGTGTACTGTTACTCTAGCGTTGCTGGGATATATTATATATTTTTACTGGACAGCTGGATTGGAAAGCAACATATGTATATGGAATTGTTTACCCACCTACTGGGAAGAAAGAGTAAAAGAAGTCGAAAATAGTCAAACTCCATTAACGATAATTAAAGCATGACTGAAGGCGTATGATCCCAGGAAAAAATTACACATTCCAAAAAGAAGGTGATGCCCACTCTTGCTTACATATCTCATTGCCAAATTTGGTAACTGCAATACCAAACTCATTCCAACGATAGAGTTAAAAAAGCAAGTAGTATTGTAATCAATTCTTTTAATTTGAACCAGAAATCATGAACTCAATAACAAAGTAATTATTTACTTAAAAGAAAATAACAATGTTATTAACTTATATGTATAACTTTTTGTACTCAAGAAGTAATCATATACTGTTTCTTAATAAAAGGACGTTATTGGAAGTAGTTCCTAATTTTGAAAAAAGAAGTTATACAATTTTAAAGAATTTATCTCATATATTTTTTCAAACTAATTTTTATTTGCAGAAAAATAATAATAAAAACAGAAATTGCATATTGCCAAAATTTTGTTAAACTGTGGTTAGGTACAAATTAGGGATGCGCACTTGAGCATAAAATTGTGAGTGGAAGTTGAAATTACTGATGTTATCGTGAGTGAGTGTAAAAAAAATTTTCGAGGGTGATTGTGCGTGAGTCATATTTTTGTTTTTCAATTTTGAATCGTTCTTTTTTTTTTGAAAAATTTATATTTTCGTGGTTTATAGCTCCAAAATTATGACAAACCCATGTTATCATAACACTTCGATGTTTCACTTTTTAGGATTTTATTTCCGTATGAGTTTTGATCGTTATATTTGAGTGACTTAGGAGAATCACGTGTGAGTAAAAGTTGAATTTACTTATGGAACTACTTTTTTTTTTTAAACGTAAGTACTTCTTATTTTTTCTACGGAACTATTTATTTATTTTTGTTGTGTAAGTACTTTGTAGTTTTACAATGGAATTATTTCTTTATTAAAAAATGTATGTAGTTCTTAAAAATATAAAGTAAATGGTTCTTCGGTAAAAAAAATAATCAATTCTAAAGAATCAATTATTTTAGTCTCACGCCCTGTTAAAAGAATCGAGTAGGTAATCTAGTAAGGAATGCGTTCTGCCAAAAATGCTTGATTACAAACCCGCTTACCTTTTTGGAAATTTTTTTCTGGGATGAATATTAATGTACATATTAATAATGTATAATAAATATATCTCATACGGCTCTGGTAATAAATATGTCAGCCAGAGATGAAAGCCGTGGCAAAATATTACCGGCGGCTGCAAGAGGCAAGACCAGTCAGCGACGTCGGATTACATGGCCATTACTGCAAAAATATGGTCAGCCGCGCCTTGGAGAGAAAACGTGTCGCCGGAGGCTGATAATCGGCTGAAGGTTAAATATCATAAGAACTTTTTTGTCTGTTATAGTAAGAATAAAATCAACATTTTTTCTAGAAGACAAAACACATGCAAAGAAAAAACCTAGTCAAATTAATGTTTCGGTTGCATACACTATTGTCAACTCTTGTTCAAGAAAAGTGGCTAAGTCTGAGCAACAAAATCTCTAGAAATAGCTACATTTATTTTTAATTTTTAATTTAATTTTTTTGGTTTCATATAAGTTAGTTCTACTAAATAAAGATAAGTAATAAAAAAATTTACAGATATTTAGTCCCATAATACAAAAAGTTGGTTTTAGTTAGATGAGTTTAAAAACAAAAAAAAAATGTTTTTTTTTTGAACATCTGTGGGCAAATTTAATTCAAAAAGTTCTTGTTTTGGACATATTGATAAAATTTGTTTTTTTTTTTTAATCATATTTCAAACATTTTGTCCATTGACTGAAAACTTTGACTAAAAAGCGGTGATATGATGGAGAGGTAAGAGCTTTGGTGCAATTTTTCAGAGTTTACTTTTTACTTTTTTATCATTTATCAGAAGTTTATTAGAAAATTTTTATTTATATAAATTCAAACACGACATTCGTGAGCAGCTACACTGGTATGGAACGATTTATCTTTACATATAACAAGGAATAACGTCAATATATCGTTTTATCCAAAATAAAATAATTTTTTTTTAATATTACACTATATGTTATTCAACATTATTTTGATTTGTGTCATATCTAATTCTACATGGTCGATATGTAATAAGATGTAATTATATGTGGCATCGTATTAAAAAAAAATTAGAGGAAACATATTTTATATATAAACATACATAAACATATCTATTGACATATAATAGCATGCAATAATATATATATTTCTACAAAATAATGCATGATTATATGTAAACGTTTTTCCTCCGCTATTACTATATATACATATAGAGTCATATATGCACTCGTATATAATTCAACATAAAATGTTCAAAAATGTTCAAAAATGTTCAAAAATGTTCAAAAATAAATATATATATAATCTTAAAAAACTTCATGTGGACCAACATTAAAAATATTTATTTTATAATTTTGTATAAAACTATATTATTCAGATAAGATTATACTCGTATATGGTCCATTGCAAAGAATTATTTAATTATATGTGGTGCCATATGAAAAATATTATATAAGTGATTTTAGATATAATTATATAGTTCTGGATTTAAGATTTTTGTGCTAGTTTACTTACAACAATTTTTATTGTTCACAAGAGCGACTCAAGCTCCCGCAGGTGGGCACTTACGAAAAAGTATGCTATGTACTTTTAATAAAAATTAACAAAAAAAAAAAGCTAAGCCTCCCTCGCAACATAATCTTTTTTTTTGGATTCATACAGACGAAAAACAAAGATGTACATAAAACTTTGAAAATGGGTGCAATTAAGTAATGCATTACCTTGAAATATAGACCCCTTACCAGTATTATTATTATTTTTGAACAAAAAGTAATGAATGGGTTATATAAGTAAGCAAAGAATGGGTTACATATTGCATTACTTTGTAATGTACACTAATTACATTCAGCATTATTTTGAAATATACAGTAATGAGTTACTATTAGTTGGTTACGTAATGCATTACATTGTAATGTATATTCATTACCTTCAAAATTATTTTGAAACATAAAGTAATGAGTTACCAATAATTGGACACTCATGGGTTACCTTATGGTGATACATCGGTAATGACTTACCGATCATCAATTATATAATGCATGAAATATAAACGTAAGGTAATATTTAATATATTTTTTTAAAATTCTTTATTTAGACACATTACTTTGTAATTTTTTGTAAGCATGAGCGTAAACTATATATTTTTAACATTACAAACGAAAACTCGAAGCACTGCAATTCATTTACACTTTAAGCAACCCATTATTATATGTGACGACTGCTTAGTATTTTCATTACTTTTTCAAATCCGGTAAAAATAAAAGTAAGCAGTTACTTTACCCATTACAAGGTAATGAGTCCACCCATTGCTATTAGGCTCATAGCGTGTAGAATTCATCAGTAAAGTAAAAAGTTTTGTAATAAATGGAGCCCTATGGAGATACATTATTTTAACCATTATTTGGTTATGTTTGGTTTTGATGGGTAGTGAAAAAGTCTGAGAAATGCTAATTTTTCTGCAAAACAACCCTTTTCGGAGTTGAATTGCTGACAGAGAATTTATTTCTAGTCTCCACAGTTTCAGCTTATATGTAGTTTATAAAATAGGATATAAATGGATATAATTGGATATAATTGTTAATAAAAACTAATAGCTTTTTGTATCAACTTTTTGTTTAATAAAATCGAATAATTCTGTACAATATTATATAAAAAAAACATAAATTTGTATGGGGAGAAAAGTCAAATGAAATTGTAGCTAATATACATTAAATTGTACAAATTTGTATCTAACTGTATCGAATTTGATTTAATTCGATACACTCGTATCGAATTCGCTGCAATTTGATGTATTTCCGATATAATTACATGTTTTCATTTTTCAGGTCAAATTATATGTTCTCATTTTGCTCATCGCATTTCTAATTTATATATAATTTAATATAATTTGATAATGCCCCTCATCAATTTTTTTAACTTGGGTTATGATTTTTTTTTTTTTTTTTTTAGATAGAACATGTTTTGACATTACTTGTTGTACCTGTTAAAGCGATTTGCCTTCACTTATCTATTTGTATTTTTCTGACTGGGTAGCTTTTGACTCAAAAAAAGCTTTCATTAAAAATGCCAAAACAAATAGAACTTTTGCTATTTTCAATTTACTATGTACTCGTAAATCAAAATTATAATGAAATCTCAAATATATGGCGTAGTAAAAATTTATATACCCTACAAAATTGTTTCTCAAAATATTTTTCTGTTTTAATGAAAATATGATTGAATAATTTTTAATCAAACATGTTTTTTATTTTGAGAAGTACGAAGTATGTTAAAAACTATTGAAAGCGTAATTTAAATTTTAAAAAATGCCACTCTCCATAAATATTATCTAAATATTGACTACAGCGGTCTCAACAAATTTGCAGGTACAGACAATATTGTCACAAAATTTTATTTTATTAAAATGAGTTGCAAAATATATTAACGAATTTTATTACCGCCTATACTTAGTAAAGTTTGATAAACATACAAAAGCTAGAAATTCGTAAAATATTATTACTTTTTAGTTGCAAATAGACTAAAGATCGTTTAGTTTTAGTTAAACTTAGTGTGAGAACGTCGTTTCATTAACGGTTAAAAATTGTATTGTGTAAAACGTGATTTTATACAACTTCGTGATTTTAAAAGCAATTAATTTTTATTAAAACACTTGTTTTTAATTATGGCTAGTGAACAGAGCGCCCCACCACCAGCTCCTGCTATACCATCATGGATTAAAGCATCATTATTTGAAGAAGTACTTAAGAAAATTGTTGATGGATATAAGCAAATTAAAGATTTTAAGGCATATCCAGCTTTAAATCCTGGTGAAAATTATGCCACTGTTATGTTACGGCTAGAGGCGGAAGTAGAACTGAATGGTATGTCTGAAATGTTTTAAAATTCATCAAAATGATCGTTCATTGTGTTTAATTAATTTGTTCTCGGCACTGCACTTTATAACAAAAAATAAATAACTTATTTATACAATAAGAACAATTTTACAAATGTTTCCGCAAATCTAATGTGATTTGCATATAATATTTTAATAAATACACTAGTTTACAGCAAATATGCAACAATTATTTTATGCATTTTATTAAGGCCTCCTAAAGCCGAAAATCGCATTAATTTCTTTTTATAGAGTAGTTTATGAAATAGGTTTTTTTTAATATACATTTTTGAGTAATTTGACGATTTTGACTATATATCGATATAGGATCTAGCTATTTTGGTCGGTTAAATTGCAAATCAAATACCACTTAATTTTTAAGTAATTTGACTATTTTGACTATATCAAAAGAAATACAACACTGAGAAAGTTATCTGCATGATATCAATGATATTTTGCATTACATCTGTAAAATGTCACTAGAATTCGTCCATTGAAACTTTGTGTTAAATTAATGCAGTTTTTCATATAATCAAATGAAAAATTTGATTTTAGTGATTAAAAAATTCAAACGACTAATGAAAAAGTTTCAATGAAAATGGTTTCATTAAAACTCTGAAGCTTTTTCAAGAAATTTAAGAAATTTTTCATGCATAATGTGAAGAAAACTTCATTAGTTTAGTGAAAAAATTTCATTTAAGCTTGTCCAAGAAATTCTGTCTGTGCATTTAATGCGAAACATATCTTTTAGTGATTAAAAAATTCAAACGACTAATGAAAAAGTTTCAATGAAAATGGTTTCATTATAACTCTGAAGATTTTTCAAGAAATTTAAGAAATTTTTCATGCATAATGTGAAGAAAACTTAGTTCACTCTGTGCAATTAATGCAAATCATATTTTTTGATTCATGTCTTTAAATCGGTTCCGTAGTTTAGGACCCATGGGTCGAAATTACATGACAAAAATTGAAAAAGGATTATTTAGAAAAGGAATTTCTAAATAAAAGGTGTTTTTTATACCGGTGTAGAACTTTAAGTTAGCAACACTTTTTTAAGTGGCGGCAATTTTGTCAGCTGTCAAGTGATTTATGTTTAGTTTGGCATTTCAACATGAATAACGCCTGAACAACGCTTCCAAATTTATTTTGAAAATTTTCATAATTTGATTTTCATAATTTGAAGCTCACTTTTGGTTGAGTGGATACGTCAATAAACAAAACTGCGGTGTTTCGATTGATGATAATCCTCAAGTGTATGTTGAGACACCGTTTTAAACCAGAAATACTGTCGGTTTGGTGTGCTTTATGGGATGATGGAATCATTGGTCCGTACTTCTTTAAAAACGATGCTGGTCAGAACGTTACAGTCAATGGTGATCGCTATAGAGCCATGATTACTGACTTTTTCGTTCATCAATTGAACAACCATGATGTGCAGGAGCTGTGGTTTCAACAAGACGGCGCAACATGTCACACAGCTCGTGCCATTACTGATTTATTGAAGGAAACGTTTGACAAATGCATATTTTCACGTTTCGGACCGTGAATTGGCCTCAATTTTAAAAAAATTCATCTTTGCTTTATTCCAGTTCAAAGTTATGTACCTCTATAAAAAACGCCCTTTACTACAGTATACATGTAATAAATATTCATGTGCTTAATTTTTATTTTGTTATAACTCCCGCAAAAATAAATTATTATGTAATTTTTCGGTAAACTTGTTTAAAGGGCTCTCTAAAACAGTTATAACCTTGACGTAGTGCGTTTGCTATAAAAATTTACCACTAAAGGTTCGTACTTTCATAGAAATTTAAGAATTTTAATTGTTATAAAAAAAAATATCATTATTCATCAAATTGAATATTAACACTTAACATCCAGTTAATACCTAAGATATGAGGCCACAGAAAAAATGGCTTAAATGGAACCTCGATTCAATTAAAATCGGTACCAGGTGAATTTTAACGAATTTTAATGCAAAATTGACGACAATATTTTACCTTTCTGTGAAATATCAACCAATTTATATTGTTTATAATATTTTGAGATTACTTTATCATTTCGATACTTGAAATGCCAATAAAAAGTTAAAAACAACAAAAAACGAGATTTAGTTTGAGACGAGTGACCAGTGTACGCCAAAACGACGTTTTAAGTTGTTCAGAAAAAACTAAAATTTCTCATAATCCGAAAAAACAATTTTGAGGATCGTAACGGGATATTTTAAATACGCTTGCCGGTTTCCCGATATGTTAACTTTATGTGGAATTTATATTCCCAAAAATATAACAATTGTTGATATACTTCTACAATAAACTGATCCATAAGAGAAAGGCTCAAAATTCAAAAAGATAATACATTAAAACATTTTTGACTCTAAATTTAGGTTAAACGAAATTATTTTAATAAAAAATGTTCACCGCTTTTTTCGGATTGGTTCACACGCTGTAGGTCAGAAATATTAAGTTAATTTGATGCCATTGAATTATATCGGCCCAAGAACGAGTTTCTCTATTTTTTAGACCTGGCGCATATAAAAGGTCTCTGTAAATTGGCTTTGTTAGCTCGCCCGCTATATACATAAGCGGTCATAACTTTTTGGTATTAACCCATAGATTTTTTTATTTGTTAATGTACTAAAACAAATATTTTATATTTTTCATTGCAAAAAAAAAAAAACTTATAAATTTTTTTAGAAATTTTCTATTTTTAACTTGTGTCGGAAATAAAAAGATAGATCGGAAATAAAAAGATAGATTGGATAGATCCCCAAATCTGCTGACTCTAGTTGAAAACAGCGTTTAAGGGATATATTACCCACTAAATGATATTTATTTTGCAATTTGATTGACCAAAGCAGATTCATCATAAATTGATATATAGTCAAAATAGTCAAATTGCTTTTTTAATGCGATTTTAGGATTTATTCTAAATACATAATGAAAAATAGTCGCATGGTTGACGAATAACTTTGTTAACTAGTGTTAACTGACTTATTCATGATTTGTTTTTTTTTTCAGATGCATCTTCTAAAACAATTACACTAATGCTAAAGACAGCTCATGATAATGAAATGTTTCGTGAAATGATGAAAAATCAGAATATCTTTGATGTAGAGGCTACAATGTATAGGGAAGTTGTACCAGAATTTGAACAACTCTATAAAGAAGTTGGTGTTGATGTTAAATTTGGTGCAAAATCATATGAGCTATCTACCGATCAACCCTATATATTATTAGAAGATCTAAGACCAAAGGGATTTAAAAATGTCAATCGTTTAGAAGGTTTAGATATGGAACATACACAGGCGGTACTAATAAAGTTGGCACAATGGCATGCCGCTTCAGCTGTGCGAGTTGAAACTAAAGGGCCATATAAAACCATAATTAGCGAAAGTTTCTTTAAAGAAGAAAGTCGTGAAATGATGAAACCCATGTTTGATGGTTTAAGTAACATTTTCGTAAAGTGTGTTACATCTTATGACGGACATGAGTTGTACTACGATCGTTTGTATGAAAAGAAAGATGATCGTTTAGACGAACTGTATGAGGCTAATAAAATAGATCCCAATGAATTTAATGTTTTAAATCATGGTGACTGTTGGTGTAATAATGTTATGTTTAAACATGATGCATTTGGTAAAATTAATGAAACCTATTTAGTGGATTACCAAATATGCCGATGGGGTTCCCCAGCACATGATTTGTATTATTTTCTCTTATCGTCAACAAGTTATGAATTGAAATTAAAACAATTTGATTATTTCATTAAATTTTATCATGATCATTTGACGGAAAATTTGAAATTATTAAATTATTCCAAAACGATACCAAAATTAAAGGATATTCACATTATGTTACATAAAAATAATACTTGGGGTAAGTTATTTAGACCAAAAAGTATATTTCGGTCTATACGTTTTATTAACAACATTGTTTTATTTTTTAGGTATTGCTACTACGACTGGTGTCATGGCGGCTGTTCTGTTAGATCCCAGTGACGATGCTAAATTGGATAACTTTTTAGGTGATACTGATGCTGGAACTCAATTTAAAATGCAAATGTTTTTAAATCCACGTTATCGTAAACATATGGAAGCGATTTTACCGTGGTTGTATAATCGTGGTGCTTTATAAAAAAAAGTGAATTTTATGTACACTCTTAAAAATGCTGTAAAATTTTCAACCATAATATATGTAAAACTTAAATTTGGACATAAAATGCATATAATTCTTGAATACACAATTTTGTTGGCCAAAATACACACAAAATGTAATAAAATGCAGTTTTTATTTGACACTACACATTTTATGTCTAATATTAGAAGAAATAAATATATTAGACATTATGTGTGTAAATTTATGAACATTTATAAGCAATAATATATATGTCAAACATATATTTTGAAATAATAAAAAGATTTATAATTTGTAAATATATAATTTTATAATTTGTAAATATATATAGAGATATCGACAATTTGTAAATAAAATCAGTGAACATTAATTGCTTACAGAAAGCAGTTTAAAATAGTGGAATGCCAAATGACGGTAGTTATTAGCACGTTTATAAAAACTATTTTTTTCTTTTATTTACGTGAAGATCCCTGCCATATAACAGCCCTCCGAAAATTGGCTATAACGCTCGTCCAACGCTGCAGGTCGGAAATATTAAGATAATTAGATACTATCGGATACACTGAACTACATCGGCCCAAGAACGAGTTGCTCTACTTTAAGAACTGGCGCATATAAAAGGGTCTCCGTAAACTCTTAGTTCGTTTGTAAAAAATGAATTTATTAATGGAAGTCAGGACAAGGTCTGCAGTATCTACAGTAACTGTTTCCAAACTAGTGAATTATGCATATGGAATTTGAATTCCAGAAATTCAAACAATTAATTTTGTGTCGCTATATCCCCTGTGGAAGAAGTATAAATTGGTAGATCTGGAAGAGGCGTTAGCAGTGATGGTACAAATAATATTTACACATCTTTAAAATAAAAAAAAATAAAATCTTAAATTTTATAAATTTTTTTAAATTGAAGGGCTTTGTGGAAAAACTTGATAAGCCATATTTTATTTTTTTCGCCATATAAACGTTGAGAGAATGTAAAAAATATGACTTTTTTAGGACATATATACTCTAGGTACTTGGAAGTCTAGAAAATAGTCTAGAAAACAGCGAAAATTCATAAAACAACAAATGTGGCTTATCATCTTTTTACAATAAGCCCTTCAATTCAAGATTTTTTTATTGGTGAAATTTGTCCGTTATTTTGAAAATGCTTAGTTTAATTTTAAACGATTTTTAGTTAACTAAAATTATTGAAATAATGAAATAAAAAATATTATTTTAAACTTTAAACATTGCATTACTAAATAAATAAAAAATTGGGATTTTTGCGCATTTAAAAGTACATTTTTAGGCACTTTATGCTTAAATTTACTTTGAAAACAGATTTTTTTTTTCTGCAGAATTTAATAAATTTACAAAACAATAAAAGTTCTCATTTAATTTTTAAGTGTAAATTCACCCATTATGGGTGCACAAACCTTCTCATCATGTGCGTAACTTTTTTCGTTAACACACATATAGTAAATTTACCGAATTTAAAGTTGATGTTAGTTTCCTACTATAATTTGGGAAAATTTTAAAAGGAATTATTTAGAGTTTAGTTCCATTTCTATTAACTAATAATGTTTGATATTATATATTTATGTATGATGATAATACTAATATATGACAACGATAATTTTTTAATATAAATATATATATAAAACTTATTTTCTGTTTGTTTGTTCTCCATACAAATATGCAATTCTTAACGGATTTTCCTCAAATTTGGCATTAATAATCTTCGGACCTCAACTTAAATCGTAGTATAGTTTTCATCGACCACGCCCGCTTCTACGCCTACTTCTGGCAAAAAATCTAAAAATTAAAATGTTTTCCACCTTTCTCAACTTTTTTTCGTTTTTTTTTTTTTTTTAATTCAAACTTCTAAGAAAGTTTTAATGGATTTCTTTGCAATTACTCACATATATTCTACGTTTCCCGAAGAATTCCTCAGTAAAAGTTTCGTTTTCACAGTATCATAAAAATAGGGCACACTGCAATGGGTGGTGTGGCGTCGTCAGCGGTCGCAGGAGCTCCTGGGCTGTCATAATAATAAAGATAACGAATTTTAGAAAAATCGGTATATATTTTAAGTCTTTGTTTTTTTTAAAAGTATTTGAGTTCCGGGCAAGACCGGGTGCAAACAGCTAGTTATGTAATAAAAATAATGATTAAATAAACTAGGGCTATAACTTTTTTCTGCTAAATTTTTATCTATCACCACGTGATGGGCAATATTGTATTAATTATAAAAATCGCTTGCCGCATAAAGACCATTTTATCAAAATGCGTTTAACTTTCACTATTAAAGTTGCATTGGTGAACCAAAATTACTGCACATCACATTTTAAATTATTTCTTACGTAATGTGCTCGTTTTGTTTTGCGAATTTAAGTACCCAATCGCGAAACAATATTATAATCTTTCTTTTTATCAATATCCGCAAAACACATAAAATTAAAAAACCTTTGTCTCCAGTAAGATCGATATGCATCGTAATAGAAAACTTACTTTAAAATGTTGGCGAAATGTACATATTTCGTTTAATTAAACCAGAAAATTTTGTCCAACCTCAAAAATGTTTATGCGGGAACTTTTTTTGAAAACCGCGAAAAAAATTTAAATGTGTTTCTTTACATTTTTTTATTGAGTATACGCCTAAGATAAGATAGGTAAAATTTGATAATTACAAAGAAACTCTTAAATGTACAGCTCTAATAAACATTTGATTAAAAAAACCGATAAGTGTTCATAATTAAACATTTAAATAGTCATACAAATACGTATGAGAAACCACTTTAGTATATTGTAACAGAAGAATAACCTATTCAAAATTGATTAAATAAATGTAAAACGTCTTAAAATGTCTACATGTAACTTTACACTCATAGAAATAAACCCGTAAAAAAGAGCAGAAAAGCTACGAAGAACGAAAAAGTCAGTAATCATGGCTCTATACCTGTCACCATTGACTGAAACGTACTGACCAGCATCGTTTTTAAAGAAGTACGTACTAATGATTCCACCAGCCCATAAAGCACACCAAACAGTCAGTTTTTCTGGATGTACCGGTGTCTTAACATACACTTGAGCATTATCATCACTCCAAATACGACAGTTTTGCTTATTGACGTATCCATTTAATCTAAAGTGAGTTTCATAGCTAAACAAAATTCGCTTATGAAAATTTCGAACAGAACCATGATTTTCAAAATAAATTTGCACAATTTGGAAGCGTTGTTCAGGCGTCAGTCTATTCATGTTGAAATGCCGAACCAAACTAAACATAAATCACTTGACAGCAGACAAAATTGCCGCCCGATAAAAAAGTGTTGCCATCTTAAAGTTCTATAAAAAACACCCTTTATTGCTGCTGTAGTTGCTGCTATAGAAGGCAATTCTAAAGTTTCCACTAGGAATATTTTTTGTTCTAATGTGTATCACCACAAAGTTACTATAGACAGTTCTGCATAAGTATTTGCATTTATTTCCTTATAAAAATCAAATAACAAGCAAGCTGAAAGCAGCAGTCTTACAAATGTGCTTGGAATTTTCTATGGAATTTGCCTGGGTATAAATTATATATCTTCTTACGACACACATGACAACGAAATGCCAAATAAATCATTATCGTTTCGATCATAAGTTATAAATATCATATTAAACTGATACAACAAAATTTTTTATATTTGGTCGTTGAAACGACAATGATTTCATTAATTTCATTGTCATGTGTCGTAAAAAAACGTAATTCATATCCAAGAAATTTGCTTTGTAATTTACTTCGCTGAGTGTGAGAGTCATTTAATTTTTAAAGCCGCTAAAAATACATAATAAAAATTTATTGTTTTTCAAATGCAAAAAGAAGAAGTAATTTATATATACTAATAAAAAAGTTATTGGATTTTCTTAATGTAGCAATTTTGATCGGCCTGTATATCACCCTGTATATAACCACTTATATGTTAATGCTTTTCTACACTAGGTTGATAGATAAAAACACAAATAACTTGCTTGCAAAAAATTTCACTACTTTTCAGCTGACAATAAATCAATAATAACTACTTATATATGTACTAACTGGAGTTGAAAAATAATGAGTCTAAATATATATTTTCAAAATTGTTTTAAGATCATTCCCAGTCTCAGTGTAAAAACGGTAATAATATGTCACTACTTTTCTCACTACCAATAATGACACCAACCTACAATTTGCTTTATTTTAACACAAATAATAATGACTTAATAATAACTAGTTAATTTTCCCATTATTTCAGCACAAAAAATAATTCGTTAACCATAAGTAAATATTCTTTTCATATTTTAAATATAAAATAATGATCTAAAAAATATTCTATTTATAGACTCATTATTTTTTCACTTCTAGTAAATATATAACTAGTAAGTATATAAGTACTTATTTTTGATTTGTTGTAAGCTGCAAAATAATGAAATTTTGTGCAAGCAAGTTATTTATGTTTTGATCTATGAAGTATACCATTTTGAGATAGCTCAGATGGTTGAGCGCTTGACCGACAACCTGGAGGTCCGGGTTCAAATACCGTGTGGGCACATTATATAAAAAAAATGTTTAATAATAAAAATAAGTTTTTTAAATTTCGTTTTTTTTTTTTTAAATTTATTTTTATACTTATTATTTTTATCCATACTGGTAATCACATATTTTTCTTTTATAACCACATATTTTTCTATTTTCTATAGTAGTGATATGTCATTGTCATTATGTCATCCCCATATAAAATTAATGAAGTTTGTAATGACAATTGGAAGTACTTGCCAATAACATTACTATGGTAATGCTTTTCTACACTGTGGTGTAGAAAAACATGATCATAAATTTTTTACATGTAGTTTTGTAATTTTTAAAATTTTTAAATCACTCCACTCGTTAATCCGAATTAGTAAATAAAATGATTAAGGTTGAGAACTTTTTAAATTAAATTTTCGACTTTATACAACATAAATTTGTATACATGGAAAATTATAATGAAATTGAATTCTGTAAATACATTTTTTTAATCTTTTTTTTGCTATTTATGCTGTAAAATGTTTAAAAGTTTTGCTATTAAAGAATTTTCAACACATTGGACTAACTCTTTATTTTGCCATCGACAATCATCAAGGACGGTATGAGTATCTATCTTTTCCTTTCTTCTGAAAATGGCAGCTGCTTAATTTAAATTCATTCTTACAAATGATACTGTAGATTTTATATTTTTTTTTTTTTAATGCATTTCAAACTAACAGATTTAGTCTGGGGAAACAATTAACTTGACATGATTAAAGTTTAGGCCGAAGAAAGTTAATTTTTTGTTAAAGTAACATGTAAAATTAAGGGGAAATTTTTTATGATGGTGTTTAATGGCGAAAAATAAAATAAAAAAGTTATTTATATATAATACCTACACACAGAGAAATAAAGTGCCAAAAGAATTGAAAAGTGTATTTTAATTGTAACAACTTATAAATTCAGTTATTACAACTATATTTTCATTAGATTTCTGAATATTTTTGGTATTGCAACTAAAATTCAGTTGAGTTAACCGAACTTTATTGTGAAAACTAATGTTCAGTTACACAAACCGACTAAAATTCGTAATAACCGAATTTGAGACGTAGTAATCAAATTTCAGTTGGCAAATAGATAAATTTGTATTTGTGTATATATTAGTTTTTGTAGTAAATATTTGGTTCATAGAATAACCGGTTCACCGACCCAAAAAAAAACCGGTTTCTTGAATATTTTAAAATGCAAAATATTTTAAAGCGGTTAGGTTTTTGAAAAAAAAAAAAAAATCGGTTAATCGTTTTTTGGTTTTGGTTCGAACGCTCTTGGTAAGTTTTTTCATCTACATATATGTGAGTTAGTTTGCAGAATATATTCGTTGAATATTGTCCATCTTAAATATTAAAATATGTTGTTAAACCTGGCGCATGTAGAATTTCATTACATCTATAATTGATTACTCTTATGACATGTAGTTTCAAATGCACTGCCGATTATTAGCACATTACATGCCGAGTATTGAAAACTTGTTTTGGCAAATTAAAAAACTACTGGCGCTACGAAATAACCCCCAATGAAATAACCCCCAACGGTCAAAAATTAAATAACCCCCAAAAAAATTGTGTAAAATTGTTTGGGGGTTTTTTCATTTTTTTTGGGGATTATTTCATCTTACGGTTTGGAGATTATTTCATTATGAAGCAACCCCCAATGAAATAAAGCCCAAAATTTAAATTCTTTGGAGATTATTTCATATGCAATTATTTTGGGGGTTATTTCATATTTTTTGGGGGTTATTTCATTATGCTAAAAGTGAAATTTTTTTAATATTTGTTACAAATAAAATAGGTTTTAATAATTTTTACAATGAAATTATACCGTTAGGATATTCATTAACTATTCAACGATGCAATTCTTTAATGATTTTTGGAAATCATAATCAGTTCTGCAAATAGTTTCTTGCAAGTTACAACTAATTTAAACGTGGTATTAAAAATGAATTTTGAAATTATTAGTGGAAAAAGAAGAAACAGCAAATTGCTGTATTCTATAACATGTTGAAAAAAACGCCGCAGGCGAAAATTTGGTTTGGTTTCAAAAATCGCGCGATTCATTTTTAATACCACGTTTAAATTAGTTGTCACTTGCAAGAAACTATTTGCAGAACTGATTATGATTTCCAAAAATCATTAAAGAATTGCATCGTTGAATAGTTAATGAATATCCTAACGGTATAATTTCATTGTAAAAATTATTATTATCCAAGCTTTTTTATGAATTTTTTACCAAATATATAGAATGTATATAATCAAATATATAAAAACAAAAAATAAAAAAAAATTGGTACATATTTCATTTCTTTGGAGCTTATTTCATTGGGGGTTATTTCATTTCTTCCTTTGGGAGTTATTTCATTACGAAACAACCCCCAAATTTTGGGTGTTATTTCATTTTCACCTTTGGGGAATATTTCATTTCTTTTGGGTATTATTACATTTTTTTTTTTTGTTGGGACTTATTTCATTTTTTTTGGGATTTATTTCATTGGGGGTTATTTCATTTTGTCGTTTGGGTGTTATTTCATTGGGGGTTATTTCGTAGCGCCAAAACTACTACTTATAAAAGAAAAAATAAAAACTTAAAAAAATTAACTAAAACGGACAAAACTATACATTTAAAGTCATATAACGCCAAAACATGCATTTTGCCAGAATATGCCAACAAAATTGATTACATTTTGTTCTAAACTTGATGATTCAGACAAATGTTTAGCCAATATCAGTTTTGCACAAACTATAAAATATAAATTTGCATGAAACTCCGTCACGATAAATTTCAGGGATAAGGTCTTAATTGGAAAAACAAGCTGGATGATTTTTGAAATTTGTTATAACAGATAAACTCAAAGTTTAAAGAAGAAACTACTTATTTCGTCAAAAAAATTTAAGATAAGTGTCTATTTTGCTGAACCGTCAAAAGTAATTTAGCGGGTTAGACCTTTCACAATCGACTTTTTGTTTGTGGTTATATTTCCTTTTTTAACCACACATTCTTGATAAGAGCCCCTCTCCTTCCTAGACAGAAAAAACAGTATTTAATAAATACCTAATAAAATAGAACAAAATTAACAAGAAGGAAGTCTTATTATTTTAATAAGGAAGACATTTTTGAAAAAATCGACTTTTCCTAAAGCTACACTTAATACTCTATTAGCTGATGTATAGCAAACAAAAATATCGTCTAACGAAAATTAATAAGAGCGGTTTAAAAAAAAAAAAAATCCAAAATTTTGATTTTGACCGCGAAAAACATCACGATTTTTCATATGTAGGTAAAAAGTATGTATGAGAAAAATAATTTTTGAGTTATTTTCCATGATAACACTATTAACACTTTTTAACAAAAACCGATTATTTAAAAAGCTGTAGAACAACAACGGTATTAACAATTTTTAGTCCATTTTTGAGGTCAAAAGTCAAAATCTTTTTTCGAACATCTACTCTATTATACACGTATGTATGTTATATAGGATTTACAATTTTCTTTATATGATTATTGTATAGTTAGGGGATTTTTAATTTTTGCTTTTCTTGCAAGGTGCAAATGAAAATGTATAGAAGTAAAATTTTTTAGTGCAGGATTTTAGAAAACTGTTTTTTATTTTGCTGTGCTGTTTATTTACTGAAACTTAAAACCAATCTGATATTTTCCATTACGGTGTGTCCATTTTGTTACACAATAACGTATGTACCGTGTAAATACAGGATTGGGTGTATATGAAATAACAAACAAGATAATATAATCAAGAAGACAGCCTAATGAAATCAATAAGGAATACCTTTTTGAAAAAGTCAAGAAGAATACCTAATAAAACTTAATGTAGTCAAGAAGATTTCCTTATTATTAAAATCAATAAGATGATTTACGCATGATCATATATGAACCTAATAAAATCAATAAGTTATACCTTTTTGAAAAAATCAATAAGGTAGCCTAATGAAATCAATAAGAAATCACTTTTTTATACAATTCAGAAGAAATCCTAATAGAATCAAGAAGTTTTTCTCTATGGATTGTTTTTTGATGCCAAAAATAGCGGAAATTGAGAAGAAAAAACTGTGAATAACAAGTTTTCTTTTTGATTTTATGTGTTTTCCTTCTTGATAAAATTAAAAAGACTTACCACATGAAAGCAATAAGGAATCTCTTCGGAAAAATCTTCTCTTCTTTCTGCTGGGATACCCCTTTGCCTAAAAACGTTTTACAGAGATAATCTTCTTGATTCTATTAGGCAGTTTTGGCTCTGTGTACCAAACAAAAAATGGGGCCGAAAATTAAATTTTTGAAATTTCTCAGCACAGGTTCACCACTAAAATATCTGAAAAAACAAAAATGCTTTATTTTGTTCCGGTCATTAGATGAAGCTACGTGCCAAATTTAAAGATTATAGCTTTGCTAGTTTAGTAGATACACCAAACACCCCTTTTTGAGATAAAGGCTGATTAAAAAAATTGGAGTTTGTTAACAAATATCGCGACTATATTACCCTGACGAACAGTTTATGCATATAATGTTATCTTTTTTCAATGACCAATAACCTAATGAACACTTTTAAACAAAAATATAAACTTTAATTCCATTATCAAATTTTTTATAATTTTTTGAATGTGTACATTGTAATGGCCGTAAAAGTGTTAAAAATATTTTTAATTTTAGACCCTGAGCTTCAGCGTGACATGGATAGGGTTTTTACTTAGTAACATTTATAAGGATAAAACTAAAATAGGACAATTTGAAATTTTCCTGCAATACCAGTAAAATAACCTGATACAAACACCGACATAATTATACACAAATTGATAATAATTTTGGTTAAATTTATATTCTTAGAAATGTTGAGGTTAAGAAGAAGAATAAACGTTTTTCTCTACTAAATTATAAACACTATTAATTTTTAAATCAGACTAGACTAGTTTCTGCCTTTTTTTATGGACAGGCGTCATCAGTGATTTTCCATTAAAATTGTATTATTATTTGTATCTTACAATTATCAGATTATCTCTTTATAATAAATATTTTTTCAAAAACCTGCCGGCTGTAAGAATCAAACCTGCGCTTCTTCTTACATTACAAATGTAACAATACCAAGTCATGACCGTTTAGTGATCACAATCAAGTATGGCCTCGAATGTAATGCAGCTTAGTTACAGTTTTCTTTCCTATTAGCCTTTGTTTTATTGTATATTATACTCTAAAGTGACCAACACTAACAAACACAAATATTCTATTTTTAGATTTTTTTTTTTTTTTTAATTTTTCAAATCTCCTATGTCTCTATTTCACAGCATTACCAAATTGACGTATGATTTTTACTTTCAGTGTTGACAACTTTGCGTTTTTAAGAAGAAGGGCAAAATTCTTAACAAAAAAAAATTTTGATTTTTCGAAAAAAAAGGTTGCAAATATAAATACCACAATATTTCAAAAACTGCAAATAAGGATAATTTTGCCACACTGAGATAATTATCTGCATGATATCAATGAATTTTTGCAATAGATCTATGAATTGTCACTGGAACTCGTCATTTGAAACCTTTTTTTTTTTTTTTTTTTTTTTTTTTTTTTTTTTTTTTTTTTTTTTTTTATTTTTTTTATTTTTTTTATTTGATTTCCAATACAACAAGATACTAATCTTATAATTATAGTATTGGATTTTTATATTGTAATTACATTATTGAATATAAAGTTTTGTATAAAAAATATTACTATGAAAAAAAAAACAAATATATTTTAACTAAGTTAAAAAACATCATAATAAAAAGAATAATATTATTAATTTGAACTAAAAAATTTATATAACTCTCTCTCAAAATGCAAAGCGTTGCTAATAGATTTATTAGGCGGTAGTAGCGAGTTCCAAAGGCGGATTGAATTTATATAAAAATGACGTTCAGAAACCTGACTTCTATATCTAGTATGTATTATATCATTTGATCTTCTTGAACGCGTAAAGCATATTCTAGCAAAAAGATACACTGGTTCATGTTTGAATATTATTTTGTGTAATAGCATTAGGGTTCTGATTTTTAACAGATTTCTTAGGGAAACGCCAAAAAGTTTATTTATAAATAGGGAAATATGATCATACTTTCTTAGATTAAAAACATATCTCAATACCGCATTGAAAGTTTTTTCAAGTTTTCCTAGGCTTGTTGAATCGCAACTTGCGAACAGTTCACATCCATATAATAAAATTGGCATGATATACGTTTTTGCAAGTAACATTCGAATATTAAGCGGTGTGATGTGTTGAGTGTTCCATAGCGTTCGCAGCATAGAATATGTTTTCCCAGCAGCAGCGGTTACATGATCAGACCAAGTGAGTGTGTTATTAAAAATAATGCCAAGATTTTTAGCTTTTTGTACAATTTCGATTCGTTTGTTGTTCAGAGATATCATAGGTTCAAGCGACAGTTTTAGAGTTTTTTTCGTTATTATCAAGCACTTGGACTTCGTGGGGTTTATACACAAACCATTTGCATTTGCCCATGTGTGAACACGTTTTAAATCTAGGTTTATTTTTTCAACACAATCATTTATATTTATTAAAGGACTACTAATATATAGTTGTACGTCATCAGCATATAGGTGAACATTACAGTGTAATAATTGTTTATCTAGATCATTTATATAAATTGAAAATAGTAGTGGCCCAAGTATTGATCCCTGTGGCACTCCCCTAAGAACTGGTAACGATTTTGAGGTTATGTTATTAGCAGTAACAGATTGACTACGGCCAGAAAGATACGAAGCAACCAAACGGATAGATGAAGGGGGAGAAACTAAACATTTTGTCCAATTTCCAACAAAGAACTTGGTGATCGACAGTATCGAACGCTTTGGAATGATCCAGTAGAATAAGGAACGATATATCACCAACATCAATGTTTTCTCGTATACTCTCGGATACATCGATTAAGGCTGTTGTACAACTGTGTTTTGCTCGAAATCCAGATTGTCTATTTGTCAACAAGTTATTGTCATTGATGTATTTATTTATTTGTTGATGAAGTAATCGCTCAAAAACTTTGGATAAGTACGATAGAATAGCAATAGGACGATACTCATTGTTCGATTTTGGAGTAGGTATGATTTTGGCATGTTTCCAATTTCGAGGATATTCACTTTTTGTTATGATGTTATTGAAAATATGTGTGATGTATGGCAGCATTTGAGGAATAATGGTTTTAAAAAATTTTGGATAAATGTCATCGAAGCCGACTGCATTCGATTTAATGTAATGACAGCTCCTTTGTACTTCACTTTTCGCTTACGCAGTCAAAGAAGAAAAGCTCATTTTGCTGGCTTAGTAGTTGATTTTGTTCGTAATAACTGACATCTGCAGGAACATTGGGGATGTTGACAAAACTTGCATTAACATTGTCGACATCAATCACCGTACTATTTCTAGTTGATGGTTTACCAATACCAATTTCTCGGATAGCTTTCCAGGTTTTTTTTGATCCAACAGCAGTTGTAAAACGATTAGAATAGTAAGTTGATTTTGCTCTCTTTATCATTCTATTTACTTTTCTTCGAGCCATACTGTATTCAGAGTGAAAGACAGTGATCTTGAAGAGTTTCATTAATTTAATTCAGTTTTTCATAACATTTAATGAAAAAAGTAGTATTAGTTATTGAAAAGTTCATAAAACTAAACTTTGCTAAATTTGTTTTTAACTTACTTAGGTTTATTTCAAGGGAAATGTTTCAAAGCCAATTTTTTTTGCCGTTGTGTAGTGTTATCAATATGATCAAGCATTTTTTCATGAGTAGTAATTATTTAATAAATATTTAAAAAATTTTAATTAATAGACAAGCTCTCAAAATACGCCGTAAAGAGAAATAGATTTGACCATTTTGTATAACAGTCTTAAACAAACAGCGAACGTGAATAGAACTACAAAAGTGAAAAAAAGATGACCGGAGAAACGAATGTTCCCATACCAAAATGGATAGAAGCAAAATTATTTGAACAAGTTTTACAAAAAAACATTGAGGGTTATAAAAATATCAAAGAATTCAATATAAAACCGGGAATGGCAGCTGGTGAAAATTATGCCACTGTTATGTTAAAAGTCAATATAACGGTGGAATTAAAAGGTTAAATCAATTTAATAAAAACAAAATTAACTAAAAAAAAAAAAAACTTATTGATAATTAATTTTATTTAGATTCATCCAGCAAATCTATAACTTTTATGTTAAAAACTCAGCACGATAATGAAATGATTCGTGAAATGATGAAAAACCATGATATGTTTGATGTTGAAAAAGGAATGTACGATAATATAGTACCAGAATTTGAAAAATTATACTCAAATGCTGGTGTAGAATTGAAATTTGGCGCAAAATCGTATGAACTACCTACAAATGAGAAATATATTTTATTAGAAGATTTAAGTCTTTATGGTTTTTAAAAATGCCAATCGTTTGGAGGGTCTTGATATGGAACATTCAAAATGTGTTTTAAAAAGAATGGCCCAATGGCATGCTGCCTCTGCTGTTCTTTATACACTAAACGGTCCATATCATAAAAAATATTTAGATGGTTATATGAAGGATGAAAGTAAAGAACTAATGTCAACTATGTTTGAAGGTATGGGTCAAATCTTTCTAAAATGTGCCGAAAAATATAGCAATTATAGTGAATATTCGGATGATATTGTAAGTCTATAGTAATAAAATTATATTTAAACTGCAAAAAAAAAATGTAATCTTAATTTTTTTTTTTAGGCCTTCGCTTCCAAGAACATGATAACTGAACTTTTCAAAGCAAAACAAGCCGATTCGAATGAATTTAACGTTTTAAATCATGGTGATTTTTGGTGCAATAATGTTATGTTTCAATACGATGATTTGGGTAAAATTAAGGAAACCTATTTAGTGGATTATCAATTACCCTTGTATGGTACACCTGCCCAAGATTTATTTTATTTTATATTGTCATCAACACAATATGAACTTAAATTACAGCAATTTGATTATTTTATTAAGTTTTATCACGATAATTTAGTGGAAAATCTTAAGCTATTGAAATATTCAAAGAAAATTCCAACTTTAAGAGAAATTCATATTATGATGTATAAATATGGTGTTTGGGGTTATTCTACCGTTACCGGTGTTATGGGTGCTGTTCTTTTAGATCCAACAAATTCTGCTAATATTGAAAATTTTGTAAGTGAATCGGATGCTGGTCAGGAATTTAAAATACTAATGTATTCCAATGATCGTTATCGCAAACATATGGAGGCTATATTACCGTGGTTACGAAATCGTGGTGCTTTATCTTATTGATAATATTTAAAATAAGTTTCAAGTGTCATTTTTTTTTATAAAGATTTTATTTATTATTATAGTTGGATTTAGTTTATCATTGAATAATTAATCAGGGAAAGGGGGCGCTTAAATCAAAACAATTTAATTTAATGTCAGTATTTAAAATTACTTCAAAACGTACGTATAATTGTTATTATTAATATTCTCCAGTTAATAATACGTATACGTACTACTTCCGCAAGAACAAGTATTTTAATTTAGTTTGATATTTGCGATGCAGAATTTTTAATATTAAAACATCTCAATATTAAGTTAAAAATAAAAATAGTAAAAAAAATAATTGATTTTTATATAAATTGAGTAATTGGTAATACCTAAAATTAAGAACTAGTTCTAAACTGATATACACTCAAAAAAATAAGTTTGTAGAAAAATTAGTAAAACGTCTTGTTAATAAGGTATACTATTTTTTAGCAAATTTTTTGCTAAAATCGTGTTTTCAGTTAAAATTTTTGTTATACTTATTCAGCACTTAACTGTTTTATACTAATGCTTTACTAATATTATACTAATGTTTTACTAATTAATTTTGCTCAAAAAATTGTGCTGATAAGCACGTTAATAATGTGGACGACAACCAGATTGAAAGATATGCGCAGAATGAAGTAGATGTCGCGGCATGTCAAGATGTAGTAGAGAAGAGGAAAATGATACTAAAAAGTACAACTCTAATTGTAATAAACTCTGCTTAATAAAACACCGGAGTTTATTATATATCAGTTTTTTTATTTATTTGTTTTAATTTCGTTAAACGTCGTTCTTATTGCGTTGCTACTTTATGAGTAACTTCTTTTTATTAAAATAATGTTTTACTAACTAGTATACAGAAGTAATATGAAATGTAACGGTAACTCTCATTTTAGTTGTTGCTTTAGTTAATGCATTGCTTAAGCAATTTACGAATTCAGTGTGTACTAAGAATACCAAACTAAAAGGAGAGCCAGTAGATCTTAAATTTATAAAAATTCTTACTTTAAAAGTATACAATCATTTTGCAATAACACTACAATACCCCCTTCATAAATTATTTTCTCATCCATGAAAATTTATTCTTTAATTTTTATTCAAATTCACAATCTATCACAATTAAAATATTAAAGATGAGAAAAAAATTTTTCGTTTAACATAGATAAAGTACTTACATACTAAAATAAAAAAATTTATGATTTCAAAACTTTTAATCGTTACTTCTTAGCTTTTCTTTCTCTTAAATTGTATTTTACAAAATCTTCTTCGATATTAGCATTTACAATTTCCTCTTGATTTATATCAATTTCATTTAAAATTGGTTTTATATTTCCATCATAAGAATTTTGGATACTGGGATTTAATTTCTGTAACGGATCTAAAAGAATTGTTGAAACATTTGTTTCTTTATTAAAAGGTTTAGTACAAGAAATAATTTGATTGGCATGCCTTTTCCATGTCTTATTGGATTCAGTTTCTACTAAAAAGGTTTGTCTTCCGAGAACTTTGAGTATTATACCTTTTATCCAAGAAACCTTTCCTGGTTTTGAAAAATCTTTAACCATTACATGATCGTTTTCTTTAAAAACATATAAAAAAATCAACCATGGAATATTTTTGTATCTGTTTTTCATACATAAAACAAAATTGAGGATTAAAACAAATTAAATTTTGCGTTGTCACCGGCTTGTGAAAATAATTGTCTATTAATTAAATAAAAGACAAAATAAAATATTTAAATTTAATATGTATTTCTAAACTAAATGTTTATAGATTAATAATCTAGTGTGGTCAAATTGCAAACAAACATATACAGACATGTAGACAGAGTAAAGCCAAAGACAAAGACACACATCTTAGGTAGATTTTTATGGTTCCTTTTTCATATTGCAACAAAAGGGTTGTTTTTTTCGTTTCGTTTGTTTTTGTTTATTTTTTCGTTTCGTTCTATAATTATCTTCGGCAGTTGCGTCCTTTAAAAGATAACATAATTTAGACAACCATTGATGTAGGTAGTTGAAAGAAAATTTTTGTTATGTTATATATATTTATTTCTATATATTTTCAGATATTAAATTAATTCATTTCGTCAATGTGGGAAAATGAAAATTATTATATTTCGTAATTATTGTAAACTATTTTTAAAAGAATCAGAAAAATATGTTTTATGATTTTCAACCAATAAATTAACTAAATTACAATTTTTGTACAAATTTTTTGCGTTTTTTTTTTCAGTCTACTAAAATTCAGCAAAAAATTTATTAATTTTTAGCAATGCTTTTTTATTGCTAATCCACTAAGTGTTAGCAAAACTTTTGCTGAATCTACTAAAAGATTTTGCTGACATTAGCAATTTTTTTGCAAGCACTCCTGACTAATATTTTGCTGACTCAGCAAAATTTTTTGCTGACTTTACAAACTTTTTTTTTTGAGAGTAGTAAAATTTAAGTAATTTTCGAATTAGTAATTGATGTTATTATAACCTATATCCTATGTACTGAATTTAGTTCAAAATTTATAATTTAAAACAAAATATTTTACACAGAAATTTTATATTTCCAGTTTTAGTAGATTTATACATACTTTTGTGGTAATAACTTGCTTCAATATTTTTTTTTTTTAAACAAAAAAACACTAAATTTTTTCTGTATTTAAAAAAACACAAATCTTAAGAACATTTTTGAAACTTATTGTTGAAGACCTAAAAATGTTTCTTTTCAAAAGTTGAGAGAAAACTGCAGGTTAACTTTTTACCCGAAATATTTCATTGTCGGAAGGCGTTTTCTGATTACAGTTGATAAAAAATTTTTGTTATTTTTTTGGCTTTAAGAAATAACCATCCAAATCAAAAAGGAAATAAATCCCAAAAAGGAGATTTATTTCATTATAAAATATTGCACCAATTTAAAAATGAAACAAATTTCCAAAGAAATTAACTAAAACCCCAAATAAAAATGTCTAATAATACCCCATTTGTTAGCATTTATTTCATAATGAAATAAACCTCCATTTTCAATATGAAATAAGTCCCCATTATCAAATTCAAAACCTATATATGAGGCGCTCAGCTCCAAAACGGCCTAACCCACATTGTAAAAAAATCAAACTGGCTGTGCTGGTCTGGCCGGAACCTTTTGAAATAAATACTAAAAAAACTTCCTATTGCATAATATAACACTAGGTTATACTACCTGCTGAAAACTGTTTTTTGAGTTTTTTTGGTATTTGTTTCAGGGGGTTCCGGTTGGATTGGCATGGTCGGTTTGATTTTTTTGACTATGTGGGCTAGGCCGTTTTGGCGCTGAGCGCCTCATATGTAAAAGAATTAAGTTACTCACTCACTCAACTTTGCCCAGCCTTTACAGCAAATGCAAATTCGAGCTATTTCATCATTTCCCACCGATTTACACTCAAACAAGAATTTGTCCGCAGCAGAACTATTATTAGTTCTGCACCAAAACCAATTTAAATTTAGCACACGAATAATAGTTTTGATGCAGAACAACTTTTGTTTGAGTGTAAATTAGTTGGAAATTAAATATTTGCGCGCATTTTGAATTACCAACCGATTTATACTCAACAAAAATATTGCTGCAGCAAAACCTTTTATTCATTAGCTATAAATTGTTAAACTGTAAATCGGCTAAAAATAGAAAACCCTTCGATTTTTGCATTTGCAACCGATTTACACTGAAACAACCATATTTCTGCAACAAAACTTATAAATTGTTGAAATAAAAAAATTCTCACGAATTATTGCAACTATTAATTCGTTAGCTTTGAATTGTTTGAGTATAAATCGTCGGTAATAAAACTTTCACATAATTTTTTCTGAGTCAAAAATATTATTTCGGTGTGTGTTATATTTTTTTTTGTCTACAGTTATTCTTTTTAATTTTGTTTCTCTATGTAACACTTATTAATAATTTAAGCTTGAACTTTTTAAGAATACTTATCCAAATTGAAATAAGATCGGTGACAACTCATCGGGATACCCGCCTTGTAAGTGGTATATTTCAAATCCATATAAAACAGCTTACATGCACACTCTTTGATTATTATTAGACTAATGCCCATAATTTTAAGCAATACCCTGCGGGAAACGAAGGGTCGATTGATCCAAAGTGACAAATCTGTAATATATGATTTGGGGGCACGTCACGAAACTGGTGAAACCAAAATTGTGGTGCACCAAGAAGTGTTAATTTTGGTGAAATGATCAATCACGTGACTATAGTTATAGTGACAACACATTCACTGGTTGCTACCAGATATATCATGTAACTGGAGAAAAAGTAACATAACTCTAAAGTGTACTGAAGCAACTAGGACCGTTGCAGTTGAAGTTATTACTGGTCATTGAACTGGTTCAAAATCATTAGCAGTGGATGAAAACATAACAATAAGTCCCTTCACTGCTACACAGCAGTTATAACACTGAAGGAATTTTATCTGTATCGACTATGTGACAGTAGAAATGAAGATGTAACACTCCACTGGTTTTAAAGAACTGAACACGGAATTGTGACCAGGGTTGCCAGATATGGCGATTTCTCGCCAAACGTCGCGATCTTAAACTTAGTTTTTTGTTGGGTATAGACAAAATAAGCTAATTTTAAAATTGATTTTTGTTGTGCTTTTTTGAAGGTTTTTTGAACAGGGAATAAGACACATTGTTTTGGAAAAGTGCAGTCATTGGTTCCGGACGGGCTATTTAGCAACTCGTGGATAATATGACATACGCTGAAAAAAGTGACAGGTTACTTGATAATT
Organism: Delia radicum; assembly: GCA_021234595.1. NCBI lineage: Eukaryota > Metazoa > Arthropoda > Insecta > Diptera > Anthomyiidae > Delia > Delia radicum. The sequence goes on from CM037851.1 coordinate 81,342,683, forward strand.
ACTGCCCGGCGACACGTACCCCTTAGACCAGTGCAGTGGTACGTCTCAAAACTAGTTCAGTCAAACTACTCATATTACAGAACACCATTGCGCTTAATATGTGACCAGGTTTCCTTCAAAAATTGTTCTCCAGTTCTAAGATATGTACACCTACACCAGTCACGTGATAATTTTTTCCACACTGGTTATGTTGCATATCACATAAATCGTAAAATGGCCATACTTTGACACTACCTACTTCTAACTTGTCCCGTAGTATATTCATTTCAGTCTGTATGGTGATAGGTTAAATTGGTCAAGTTATTTGAAACGTCACACAGTGCTCCACAGGTAGCAAATTGTCATCTACTATGACAAGCCCATGTTAAAAGTACCGGTCACTTTCATATTACAGAACCGAAACCAGGACAGGTTCATACACACAAAATTCTAGTCACATGACCATACCAGTGACTGTTCGATTTCACGCAGGGTAGATGCAAACTGGTGCTTAAATACCTACCGTGTACACGAACTAAAACGGATAGGTATCTAAGCTCACCGGTGGGCAACTAACATAAAAGCGTACTAAAATTGTGGCAACTAACATAAATAAGCGTTTATAATTGTTAGAAAATGATGTTAAATAGAAAGAAATTTTTTTTAAATTTATTTAAATTATGTTAACTTAAACGCTTTATAAACTTTTTGAAGCTGCTGTATGGGTTGCCATATGCAATAGCAACAGAATGCTGTGTTTAATTTTAATACTACCAACTTGTTTATTTGCGGTAAGCAAACGATTTTGTTTTTTTTGTTGTGAACCATTCCAGGAAAAATTACACATTCCAAAAAGAAGGTGATGCCCACACCTGCTTACATATCCCATTGCCAAATTTAGTAACTGCAATACCAAACACATTCCAACGATAGAGTCAGAAAAGCAAGTAGTATTGTAATCAATTCTTTAAATTTAAACCAGTAAGCATGAACTCAATAACAAAGTAAATATTTATTTAAAATAAAGTAACAATGTTATTAACTTGTATGTATAACTTTTTGTACTCAAGAAGTAATCATATACTTTTTCTTAATAAAAGGAAGTTATTGAAAGTAGTTCCTAATTTTGAAATAAGAATTTATGCAATTTTAAAGAATTTATTTTATATATTTTTTTCAAACAAATTTTTATTTGCAGGAATATAATACTAGAAAACAGAAATTGCATGTTGCCAAAATTTTGTTAAACTGTGATTAGGTATAAATTAGGGATGCGCACGTGAGCATAAAGTTGTGAGTGAAAGTAGAAATTACTGACGTTATCGTGAGTGAGTGTAAAAAAATGTTCGAGGGTGATTGTGCGTTAGTCATATTTTTGTTTTAAATTTCAATTTTTAATTGTTCTTTTTTGTGAAAAATTTATATTTTCGTGGTTTATAGCTCCAAAATTATGGCAAGCCCATGTTATCATAACAATTCGATTGTTTCACATTTTAGGACTTTATGTTTTCCGGATGAGGTTTGATCGTTATATTTGGGTGACTCAGAAGAGTCACGTGTGAGTAAAAGTTGAATTTACTCAAGTGAGCTTGAGTTAGTGTAAAAAGTCCTGAGTGACTGTGCGTGATAACGATTTTCACTCGTAATGTTTTAGTTGTATATGTAAGTTGTAAATGAAAGTACGTCTTATTTTTTCCAGGAAACTATTTTTTTTCTTTTTTGTGTAAGTAGTTCGTAGTTTTACCATGGAACTATTTCTTTATTAAAAAATGTGTGTAGTTTTTAAAAATATAAAGTAAATAGTTCTTCGACCTAAAAAATAATCAATTCTAAAGAATCAATTATTTTAGTCTCATACCCTGTTAAAAGAATCGAGTAGGTAATCTAGTAAGGAATGCGTTCTGCCCAAAATGTTTGATTACAAACCCCCCTTACCTTTTCGGAAATTTTTTGCTGGGATGTTAAAAAATGTTCCAAAATAGACAAGAGTAGTAAAACATTTCAAAAAGACGCAAACTTTAATACCCATCAACAAATTCAGAAATAAGAAAATATATCAACGGTCCACTTTAGCAAATTTTCTTTATTTATTATTTTGGTATTATTAAATCATTTACTTTTATTAGGATTTTAAATAAAATTCTTACCGTTTGCAAAAATCAATTTGGAAATACTTTAAAATTTTTTTTCTTGCGTTTTTTTTTACTTGTCCTTAAATTTTTTTTTTGTAAAATTGAGTTTTCGTAATCACTCTAATTCGAACTAAAGTTTGCTGTTCAGTTTTTACCGAAGTAGCGGCTTTCAAAGCCTCAACACCAAAACCGAAAAATAAGTCAGATATTAAAAACTATTTTAGGCTATTAAGAATAGAAATTTTTACATGTGATTTTTATTTATAATTTTGTTGTAAGCCCGTAATTTATTTTGTTTTGTCCATGTTTGAAGCTCTTCATCTTTCTCACATGTCATCTCTCCAGTATTGATTGGTAAAAAAAAATAAAAATAAAAATTTAAAGAGAAAGAGAAAGAGAAATCAGCAATACTCAGGAAATTCTTCCTATTTATAATTCATGCTATAATACAAAACACGTATTATAGCATGAATTATAGCATGAATTATAAATAGAAAGAATTTCCTGAGTGCTGCTCCTTTCTCTTAAAAAAAAAAATTACAAGATATTTTATATCATGAATATTATATATGAAATCATGAATTTCGAAAACTTTTTTCAAAACTGAGTTTAAATAATCATTTCCTGGAGCAAATAATTTAAAAATAACTTTAAAAATGTCTAACAATTGAAGAGATTTAAGTTTTTTTGTGTCCGTTAACTATTTGAATTTTAGAAGCTAAATTCATTTCGAAATTCGCGATTCAAAAATAAAGTGTTTCCACGGTCGGCGAAATAGACTCAAATTAAGAATTGGCAAAAAAAATTACACATAATATTACTTTTAAAACTGTTTTCTTCGTCTCCCTCAAAGGTATCAAAATGGACTTAATGTCATTATTTAAACGAGACGTTCAGCTGAATTTTAATTAATATCTAATAAAAATTAGGTAATTATTTTAACACATTTTAGTTTTGAAAAACCGAAATCGCGGATTTGAAATTTCTCGGTTTTCAGCTAACTGTTTTTATAATTAAAGCTACACTCAAATAAAAAATTTAGTAGAAAAAATAGTAAAATCTTTTATATCCCAATTTCCAACTTTTATACCAATATTAAGCATAAAATAATTTTTAGTAAAAACGTGTCGTATTTTCTATTTACAAATTATAAAATATTATTTAAATAATTTTTTAAACCCGAGTTGCAAAAATTTAAAATTTTTTTTCATAGTTAAGAGTAAAGTCTGGTTAAAAAAAAAAACAGAAAAACTAAAACTAAAAATTTAAATAAAAAGAAATGGCTGATGCGATTTCTAAATCGATTTACTAAATTTTTCCGTAACGGGTTTTTATTTTAATGGTTTCGGCAACGGTATTTTAGCTGTAACGGCATTTTAATTATTTCGGTAACGCTATTGTAAGGCATAACGGACTTTCAGTTATTTTGGTAACGTTTATTTTAGATATGTTGGTGTATGTATGCAAGCACGCCGATATTTTTAGCAACATTATGTCCGAATTTCAATGAATGGCTAGGGTATAATCATCATGATCTTGCAAGATTTTTTTGACAAGGGTTCACTAGCTTTATTTTTTTTTTTTGAACGTTTCAATAATTTAAACATATTTTTTAATATGCTATGAAAATTTGGAGAAAAAATCGCCGAAATGAAAAAGTTACAGCTTGTTAAACAAACTCCTTGCCATATATTTTACATGAACCCTTTTACTTTAACCCTTTAAGGACAATATATTTTCCACCGAATTTTAAAATGTTCACGATTTAATTATAGTTATGTAAAAAAACTTGATTCCCTAGACCACCTCCTTGCCTCTCACTTCGGACAGCGAAATAATTGGCATTTGACGACCCACACAATTTCGGCTGAAGGGATTTTAGTTTTTTTTTTTTTTAATTTCGTGACCACCTGCTTGCCCCTAACTTCGCTTGTCAAAAATTTTTAATTTTGCCCCTAAATAAAGAATAATTTTTTTACCACTTTGAGGACTTCTGACGGGAAAGTAAGAACAGATAGAGACTTACTGGCCTCCAGATGTTTATTGCACCAAATTTCCCTTACAAAAACCCTCCCTTTTCCAAAAACGCTTGGTCAAGCATACTTGCCTGTGCTTTTTTTCTCAAAACAAGATATTGAAAATCGGGTGCCACTGTGCAGCCTTAAAGGGTGGACCGATGTTCAATAGCTTATTATAGTTAATAATTTTAGTTAATAATTTTTTGAGTTTACACCCAAACAATTTTAATGGAAATCAAAAATATAAAAATCCGGCTACGTTAGGAACTAGAGAATTTATTCGTATATGAAACAAAATTAAATTTTGTTTTCCTCAGATGAGGCTCCACGATGGCACCCTATTTTGCCTTTAAAAAAGGGTATATAATGAAATGGTTACCAGGGTTGCCATGGCAGTACGAATTCTAAATTATAATTTCTAGAATAATATTTAATATTGTTTTTTTTCTATCGCAAAAAGAATTTTTTGAATAAAATACTATTTTTTTATAATTGCTTAAAAATAGTCTTTTTTATTAATTTTTAAAGCTATTTAGTAAACCCCTGAAGAATACCGCTATTTCAATTCATTCGGTAATGGTATTTTGGAAATATTGATATTTCAGTTAACGGTATATAAAGAATAACGGTACTTTTAAAACGATAATCAGTTATGAGAGGTTTGAATCGATAGCGGCATTTAAGCGGTATTGCCTGCCATCCCAAGTTATTTGCAGGAGTTTCAAGCTATTTGATTCATTTTGTACTTTAAATCTTTTTACGATGCTCCACTGTGCCAAAGTTATTATCACACAATGATTGATTCATTAAAAAACATCACATGTCTTTTTTAACTTGGGTGAAATACTTGAAATTAATTTACAACGCAACTAATTAAACAAATTCACATGCTATTTATAATTGTGATTTTCTTGGCTTATCAAATCGAAAATTTATTAGGAAATTGCATAGACCGACCATAAGATATGCTAGCTATACAATATTCCTGGAAGCATAATAATAAAACAAAATTAAATAATAATATGGTTTTTTTACAGAAACGCGAGTAAATTTTTCAGAATAATTATAAAACTACATTCACACTGTACCACAAAATATGTATGTTCAACTTTTTCAAGTTTTCGACTGTCAAATTCCATACAAATTTAAAATCGAAAATTGAAAAAAAAACAAAAATACGTATTTTGGTGTTTAATATAAACGTAGTATAACATGTTTTGTACATAAATCAATAGAAATCATTTACAATTTTTTTATAAAATTCTACTTGTCACAATCAAATATTTAATTATTTGTTTGTTTATATTTAATTAAACACTTTTTTCAATTGAACATACATATTATTGCAATCGACTTTTTACCATATTACTAAATAAAAATCATAGGAAACTATCCCGGAGGGACCATATTGAGGAAAGGGTGAAGAGGGCCCACATATCGTGGGCCGTCTGTAGAAGGGCAATAGAATCTAAATGGGGTCTAAATCCCAGGATGACACACTGGCTATATATTATCGTAGTCAGACCTATACTGACGTAGGCATCTGTAGTACGGTGGACATCGATGAGATTTGGCTCGTATGTGGGACTATTGCACAAGGTACAGCCCGTATGCTGTTTGAGCATTAGTGGCGCATTACAGGCGGAGGTCACCTCGATTACCGAGTGCATTAAGTAGGTGAATATCATGGGCTTGACCGGTGACATTGTGATTTTCAAGGATAGCCAAGCAGCTATCCGGCCTTTATCTATGGACTCTGTGGGATCAATGACGATACTCAGGTTGTAAAGGGGAAATTAACGACTTCTCTACACGGGGACGCATTGACATTATATGGGTGCCGGGACACAGTGGTATAGCGGGAAAGGAAGTAACAAATGATTTGGCTAGGGGAGGATCTTCCCTATAGTTAGTCACTTTGGGGCAGGCTAAACCTTTTCGAGCTCTCAATGCGGAGCTGTGGACTGGGCTGACACCCCTGCATAGGACCATCTGGGAGAATGCGGTTGTTGGCGGAACCACGAGTATTCTCTGGGGCAACCTGGTCACGGACAAGACGAATGAAATTCTGAATCTCAGTAGGAAGGAACTGAGTCTTTTGATGGAAATCCTCACGATACACTCGACACTAAGGGCCCATCTCCACCGTATTGGTAGGGCGGACTCGAGAGTGTGCCGGCATTTGCCGGGATCCGGGTCGAAATACTATCCAGTGACCCAATATCCACATTGGGGGATCTTGGGGGCATAGGATTGAAGAAGTTGAGGAGTTTCGTCAGTACGACGGAGTTCCTGGGGTAGGAATGTGACATAGGACCGATTGTTTAGAGCGCACAAAAAGCCGACATTCTGGCTTAAGGGTAAGTCCTAATGGACTTGAGTCGGATTAGGGAAGCATTTTCCCTTCTCCGAATCCTCTTTTCGACCTAACCTAAATGAAAATCTTTGGGAAATTATTTTTGTTATGTAAAAACGCACAATTATCACACACACAAATTACACCGTGCATCAAATTTTAGGCCACCGCCGTCAGCCTCAATGAAAAAACAAACCGTCAAAGGGTTTTGCAAAGTTAGTTTGAATTTTATTTGTATGGCAACTGGAAAACTGTTTAAAATATGCGGGAAAACCAAATTAAAATAACATATTTATTGAAATGTAATTGTGTGTACTTATTGTTCCATCGGACCTAATGTCGAAAAATATATTTTATAATATATTTCAACAAATAGTAGGCGAAATAGGCATAGTGAAATATAAAGAAACCATACATTATTGGTAGATGTACATTTATTGTTATTTTGGGAACAATTCAAAAGAATTTTGGATCATATGAATCTAAAAGAATATTGTATGCGAATTTATGTTCGGAACTTATTCTGAATATTTTGCAAAAATATTAGGATCGATTTGTAGCCTCCGATTTTAATGAACACGCCACAAGTATTGTAAATTTGTAGTGTTTATCAAATCATTAACCTTGCGACCCCAAACACTTTCGGTTTTCGAAATATGACGTCATGAATATTGGCAAAAACGGAAAAATTTGAATTAAGTACACATACAAAGTCGCCCATAACTATAAACTATGCAACTTTCAATCTTCCTATTGTTACCATTTTATAGGTGAGAACATTACCTTCAAAGTTGTGTCCTTAATTGTTTTTGTATTAAAAGGTCAAAGGTATTTTTTTAAGTTTAATGATTTAAAGACCAAATCTCAAAATCCAATTTTTTAAAATTCTCTCGTAAGTTGTATAGTTTTAAGTTATGAGCGACTTTGTATGTGTACTTAATTCAAATTTTGACGTTTTTGCCAATTTTCATGACGTCATATTTCTAAAACCGAAAGAGTTTGGGGTCGAAAGGTTAATGCTTTGATAAACACTACCAATTTACAATATTAGTTTTGATGACAAATCCGAAAACGAGAGTCTTCTGTGCGGTTTGACATGAAAGTTCCAGAGGCCACAAAAATTAATGAGACTAACTTTGCGAACAACTTTTGCGATTTTGATTATTCAATGTTCTTCCTTTATTGCCGATTGTAACAATTGAAGCTGTTTTTTCTTGTTGCACAGTGTTATTAAACTTATACGATTTGAGTTAAATTAAATTATTTGTTTAAGCGTTATAGGATCAAAGTCAATAAAAATATTCACTGATATTATAAACTTTGTAATGGAAACTTATTTCCATTCTTTTCTGCGTAATCTCAGAAAAAAATGTAGATTATCAAAATAAAAGTTACTAATCAACACAACATTTGTTTAATGTTATGAAGATATAGTAAAATTTGTATTAATGTGAACTTACATATAAGACAAAGAATGCATTCATTATAGTTATAATCAGGTTTTTGATATATCAAATATGAATTGATTAAGGTTCTTCAAGTTTGATTTATTTTTTGTACA
>CM037851.1:81350828-81372847 GCA_021234595.1 Delia radicum
GCAATCAAACAAATAAAAACATAACAAATATTACATTATTCAAAAAAAAAAAAAAAACAGGGTCACTGACGAAGGTTCAATACCAAAAACTGCACAGTCTGATTCAGAAAATTGAAAATTTACAATGTAGTTATGATTTTTAGAAAATACACTCATTCTTCTCTACCACGGCTTTCACAATTAAAATTAAATAAAATTGCATATTAAGTATAGTATTAATTGCAATTGTCTAAAAAAGACGTTAAAATTCAAACTCAACTAATATTTTTCTTTTTTTTTTTTCTCTGCCCGCTGCCGCTCACAGAATGACGAAATATTGGAGATATATAAATAATAAAGGATATTTTATAAATACAAACATGACCTACAACTCATAAAAAAAAGTTTGTAAAGTCAGCAAAAAATTTTGCTGAGTCAGCAAAATTTTAGTCAGGAGGATGCTTGCAAAAAAGTTGCTAATGTCAGCAAAATCTTTTGCTGAAAATCAGCGAGCTGATTTTTAGCAACAAAATTTGTACATTCAGCAAAAGTTTGCTAACACTTAGTAAGATTAGGAATACAAAAGCTTTGCTAAAAATTAATAATTTTTTGCTGAATTTTAGTAGACTGAAAAAAACGCAAAAATTTGTAGAAAAATTGTAATTTAGTTAATTTATTTGCTGAAAATCATAAAACATATTTTGTGATTCTTTTAAAAATAATTTACTATAATAACGAAATATAAAAATTTCATTTTCCCACATTGACGACATGAATTAATTTAATATCTGAAAATATATAGAAATAAATATATATAACATAACAAAAATTTTCTTTCAATTACTTACATCAATGGTTGTCTAAATGATGCTATCGTTTAAATGATGCTATCGCAACTGCCGAAGATAATTATAGAAACGAAACGAAAAAATAAACAAAAACAAAAAACAAACCAAACGAAAAAAACAACCCTTTTTTGCAATAAGAAAAAGGAACCATAAAAATCTACCTAAGATGTGTGTCTTTCGCTTTACACTTCTGCTACATTTCTGTATATGTTTGTTTGCAATTTGACCACACTATTATTAATCTATAAGTTATATATAATATATAAGTTTAAATAATAAATATTTTATTTTGTCTTTTATTTAATTAATAGACAATTATTTTCATAAGCCGGTGACAACGCAAAATTTAAGTTGTTTAATCCTCAATTTTTGTTTTATGTATGAAAAAGAGTTACAAAAACTTCCATGGTTGATTTTTTTATATGTCTTATTAGAGTTGTACTTTTGAGTATCATCTATTTCATTCTGCGTATATCTTTCAATCTGGTTGTCGTCCACACTATTAATGTGCTTATCAGCACAATTTTTTTTTAGCAAAATTAATTAGTAAAACATTAGTATATTAGTTAAAGCATTAGTATAAAACAGTTAAGTGCTGAATAAGTATAACAAAAATTTTAGCTGAAAACACGATTTTAGCAAAAAATTTTGCTACAAAATAGTAAACCTGATTTACAAGACGTTTTACTAACTTTTCTACTAACTTATTTTTTTGAGTGTAGAGCTCAATTATTTATAAAGTCATCCATTTCAAAGGTAGAAAAAACTTTTCATAATTTATATCTAAAAGGATTTTTTATTTTGAAAATTGTGTGAAACCTTAAGCTGTGAGGGGTTGGGAAAAAGTTATGGCATTCGAATGAAAGTCCATAACTTTTGTTGTGTGAAAGATATTGTGATAATTTTGGGGGTTAAAAAATTTTATAAAACAAATTTTTAAAATATTTTTTATTTCATAAAAACAAAAAAAATTTATTGAAAGTATCCCGGATAAAAATTTTAATATGGAGTCTTATTCGATAAGTTCCCATACATAAACACATACAAATTGGTCCGAAAAATGCGCCATCTACATGTATATATGTAATTATATCAAGTTAGATATAATTTGATACAATTTTATTCGAGATTGTCCATATACCTGGACATTAAATTATATCTAATTAGATGTAAATAGACCCGATTTTAAAAAATTTTAGACGATGGTAGGCATGCTTTTTGTAACTTGAAGTTATGCTTAAAAGTATTTACGTTGCAAATTAAAATTTCTAGAAATCAACAATTTTAAAGACCCAAATTTAGTCAAATGAAACATACCGAACTTTTTAAAAAATTTTCCAGATAAATTTTGTGTTTCAAAAATGCATCCTTTTTATTTTAAATTATATAAAAGAAATCACTTGGAAAATGATTTCGTTACAAAATTAATGTGGTAATATATGAAGCCTAAGATTGTTCTTAAAATACGATTTTTCGATTTTTGCTGCTCCTACGTGCTAAATTTGTTCTTTGTCATGTTAAAAGTCTATGGTGAAAATTTGAGCCAAATCGGATAAATTTATAAGGTCGCGCAAATGGGTCAAAGTTTCCAAATTTTGGTCAAAATGAAAAATTAATTTTTTTTTTAAATTTGTTTATTTTTTTAAATTTAAAAAAAAATATATATTATTGTGTTATATTTTGCCAAAGTTATTCACATTTAAAAATATAATTTTTTAATGACAACGATAAGGCATTTTAGTGATAACGATATTTCAGTTATTTCGGTAGGAAACGGTTTTTCGCGTTAACGGCATTTTACTTATTTCGGTATCGGTAATTCAGCGGTAACGGTATTTTAATTATTTCGGTAACCTTTTTTTTAAGGATAACGGTTTTCTCAGTTATTTCTGTAACGGTATTTTAAGGGCAACGTTATTTTAGTAATTTCATTACAAACGATAATTTTATCCCCATTATGTCCGAATTATAATGATCATGTTTTGAGAACAATATATCTTTTTACGGTGTTAATTTTTTTATGATTTTCTCAGATTGTTTTGGTAACGGTATTTTAAGGATAACGCTATTTCAATTATTTCGGAAACGGTATTTTAGCGATAACAATATTTAGTTTAGTTTAGTTCTGTGATTACAACATTAAAGTTTAAACTGTGATATTTTTGTTTGTGCCGTGATTATTTTTTATTTTAATTATTAAATTTGTGTCGTGACAGTCCAGTTTTTTAATTTTAATTTGCAATAATCTTGACAATGTAAAATAACTAATTTTACGAAAATAAATAAAAAAACTCCTGAAGAAGTTGGAATAAATCCAACGAAACGTCGAGTTGAAAGATAGATAAAAATAATGTGTTTTATTTAAATCTATAAAAAACTTATTGACCAAAAACAGCCCAGGCAACCCCTTATTAATCTCAATATTTTAGTTATTCGTTAGCGATATTTTAAAGATATTGGTATTTAAGTTCTATTGGTAACGGTATTTTACGGATAAAGGTATTTAAATTATTTCGGTAACGGTATTTAAGGGAATAAAGATAGTCAGTTACTTTTTTTTTAGCATAATCAATTAAATTCTGGTGAGGTAGTAGAGATTCCACTCTGAAATTTTTATTATGTTTAGAAATCGTGTTTAGTTATTTGTACACAATATATACAAAAACTCAAAGGGATTTTTTCAAAATTTTCACTATTCCTACACTAAAATATTTTTTCAATATCTTTTACACAACAAAATTTATAGTCATTTGAATGATGTTCCAACCCCTAAATTTGCGATATTTTAAAGCTTCAGGGTTGCCACAGTTTTCAAAAAAAAAAAAATAGTAGAAATATGCGTTCTTCTTCACAACAAAGTTATAGTCCTTTGAATGATGTCCCAACCCCTAAATTTGCGATATATCAAAGCTTCAGGGTTGCCACAGTTTCAAAATAAAAAAATCGTTTTAGAAATATGCGATCTAGACAGTGAAAGCATATTTCTAAAACATACTCACTAAATTTTATGAAAATCGAAAAATTAGTAGTTGAAATAATATAGCAATGCTCTTTAGTGAAAATATAAAAACCTAATCAAATTTAATTTTTTTTAACAAATAAAAAAAAAAACCTAAAATAAATGTAACATATGGAAAAACAAGCTACAAAAGCACAAAATATGCATTAAAAATAACAATATATGCATAAAAAGTCAAATATGCTAAAACTTGAACTTTTGCCAAAATATGCAACTACAAATCGACGAAATTCTGTTCTTAATTTGATGATTCGCATAAATATTTAGTCTATATCAGTTTAAAATTATCGAGAAAAAAATTGCATTTGCATGAAACTGCATTTGCATGAAATAATAACAAAAATAAACTAAATAAGAATTTTTACAAAACTCGACTTAACCTTCTTTGTTTAATAACTAACAAAATTAACAATTTACTGCAAAATTACTGTTTTTGGTACTAAATGAACTGTATCAAACAACTGCTGCAAAAATACAGTATTTTTCTTCGGTTATTTTTTTAAGTAACTGCCATAAAAGCTTTGCATTAGTTCATTGAAAAATAAATGTAATTGCAGTTAAAAGCAACAACTACACTCATGAAATTAATAAGGTAGAAATGATTAAAAATGGCAGTTAATATGACTTCAAATGTAGTTCAAAAGGCGATGACTGTATTTGTCATAAAAATGTCCCAACCATGTGGTCATTGTAAACTATTTATAAAACAATTATAATGGTAGTAAAAACGACTATCGAATCGGTCAAAAACTACTAACCTTAAATGAATGCATAAACCATAAAACGAGCAACAAAACAATGACATTAAATGACTATATGATATGTAAAAACTACTATTAGTTATAGTTAATAGTTATTTTTTTCGGTATTTTAAAAATATTTTCAACATCATATGAAAATGCTGAATTGTAAGTAAAAAGATTTTATGATTCCAAATTGTTAAACACTTTACTGAATGAAACTCCAGATTTTAATGAATTATTGATAGTAAATGGAAAATAATTAAACGCCTATTTCAAATGAAAATTATTCAAGTTCTAGGCCATACTATATATTTCTTTATTAGTATAATATCCTAAAAAATAATCTATTGAGTTTTTCAAATTTATTAATTGGCCACTTTCAGAAAGGTGTTGATAAATCAATTTCGGAAATTTTCTATTTTCCCATCAATCAGAACACGTTTTGAAAGAAGCGACAATCCATGCAACACATCAAACATTCATATAACCTAGTTTTCCCACTAAATGAGAACTAATATATAAGCTTGAATTTAAGATTATCACCATTGCACATTCGGTTAAACGGCTATCAAAACTGTGCTAAAGTATAATTTTTCAAATGCAAGTATTGCACTTTTCTTAATGCCATTTTGTATACGAATACGAATCCGTTTGAGAACACGCAGTCAAAGACATTGCATTGTAATCACTTAAGAAATTTTGTTGAAAAGCCTGTATTGCTTTCAAAGATTCATTTGCTTGTTTAAATAATTTCGCGACTTATAAAGAAGAAAGTGAAAATAGAGAACAATAAATTAAGTAAGTATTAATGTTTTTTTGTTAAAAAAGGTGAAGAATTTGTTTGACTTGCTTGAAATAAAGGTACTTTTTTTATCATAACCTTAAAAGTGCTGCAATTGTTTTCAAAATGTAACTTCGTGCAAGCTTTTAAAATTTCGGCGAAGATCGGCGGATTGAATACAATCACAAATGAATATATTGAAATGTTATAAAGCAATATCCATTTGCATTCAATATCCAATTTTAGCCGTTTTCGAATAATACCATATTTTTTAGGTTATTGCGTTTTAAAAAAGTGGAGTTGTTTGAAATTTGCCTTAACAAAAATTCAAGGCAAGAAAAGCAGAATAAACTTGTGGATTTTATAGTCGACCAAATAGGTAAAAAGGAAATTTCCGATGGCTCCACCAAATGTATTACGGAAAAAGTGCGCCTTTTCTGTAAAAACTTATTAGAAATGTGGGCGAAATATGGCAAAAGTATTGGGAAGGACAAAAAGGCTGAACAGTTTCGAGTATGTCACTCATCGCTGAAATAAGTTTCGAAAATAAAAATAAATCAGGCAAAGTGACTTTTTCTGCTCTTGCGAGCATTTGCGAAAAGTCTGAGTACGGAAAGAGGAAAACAGCAGCATACCTTTCAAGCGGAACAAAATAATGAAACTGAATTATTGGTTCGTGCGGCAGCAACGTCAGCTCGAAAACAAGGAAATACAGACTTAGCGGTACTTCTTAAAGGATCTCTAACAAGCCTATCTACAAGGCCTTCAAAATAAAAAAATTGTGCAGTGAAGTCCATCAAAAACCTGGAGCTATATCCCTGGTTGCCAATGACTGCTACGGTCATTAAAGTCTTCATACACTCAAAACAAATAATATAAAATACTGCACTTTCATTTGATTTTTTTTTTGGAGAAGACGCTGCTGAATGGCGACATAAAATATACCGATAGATTGCATCACGCTCTCAGAAACAACCGCACCAATAACCTGTTAAACGTATTTAATAGGGCTGTCGATACTTCAGATCCATTTATTTCCACAAAATTTTTAAATAGACGCTTAGAATAGCGGAAACGTTCCACACTTCCTCCTGCTGTAATTGAACTATTATGTTTCATCGAACCCATAGAAGAGTTTCACCATAGCAACCAAGATGATGAAATTGATGAGAGTGAAGAAATTGATGAAAATGAAGAGGCCCTATTTGATTTAAATTAGAAAATGAATTAGATATAAGTAATTATTAAATGCTTTAGTATAACAAAAGAAATGAAAGAATAAAATGTAGTATATTTGCATTAAAACCCTTTTTTGCTGGGAATTTGCAAAGGGTTAATTTTGACTTTTGGTCGTTAAAGGGTTAAATTCTATTTTTTTTTATCATATTTAAACTTACTTGTTAGTTTCTTATAGTTTTTGGTTTAAATACCATGATTCTGTAGTTGTTATTTGTTTTGCACAGAAAAAGGGGCAATTTGACCTTTGACAATTTTTGACAATTTGATCAAAAATAAATTAAAAACTTTACCTTTGGTAGATATACAATAAATACACGCTTTTTTGTTTTTATTCTCCTTTTTATTTTTACACTTATTTTGTTCTGTTTAAAAACTTGATGTAAAGGGAAAGTAAACTAAGACCATATGCATATTTTTACATATTTTCCTTTAAATGCATAGTTTTATTGCATTTTCTTAGTTTTTAGTAAAACAAATTTATTAAATTTTTTTTATTTAATAGTTTCAAAATAAATTACTAAATTTTGTATTAATTATGAAAAGCGTATGCAGGAGCAACACAAATTAACTTTAAAATTAATTTTCTTAGAAACTATCAAAATCCCTGCTCAGCATTTTAGAAGAGGACCGTGTATATTGCTTGAAAAAATTCGCAAATTCCTTTTTCGACCCCACTTTAAAAGGATATTGTTTTTAATGGATAAAAACAATTAAATTTTTTAAAAATATTAAAATAATTCAACATCTTGTTTTCAATCGTGAGTAAAAAAAATCGGCGAAATTGTTACCCAGAGTTGCCAAATAATTATTTTTTTTTCAACTTTTTTTGATAAGAGCTTTTTCAAAAATATTTAAAAATATAAAACAACCAAATTTTTTATGTTATTTTTAATTTATAACGAGCTTCCAACCTCCGTATATTTACAAAAATAAAACAAATCAAACATATTAGCTAGGTTGATACTAGTATTTCGATTCGGCTAAAGATCTCATCAGAACCCGAAGTTTTAAAAAAAGCTAGATCCACACAATAGGTAGAGCTTTAACAAAAAACCTATTAATCATCAATTTTTTCTCCATTCTTGTCTTCGTAGTAATTTTTTATATTTTTGTTTGTCAGGTTGATGAGAAAACCTGAAAATGTATATCTTTGCTAAACATTAGTTCATCGATTGCATATAATTTTGAAAATCGGACCTATCGGACCATGAACTTGTCAAATACATACACAAAGTCTAAAATATTCCAACATTTATTGCGTTTTCACACGCAACAGAAATAATGGCTGGTTTTTATTTAAATACTGTAGTAGTATTATAAAAATTAAAAATGTCAGTGTTGTCATATCTAATTTAAAAAAATGGTCTGAAATCACGATTTAAAAAATCCGTAAATCTAAAAATTTTTTTTTACAAATTTTTTAAAACAGAATTACAATAAAATAATAATTTTTAAAATATCTTCAACTGTCTAGTATTTATATTCTGTCAAAGTTTTAACTTTGGTTGCTAATATTTTCTTTAGAGGGAACTCCAAGGCAAAAAAAGTTACAAAAATATCTTAATGAAGATTGTTTCTATATATTTGCAAAGTATGATTGAAAAATGTCCATCAATCTATGAGTTAAACAAAAAAAAATTTTTTTTTAGGTAGATTGTTACTGGAAAAAAGAAGAAGAAAACCATTTTTATTGAAAAGTTAACAGACACAATTGGATATGACAGACTGCCGCAGTTTCGTCCTCTCCAAGGACTCGTCATTGGTTAATTATTTGTGTGTCAATTGAACAAATTATTTTATATTGTTAAATTGCTCTATATGAAAACCTTTTTCTTTGTGTAGTAGTGAGTTTCAAACCCACAGCCGTACAACTGGCTATGACTCAAAGCATCACCTCTTAGCGAGTTGAGCCATGGTCGACACAGTGGAGTTTTGTCAACCACAAGGTATTGTTTTAATCAGGAGAGACAGTGTTAACTAATACCTATGAACAATTTATTTTTCAATTAGAATGCTTCCTCTTTTTAATAATATTGTTATCTCTTCTTCACAAGCAATAATCACATTATGATGAGCTTTATTCACATTGATTAGTTGGATACCAAGTGTATATTCGATATAGAGTTGCCGCTGGTAAAATTTTTCAATTGTTTCTGGGGTAAATGTTTGTAACCGTCATATAATGACGTTTTGTTTTTAATAAGCTAATAAGGCCTATAGTTTAATAAATTAAACAAGTTTATTGAAATTTTCACGACGTTTTTTTTTCTTAAGTATTTTCAAAATTCCAACCAGTTATGACGTTTTTATGCGCTGTAGAAATAATGAAATTTTCTAATTATTATTCGCAAACTATGAACATATAAATAATAAGAAATATAAACTAAACGAGAATTTCTAAAAACTCGACATAATCTTAAAATAATTGCTTCAAACAACTGCTATAAAAATACAATAACTGCCAATAATAGTTGCCTTTGATAACAAAAATGAACTGTTTACTGTAAAATTACTGTTTTGGTAATTTAAATACTAAATAACTGCTTCAAGCAACTGTTACAAAAATACAATATTTTACTTTAGTTGTTTTTTTTTAAAAATAACTGTCATAATAGTTGCTTTTTATTATTTCATAAAAAAACAACTGTAATTGCTATTCAAGACAAAACTACTAATTACTACACAAACAACTATCAGTTAGTATAAAACTTTTTTGAGTGTATAAAATTTTCCTAATCATGTTAAAACAAATTTGCTAAATCATGTTTTCAAATATAATTTGTTTCTTTGTTTACTTTGCAGTTGATAATTAATATTTACACCATGTTTTTCTAAGATAACGGCTTTATAGTGAGAAATTCTAACATCTTTTTGCAAATATGCAGGAAAATCATACACTCAAAAAAATAAGTTAGTAAAAAGTTAGTAAAACGTCTTGTAAATCAGGTAAACTATTTTTCAGCAAATTTTTTGCTAAAATTATATTTCAGCTAAAATTTTAGTTATACTGATTCAGCACTTAACTGTTTTGAACTAATGTTTTACTAATATTTTGCTAATGTTTTACTAATTTATTTTGCTAAGAAAATTGTGCTGATTAGAACATGAATAGTGTGGACGACAACCAGATTGAAAGATATACGCAGAATGAATAAGATGTCCCTGCATATCAAAATGTAGAAGTGACAAGCAAAATGATACTAAAAAGTATATGTCTAGTAAGACATATAAAAAAATCAACCATGAAAGATTTTTGTATCTGTTTTTCATACATAAACAAAATTGTGGTTTGAAACAACTTACATTTGTGAAAGTAATTGTCTATTAATTAAATAAAAGACAAAATAAAATATTTAAATTTAATAATGATTAAATGTGTATTTCTAAACTAAATGTTTATAGAGATTAATAATCTAGTGTGGACAAATTGCAAACAAATATACAGCAGGTAGACACTCTAAAGCGAAAGACAAAGACACACATCTTAGGTAGATTTTTATGTTTCCTTTTTCTTATTGAAAAAAATGGTTGTATATGTTATATTTTGTTATTTTTTTCGTTTCGTTTCTATAACTTTTTTGCGGCATTTGCGTTCCTTAAAAACTAGCATCTTTTAGACAACCATTAATGTAAGTAGTTGAAAGATTATTTTGTTTATGTTATATATAATTATTTCTGTTGTTTTTAGCTATTAAATTAATTCATGTCGTCAATGTGGGACGTGGGATGTATGAACATTTTTATATTTTGTAACGTATTCTAAATTATTTTTAAAAGAATCACAAAAATATGTTTGGTGATTTTCAGCAAATAAATTAACTAAAGTATAATTTTTCTACAAATTTTTTTGAGTTTTTTTAGTCCTCTAATATTTAGCAAAAAATTTATTAGTTTTAGCAAGGATTTTTTAATTTATAATCCACTAAGTGTTAGCAAAACATTTTCTGAATCTACTAATTTTGTTGTTAAAAATCAGCTCGATTTTGCTGACATTAGCAATTCATTTGCAAGCACCCTCCTGACTAAAATTTTGCTGACTCAGCAAAATTTTTGCTGACATTACTAATTTTTTTTGTGAGTGTACATGGGGGAAAGCAGTGAGACATTGATTTTTCTCATATAAATTCCAATACTTCGGCATTAGCATTAAAAACAAAGCCTCAAAGCTAAAATCCAAAGTATGAGGAGAATAATATTGACCCAGTCAAGGAAATATAAATGGCAAAGCGCTGAATTTAAAATGTGTCACTTCTTCTTGACAGTAGAATCGACTGAAACAAGAGATAAAACAACTGTAACTACAGTTAAAAAGGCGACAAAGGAAATTAAGGTTAAAATAGCTAAAAATTCAATTACTTTTAACTGTTGAAAAACAACTAACAAATGCAGTAAAAATAACTAACAATTGCATAAAAATAACTGACAATTTTTTACTACAAAAATTTATAAACAACTGAAAAAAATTGCAGAAAATACTATTTTTTTAAGCATTAATTTTTTCGTTATTTTAAAAATATATTATAATAAAAAAATGATTTTTTTCTTTCAATTACAACAAAAAAAAATGTATTTCTTACATCCTACTTAAAATGTGAAATCAAAATTCTAAATGGTAAACCACCAGTTATTACGTTTTTTTGCATTAGAGATATAATGAAATTTTTTAATTATTATTTGCAGACTATGAATATATCAATAATAACAAATATAAACTAGGGATGGCAGGTAATACCGCTAAAATTCCGTTACGGATTCAAAACCCTTTCAACTGCCTATAGTTATCCCTAAAATACCGTTACCGATATAATTGAAATACCAATACTCTTAAAATACCTTTACCGAAATAACTAAATTCCGTTATCTCTAAAATACCGTTACCGAAATAATTTAAATAGCGTTATCCTCAAAATACCGTTACCGAAATAATCTGACAAGATTAGAAAAAATAATCACTGTAAATATAAATGTATATTTTCCCAAAATTGTCATTATAAACTAAACAGTCATTGGAATTTAAGCATAATGGGGCTAAAAATATCGGTGTATATTGACATTACCGGAATAACTAAAATAAGGTTACCCTTAAAATACCGTTACCGAAATAACTGCATACCCGATATCCTTAAATTAACATTGCCGAAACAACTGAAGTATCGATACCCCTAAAATAACGATCCCGAAATAAGTAAAAAACCGTTAACGCTACAAAGCGTTACCGAAATAACTGTAATATCGTTACCCCCCTAAAATACTGTTACCGAAATAAATAAAAATAGCGTTACCCTTACCGATACCCGCATCGAATCGTTATCATTCATGCCATAAACTACACTAGAATTTATAAAAACTCCACAAAATTTTTTTTTTTTAACTAACAAAAAACTGTTTCGATAGTTGCTTACTAAAATACTAAAATAACTGCTTCAAGCAACTGTCTTGAGTTGTTTTTTTTTAAACTAACTGTCATAACAGATGTTTTGTAATATTTCATAGAAAAACAACTGTAATTGTAGTTAACAACATCAACTGCTGATTACTACATACAGCTGTCATGCAGTAACTGACAAAGTTTTTTGAGTGTAGCAGATAAAAAACAATTTAGTACTTAATGTTGCATTTTAGGTGCCTAGCCCTGTCAGCTTTTAGTCAAATATGTTCAATCAGATTAAATTTGAAATTAAGAAATTTGATTTTAAAAAGGGTGTTTTTTATACAGGTATATAACTTTAAGTTGACAACACATTTTTAACTGGCTGCCATTTTGTCAGCTGTCAAGTGATTTATGTTTAGTTTGGTTTGGCATTTTACCATGAATAGACTGACGCCTGAACAACGCTTCCAAATTGTGCAAATTTATTTTGAAAATCATGGTTCTGGTTAAATGGATACGTTAATAAACCAAACTGCCGTATTTAGAGTGATAATAATGTTCAAGTGTATGTTGAGACACCGTTACACCGTTACTGAATGTTTGGTGTGCTTTATGGGCTGGTGGAATCATTGGTCCGGACTTCTTTAAAAACGATGCTGGTCAGAACGTTACAGTCAATGGTGACCGCTATAGATCCATGATTACTGACTTTTTCGTTCATCAATTCAACGATTATGATGTGCTGGAGCTGTGGTTTCAACAAGACGGCGCAACATGTCAAACACGTCGCGCCACAATTGATTTATTGAAGGAAACGTGCGATTTAACGCCGCTGGACTATTTTCTGTGGGGATATGTGAAGTCGCTAGTCTACGCCGATAAGCCCGAAACGATTGAACACTTGGAGGTCAACATTCGCCGCGTTGTTGTTGGAAAAAGTCATTGAAAATTGGACCTCCAGATGAGACTACCTCCGAGCCAGCCGTGGCGGTCATATGTCAGAAGTCATATTTAAATTATAATGCCAGAAGATTATCTTTCGAATAAATTAAATTTCATGTCATTTTAAAAAAATTCATCTTTGTTTTATTCCATTTCAAAGTTCTATACCTCTATAAAAACATTCTTTATTATCGGCCCGGTTTATGACATTATTAACAGTGCTCTTTTAATACGCCATACCAGCTTTTACAGAAATAAATATCGCAAGTAAAAACTATATTAAATTAAATATAAATTGGATCAAATTTGATCCGAAAAATTAGTACATATAATTATAGCTAAAATACATCAAACTGTATCGAATTAGATATAATTCGATGCAATTAAACACAATTTTGTACAATTTCATCCGAATTTTGACAACATACAAATTTTCCTGTATTATATGTAATTGTATAGAATTAGATATAATTCGATATTATTAGATACAATTTGATACAAACAGTCCCAGTTTTCTCAATAATTATATCAAATTATATCTAATTTCATAAACTAACATATATGACTAATATTATTTTTACGGTTTTTTTACGAATTTACGGTTATTTCAACAATTTAACTCCGAAAATGGTTGTAAGTTAGTAATTTAGAGACAAAAACTTAATTTTAGTACCTATCCTTCATTTGTCCATAAAAACTCAAGTATTCTGTTTATACATTTGGTAATTATTTTTATCTATTTTTGAATATCATAAAAATACCAAAATTTTTAATTTTTATCAGAATTTAATTTTTTTTTTCAATTCAACGACGAAATTCAAAATGTTTTTTAAAAGAGTATTTTATAATAAAAACTTAGATTTTCGAAAGATAGAGGGTATTTTTTTTTTGGTGAAATACCCTTTACTGCGGCTCAGCTGATAAATTTAATTGTATTTAACTAAGTTGTTAGTTGACAATTATGTCAACAAAATGAACGGAAATACAGTTATTCTAAAACGATTTGTTAGTTCAAATTTAAAATGTTTGCCCTTAGTTATTATTAAACAAGCATTTTATTTTTAAAACAAAAATCTATTTGATTTTGACGCGATTCTGAAAATGATTAAATAGTTTGACTTAAATTGCTTCAACTTTTTATTCAACAAAATAAAATGGAAGATAATATTAAATCATTAAATTTTTAACTATTATTTTTTATTTTTTAATTTAACCAATACTCAGGGGATGCCCACTACTCATGCAGTGCATTGTATTGATCAGGAAAATAGGGAATGGGAAGGAGGAAAGAGGGAGTAGTGTTTGTGGATATTTGATTTAAATTTTTCTAAATTGTAAGTATCAGGGAAGACTTCTCGGGAAGTTTGTTCCACATACGAATCGTTCGACTAAAAACGAATTTTCTCCGTAATGCGTTGTGCGAAACACAGGACAATCAACTACAAATGGATGTGATCTACTAGATAAGCGAGTATTACGAATAAAAAACTCGGGCTCGTGGAATTAGTTCACTTATATCAGATGAGCATCTCCCATGGTAATATCGATAGAAAAGTGTAACATAACCCACATTCCGACGATGCTAAAATGAATCAATAGAGTTGGATACACTACTGTCATTGATAAGCTTCACCGCCCTCCCCTGAACACGGTCCAGAAGGTTCAGAATAGACAGTGGAGCCCCAGCCCATATATGAGAGTTGCATTCCATTTTCGGCCGGATATAGCTGGTATAAATAGTAAGGAGATCGGATGGAGTGAAGTAAGTCTTGCACCGTTTCAGAAAACCAAGACCCTTGAATGCCTCTTTCAACACTTGAAATACGTGCTTATTTCAAGGGACATCACACTGTATTCTTATGCCCAGAACATCAAGAGTATCCGATTCCTCAATACCTATACCATCCATAGCTACAGATGACAATGTTAATTCCACAGCCCGTCTGTGGGTTAACATACAACATGTGGGTCTTGCGAGATTGTAGAAAGGTCTTGATTGAGTGGGTCATTCATGTTCTACCGCATATATTATAATCAGTAATTAATTAGACTTATTCTTATTGGGTCATATTTTTCGTGCTCTTGATTCGCTTTCTTAATCCCTTATACTCCCAAAAAAAAAATAATTTAATATTTTTTCATAAAAGATTAATCAAAGAGCTTAAACTAATCATGTATTATTTTCATCCATCTGTAGCAGGCATATAATTTGCAATGATTTTGATATAATTTATGTGAATTTAACTTTTTTTTTTTTTTTAATAAAAGAGAAATTTGAAAAGTTTTTTTTTCTAGTGAAAATTTTCTGACAATTTTTATTTTATATTTACAGTGCAACAAAAACAATAGTATTATTTAACTAACGAATTAGTTGATAACGGGTATTTCTGTTAATTTGATTTTTTTGGCTTTAACTGAGAAATTCCTTGACTGAGCAACTCAGAAATTTTATCGGTGTAATTACAATTTTTAAAAACTTTTTTTTGTATTAACAAAAATACTCTATGAGACATTTTCAATATTACAAAGAAGAATTTTGTAATTTTTTTCTGTGTATATTTGCTTATGGGTGCAATTTTGTGAAAATGTGTAACCACAATAAAAAATAATTTTTAATGTGCTTATCACGTTAAGGAAACATAAACATCAATCAAAATCTAGTTTAACGATCACAAGGTAAAATGGTTTAAAATTAAAAAGGTAAAATTTAAGAAATTACTAAATTAATAGTCTTTGAACAAAAAAAAAATTGTTTTATTTGAGTAATTTTCGATTCGTTTAAAAAAAATGTGACAACTCTGGGTCCACTATATGGTCAATATGGGTATTAAATTGTTTGTTTTGTTTAGTACTTTAACTCTGCGTACAAATAAATCCAGTTTTCGTAAACTAAAGAAAAGTTATCATACAAAAACTAATGTATTTTTAACCCTACTTTTTAACCCTTAAACGTGAGATTGGACAGCTAAAAAAAAATACATATCTCCTTTTTTCTGCTCCTTTACAACATATTCAAAGTTTATTAAAATCTCCGAGTTTGGATCGGGATACTCATATTGTAAGCTATATTTTTTTTAAAAATAATTACATTTTTATAGCCTCGGGGACCCTGAATATGAAGTGCGATCTGTTTTAAATTACACACGTAATCTTTTAATAGCTATTTCAACCGATCCTGCCTACTGCCGAAGTAGAATTCCGAAATTGTTTTTCATTGTTCCACTTTAGTAAACAAGTCCAAACTCCGGCATTAATCTACATATTACCTTAAATTTAGTTAATACAATTCATACATGAAATTATATATGATTATTCATACGCATTTACATACAAACATAAGGCCAATTCCAGAAAAGGGTCAACCACGAGTGAAAAACGCAAAGTGCTCAGAACTTTTTATTTGTTTTTAATAATAAAGCTTAAAGGTCTATACTTTATAAATGTAAAAGCATTTTTAATTTTTCTCATTTCTTGTGTTTGCAAAAAAACATTTTTTTTCTGAGCCTTTTTGCGATTTATATCAATTGTTTTTTATGTGTTTTAAGATTGTTTAAAGTTATATTATTTTTGTTCTTGTAATTTAGAAATTTCCTACTAACACTTACCTTACCTCAAAAAATATTGTTATCAAAGATGCTTTATCGTTTTATCAATTATCAATATGCAAGGAACAAGATTGATGGAGTTAAGCTATTTTATATATCGACAGAACAAATTGAGGGTTCTTCACCTGAACTAAGCTGTGGCAGAATGTTCCAAATATTAAAGGGATTAAAAGCCTGCATTGATTTTCTTATTTCGACAACGAAAGCATGGAGGTTGCTCGGACCTCTTATTAAATAAAATCTATAATTAAAATTAACTGAGAAAATCAAACTTTATTAACGATTACATATCCTAAAGTATCTACGTGGAATATGGAACTTTATTTCGATATAATTTTTGTTATTATTATAACCTTTACTTGAAGTTAATTAAAGTTATGTTTTTTTTTAGGTTTTTTTAATTAAAGTTGAATTATTATTATTAACAAAATTAGTGCGTTTTGTTCTGTTGTAAAAAAACGTCGAATTCGTCTTGTCGCGTCCATATTTGTACTTTACCCAATTTAAAAAAATTAAAAGAAAAGTTTTATATTTCATAAATCTACACATAAAAGATGTTCTTTCAACGTAATTTCCACATTCACAAAAAATTTTTTTTTCCACAAATTCTGCTGACATCCCAGGAAAACTTGCTATTACCATAGAATGGGAAATGGAAGAAGAAAACTAGAATCAGAAGTACTTATAGTTGAGGCCAAGAACACCTGACTTTAACATGGGGGTGTCATAGGAGGCAAGGCCTTGCCTTGTGCTTACATATAGGGACAAAAATAAGACGTTACAAAATATGTAGTGAAATCACCAGTTACACATAAGTACTTATTTCATTTCTTATTTGTAGCATCAAAAGTAATGCTTAAAGCCATTATATGACGTATTACTTGTAAGGATGTTAATAAGTAGTTATTTATAGGTGCAAAAATAAGTACGTATTAACATGTACCTAAATAAGAAGGTATTAATAGGCAATAAAATAACTAGTTATTAATAAGGACAATTATAACTAGTTATTAATAGGTCCTAAAATAACTACTGATTTTAGTCATTACAAGGAAGGACTATAATAACTGCTTACCAGGAAGAAGTGTAATATTGTTCATACAGAATTCTTTTGTCTTCTCCAACCAAACAAGATATTATTAAGGCACATGCAATGATTCAAATTTTTGTTGAAATGTTTCCAGCGCTATATGGTCGAAATAGTGTAACATATAATGTGCACAATCTTCTACACATATATGAATGTGTCGAAGAATTTAAAGATCTAAATAGCATATCTGCGTATAAATTTGAAAACTATATGCAAAAAATTAAACAAAATCTAAAAATGTCCAAACACCTTTGCCAACAAATTTTTAATAAATTTTCAAATGATAAAGTTTTACTTAAAATCCAGTTTACGGACTGCGATATAGAAAAGGAGTTCCAAAGTCAATTTTGTTACCAAAAGGCTATTTTAGTACAAATATTCCAGAAAAAATCCTAAGTGAGGAAGAATTTCTAGCAAAAAGATTTTCAAACTTACGAAGTTTTTTCAACGATCCCATGGATTCATTGGATTTAAATATTGCTTTGGTTGACGAACATGATGGCTCAGAAGAACAATTATTTAAAATAGAAAACATTCTGGCTAAAGTGCTTAAAATGTCGTACAATAATGAATATATATTGATTCCGGAAATTCATTCCATTCATGAAAAATTAAACGTACGTAATATATAATACATATTTTCAAAAGCCAATTTCTTTTTTAATAAAAGTTTTTTTTCATATTTTAGACAACAAATTTTTAAATCTTCAAAGGAAAATACTCGGTTATTCTTCGAAAATAAGAAAATTATTACCAAAAACTCTTAATGTATTAATAAATAAAATTTAATAATTTCTACTTAATATCAATTATCTTAATTTTGTTATTTACTAAATAAGCTTCTGTTTTGTGAGAGTCGTTTATGTATACTATATATTTGTTTGCTTAAATAAATTGCATTTAAATTATTAATTATGATATATTATGAATCTTTATAAATATACTTTACAAAAAAGTAGTTACTTATTACCTTACAAGTACCTTATTTCTTTGGCCCTTCCTAATAAGCAGGTATATAACACAACATTAGTAAGACATAATTGTTTAGCTTCCAAAATAAGTAGTGATGTATGTTCATATCAGTAAGGTATTATTTCAGACCTTCAAAATAACAACAAATGTAATGGAAAGGTCTGAAATAAGTGATAATAAGTAACTTATTATTTTTGCTATTCCAAATAAGCAGATATTTAACACAATATTAGTAAGGCGTTGTTTTTATCTTACAAATAAGCAGTTACATATATTCATATTAGTAAGGTATTATTTCGGACCTTCAAAATAACAAAAACTGGAATGGATAGTCATTACTTTGGAAGGTCTGAAATAAGTCCTACCCATTACCAAAGTTTTGCTGGGATATTTATATTTCTATAAGTGCATAAAAATAACTTCTATATTTGTCGCGTCCGTTTCTCGCTGATATTTGCTTATATCTTTTTACTACATTACTGATTCTGCCCAATGTTTTTTCCTCAAATTTAATACTCTTCCTAACTTCAATACACTGATGATATATACCGCATATTTCCATTCATTCATTTATTTGATTTATTTGATATCCTATACACAAGACTATAGGTCTTATATTGCAGTATAAGACTGAGCAAGTGTTAAATACAATAATTCGTTAAATATATATAAATATTACTACATTAATGCACATACAATACAATATTAACCAAAGAAAAAAAAAAATTAATAATTATAAGAAGACAAGTAAAAAATTAAACAATAGACAATAGAAATATCAAAAAAGAAAAAAAAAATAATATAAAAAATAACTGTTTACAAAATTGAATAAATTTGAATAAATAAATCAATTAAAGCAAAGACAGGAAAAATCAAAAATAAAAATTGAAATTATAAATAAAATAAAAATAAAAGAAAAAAAAAAAGTTTAAATTTACATAAAAAACAAAGAAATACTCGAAATGGTTTAAATATAATTAAATGTTTTTTTAAAATATTTATGTATATCATTGAAAATCAAATTAAATACATTATCTATCAAGAAAAATACCAAATAATGTTTATTTTAATAGAAGTGCGCTACTTATAGTTTGAGAGCTATGTGGAATTCTGTTCCAGAGACCGATTGCGTAAATAAAGAACTGCCATTTAGAAATCTGCGTGTGATGCTTAAATGTAAGAAGCCTTTTACCCCTATTTAGTGTTGAAAATTTTAATCTTGAGTAGAGATGTTCTGGTTGACGTGTATATATAATTTTATGCATAAAAAGTAAAAGTCTCGTTTTAAACATAATTATCAAAATTAATGCCATAAAGAAGACTTGTAAAAGACGAAATGTGGTCATATCTTTTTAGACCCTATACGTAACGGACGATATTATTATATGCAACGTTCAGTTTTCTTTTGCTCTCATTATCGCAACTGGCAAATAATTCGCAACCACATAATAAGATTGGCATCAGATAGGTTTTGGCAAGAAGTTTTCTAATCTTAATTGGTGTACAATACTGAGTTTGCCAAAGATTTCTCAACATTGAAAATGTTCGACCACAAGCATAATTAATGTGGCTAGACCAAGTAAGCGTATTGTTAAAATAAATACCAAGATTTTGGCAGAGTCTACAATAGCAATTCTTTGATTGTTAAAAGTAATGTTTGGCATATAATCGAGCTTTAATAATCTTTTCTTAATAATTAGGCATTTAGATTTATTAGGGTTTATTCCAAATCCATTAGCAGAAGCCCACTCATAAATTCGACTTAACTCGTGGTTTAAAGTTCTTACACAGTGCTCAATCGCTGTGACCCTGCAACTAATATAAAGTTGGACATCGTCAGCATACATTCTCACCTTGCAGTTTTAAAGTTTCCTTGGTAGATCATTTGAGTACAGCGAGAAAAGAAGAGATCCAACAATCGACCCTTGTGGAACACCTCTAGTTACAGGCAAATAGTTTGATTTATTTGTAGTGGTTTCAACATATTGATATCTCTCCGTTAAGTATGAAGATAATAGAAGTGTGGCAGTAGATGAGAAGTTAAATATGTGTCTCAATTTAAAACACAAAATGTTATGGTCGACGGTATCAAACACTTTCGAGTGATCCAAAAGAACCAAAAACGTAACATTTCCACGATCAACTTGTTGTCGAATTTCTTCAGAAACATCCACCAGAGCAGTTATGCAACTATGTTTCTTACGAAAACCAGATTGACGATCAGTAAGCATATTATTAGTATCTAAATAAGGAGTAACTTGATTATGAATCAACCTCTCAAAAACGTTAGATAGAAATGGTAAAATTGCTATCGGCCTGTAATCAGAATTTGATTTAGGAATGGGAATTACTTTTGGCCAGTTTCCAAATTTTAGGATATAAAAGTAATCAAGGGAAGAAGTCGTGGTAAGAGGATCTTGAGAAATCTAGGATCTATGCCATCAACACCAACGGAATTAGATTTAATTGACAAGAGACTAGATAACACATCACATTGACAAACACTAGAAAAATAAAGTTCTCATTTGAAGCATCAATGTGTTGGTAGTAATTACGATCAGGTGGTATTATCGGAATGTTTAAAAAAAATTCATTTAGTGTATCCGCATCAACTGCACAGGTATCATGACTACTAACCTTGCCTATACCGATTTCACGAATCGTTTGCCATGTTTTTCTTGATCCAATGCCATTAGAAAACTTGGATGCATAAAACTCAGATTTTGCTTTTCTTATTAATTTATTAGTTTCCCTTCGTGATATACGATACTCTCCTGTAATTCAGTGGTCTTAAAACGTTTCCATCGTAAGTATAAAAAATCTCTGTGATTAATTGCCCGTTTAATGTCCTCTGCCGACTTATGACCTTTGTTTTCAGGGGAACAGTAAGATTGTATAAATAATTTAAATTACGTTGCAAAAAAGTGAGTTGATCATCTACATTAACCATATCATATAATATATTCCAATCAATCCTACAAAATTCATCTTCTAAGAATTCGTAGTCGATGTTTTTGTAGTCTCGATAAGTTACTTTTGTTCAGGTACTAATATTTTAAAATTATACGCAATAAAAATGAGGTCATGTCGTGAGTTGATCATAAAGTAATACCTTAGAACTATCACTAACATAGAAAAGATCGAGAAGAGTATATTGTTATTCGTAAAATGTGTGGCATTGTCTGTGTTCGGATTTTTTTTTTTGGCTCAACTAAAAGTGTGCGAATGTCGCAACGCCCAGTAATTGCCCATATGTGATTATTTTTAACCGCGTAGTTAATTTTAATAAAATATAATTAAACACTTTTTAGTTAATTCAATAGTATTGTTTGTTATTTCAACTGTTTATGTAATAGGTTACAGTTAGTTATTTTTACTACAGTTGTAATTGATTTTAAACTTCTGCTGTTAATTGTACGTTAGTTATTTT
>CM037851.1:81372947-81517071 GCA_021234595.1 Delia radicum
GCAGATTTTTTTGCTAAATATTAATAAAATAAGAACAGCAAAAATAAATCTGTTAACTTTACTTGAGTTATATTAGATGCGAACTTTAGAAAATACACTCACAAGAACTTTCCATAAAAAATCAACAGTTATTTAAAAATTTAATCGGTAAAGTTGTTTCAATGGAATATACAGTTACATTACCAAAGAAATATATTTTTAACTTTTTATCTGTTGTTCAATAAACAAAAAATAAAACGAACTTTCGGTAATAGTTAAAATATTCAGTTAAAGTCTTATATTCAAACCAAAAAGTTCTAATATTATATTGAGTATTGAAATAAACGAAAACAATCTATTGCTTTTACCGATTTTGTCAATTAATTTTTCAACAGTTGAAAATAAACTAAAAAAAACAATTGTTTTAAAACGAAAATTAAGTAGAGTTTTTTAACTGATTTTTAATTGATTTTATGTGTCTTTACGGCAAAAATATTGTGAGTGAAAAAAATTGCGTAAAGCTATGTAAAGACGGTTGTCAGATCTTTCAATATTGTCAGCAAGATGTTCAGAAAATGTTTAACAACCGTGCGAACTTACAACTTTTGTCTTGCAACATTGCCAGAAAGAGCATTGTCTGTACATTGTAAGACAATAATATTGTCAGACATCTGACATTCATGTAAACACTCTACGTTGCCATTGTCAGATTATTATTATTATAATAATCAAATCAAAAGTGAAACAAAATTGGAAATTAAATTAAATAAAAAAAATGGATAGCGACATTTCAATTAATGAAACCAGCGTCATTGATTGCAGCTATGAGCCAGATGACTTGATGTTTCGTACACAGTCGCC
Source organism: Delia radicum (assembly GCA_021234595.1). NCBI lineage: Eukaryota > Metazoa > Arthropoda > Insecta > Diptera > Anthomyiidae > Delia > Delia radicum. The sequence continues at coordinate 81,373,788 of CM037851.1, forward strand.
AAGAGGCTCCAAGTTGTCAACAGGCCCTAAAGCCCAAACAAAGATCCCACCGCAGAAAGGTGGAATCCCTGTGGTCACACGAAAGTATTATCAAACTTATCGAGGATGTTGAGGTACGGCGAAGTTTATGGGATGCTGGTTGCGCTGAGTATAAACTTCCCAAAGATATTTTATGGCAAAAGGTCGCAGAATGTCATCCAGACAAGTTTGAACGATTGCAAAGGAAATTGGGTAATCACAGCACCTCTTTCAACTGCAATTTGCAAAAATATTTTGTCTTCATCCTCGCTACTTTCTAATACATATGCAGCTAAATCGTTGCAATTGCTTTTTTTTTTGTTCCATGACAATTAATATTATTACTTTTTCAATTTAATTAAACATACAATTGACAGGCAATGTCTAACAATAGATCTGGCAAATTTTGCCATACAAAAATCTGACAACCGTGTGAACTGATAATTTTCGTTGGCTGATAAATTTATTGTTTGACAATTGTATGACAATGGAATTGAAAGGTTTTCTTACAATCGTCTGAACTGACAATTTAACTTTTGCTAAAAATGTTTCATTGTCAGTACATTGTCAGCACATTGCCAGATCTTACAATATTGTAAGATCTGACAACCGTCTGTACATAGCTTAAGTTTTAAATACAAGACAGCAAACGAAATTGTGTAATTTTTTCAATTTCTGTAATACTTGCGGCGCTCATTACCAATTAACAAAAGATATATGAATGTAAAATATTTTTAAAACAAACTTTAATTATTTAATCAAAAATCCATTGGCCGAACCTAAAAAAAACTTTATCGAGTATATAAAGCAATTAACAAATACAGATTTGCCCTACTATGGACTTTGTCTTTTCAAAATTTTAAATTTCTGTTTGATACCATATTTGGGAAAATTTTTTTATTAAAAATCAGTTTGTATCTATTATAAAAATCATAAATATAGCGTACGCTCAAAGAAATGAATCAGCCATAACAAAAAATCAAGATAATAATAAATTTTTTTTAAATTTATATTGTCAGCTTTTTTATGTTTTTTATCTATATTCTCTGGCGTAAACTGATGTCGAGAAATAATCATAAGTATAAAAGCATATGATTAAGTGTATTTTATTTTGTTATTAATGATTGAAATATTAATTATCTTAAATGTTTTAAGTTTCAAATGCTGACAACTTTCCGGAAATAATGAAATATTAAATAATAAAAAAAAACGCTAAAATGCTTTAAAATTTATAATACTAAAGATTTATAAAACTAACTTTTTTCCCGATGATGTACATTATGGTAATAACTTTTTTTTCTGCAAAATGTGTACCTATCACCACGTGATGGGTAATACTGTATTAATGATAAAAAAATCATTTGAGAAATGTTGAGGTTAAGAAGAAGAATAAACGTTTTTCTCTAAAATTATAAACACTATTAATTTTTAAATCAGACTAGACTAGTTTTTGGCTTTTTATGGACAGGCTCATGGACAGGCTCATTTCCATTTAAATTGTATTATTATTTGTGTCTTATAATTGTCAGATTGTCTTTATATGATAAATTTTTCAACAACCTGCGGCTGTAAAGAATCAAACCTGAGCTCTTCTTACATTACAAACGTAACAATACGAAGTCATGACCATTTAGCGATCACACCCAAGAATGTAATGCAGCTTAATTGCAGTTTTCTTTTTCTATTAGCTTTTCTGTTATTGTATATTATACTCAGAAGTGACAACACTAACAACACAAATATTATATTTTAAGATTTTTCTTTATTTTTCTAATCTCCTTCGTCTCTATTATCACTTTTTAGGCCGATTATTTTACCAATAAAGTTGCATTAGTGTAGTAAATTACTAACAACATATCTTAACCCTTTACTGCATGAAACTACAAATGTAATTATTCAAAAATTATAAAAGAAGCTTTTCGCTATTAGTGTATTTTAAAATTTTTACAATTTTCTCGCCACAAAAAGGCTCTATCTCCTATTTTATGTACATAAACTATGTGATATTAAAATACAGATGTGTCTTTATCGTATTTAATTAAAAATATGTGTCTTGGTAACTCATGCAATGCATTGCATTCAGTCAAATTATTTGTTACATATATGTAACGCCATGCAGTAAAGGGTTTAAATTAATTTCTACGTGCTGTGTTGGTTCTTTTGCGCATTTGTATGCCCACACAGCAAAAAACTCTATAATCGTATTTTTTTTTCTTTTATCAAAATTCGAGAAACACGTCAAATTTTAAAATGTTTATGTCCTTAAAAACCGATAGTCATTGTTATAGTATAATTACTTTTAAATTTTAGCGAAATATTATTTTTTAGTTTAAACAAAAAAAAATGCGTTTGAAGAGGTTGATGTGGGAACTTTTTTGATAACTGCGAAAAAAATTGTTATTTTTATATTTTGTTATGGACTACACTGAAATAAAAAAGTTAGTAAAGTCAGCAAAAAATTTTGCTGAGTCAGCAATATTTTAGTCAGGAGGATGCTTGCAAAAAAATTGCTAATGTAAGCAAAATCTTTGCTGAAAATCAGCTAGCCGATTTTTAGCAACAAAATTAGTAGATTCAGCAAAAGTTTTGCTAAGAATTAGTGGATTAGAAATTTAAAAACCCTTGCTAAACATTAATAAAATTTTGCTGAATATTAGTAGACTGAAAAAAACTCAAAAAATTTGTAGAAAATTTTTACTTTAGTTAATATATTTTGCTGAGAATCATAAAACATATTTTTGTGATTCTTTTTAAAATAATTTACAATACGTTACAATATATAAAAATTTTCATACTCCCACATTGACGACATATCTGCAAATATATAGAAATAATTATATATAACATAAACAAAATTATCTTTCATCTTTTTACATCAATGGTTGTCACAATGATGCTGTCTATTAAAGGAACACTAATGCCGCAGAGAATTTTAGAAACGAAACGAAAAAATAACAAAATGTAACATTTGCAACCCTTTTTTTTGCAATAAGAAAAAGGAAACAAAAATTTACCTAAGATGTATGGCTTTGTCTTTCGCTTTAGTCTGTCTACCTACTATATATTTGTTATCAACTTGACCACTCAATTTGACTAGAAATACACATTTAATCTTTTTTTAAATTTAAATATTTTATTTTGTTTTTATTTAATTAATAGACAATTATTTTCAGAAGTCGGTGAAAACGCAACATTTAAGTTGTTTCCAATCCACAATTTCGTTTTATGCATGAAAAACAGATACAAAAATCTTCCATGGTTGTTTTTTTATGTGTCTTACTAGAGTTGTACTTTTTAGTATAATTTTCCTCGTCACTACTACATCGTGACATCTAATTCATTCTGCGTATAACTTTTAATTTGGTTCACAATTTTTTGCAAAATAAATAAGTAAAACATTAGTAAAATATTAGTAAAACATTAGTCCAAAACAGTTAAGTGCTGACTAAGTATAACTGAAATTTTAGTTTAAAACATAATTTTAGCAAAAAATTTTGCTCAAAAATAGAATACCTGATTTACAAGATGTTTTACTCACTTTTCTACTAACTTATTTTTTTGAGTGTAGGATAGGTAAAATTTGACAGGATAGTTAAAATTTGATAATTGCAAAAATAAAAATCAAAAGTTATAACCCTAATGTATATTGAATTTTTTACGATTGAAGCTTTTCAAAAGTTATAACCCTAATGTACATCGAATTTGTTACGACTGATTGCAGAGATTCTCAAATATAAAGCTTTTTAAATAGTTTTTAAAGTACGTACTGAATCAATCCCTCAAATAGCTAAATTAGCATTTCTGAGGTTTCTACCCTACCGCAACAAGTATTCCGATTTTTTTTATAATTTATCTTGTGTCTATACCGCTGTGTTTTTTAATAGACCGAATTTATAATAACTATTTCTCTCCTAACTAATCTTGTGTTGACGAGAGTTTTAAAACTTTCATATACTTTTTCGTTACTGTAAGATTTATACACGCGACATTATTTTGTTGCTCGCCATCAGGCATAGTACGCTTACATTTATCTTAATATTTTTTTCATTTTATTAATTTACAAGTGTTTATAACAAGTTGATTTTGTATAGGGCATAAGCTAGAAAATTATTTTAATGTGAGTGAATAAAAACTTAAGTTACATTAAAAAAAAAAAAATATTTAAAATAACGTTACAATTGTGAATATTCATTAAATTCAAAATAATTTTTAAAAAAATATTAAAAGTTTTCTAAACTACAAGTGAAATAAGTAAAAGCGATAAATTCGGTTTTACCCATTTTGTATACTCGTCACAGTGTTTTTATCACTCATAAAAAGTAGAAAATTAAAATGAAAAAATGTTTATCTAAAAAAACAAAATGAGTTTTATCACAATCAGAGACAAGCAACCAACCAACCAATATCATCCTGTTTTTCTAGATCAATTTGTGGAGTCGTTTAAATCGCAAGTTATTATTAAGTCTTAACTTTTTCATGTGAATATGTCTTAATTTTAAAAATGTTAATTTCCTTTACACATCCTTTTAGCACTCGTTGAAATATATATAAAAAAAATAGTAGGGAAGAAGAGGGAGCATTCGTCACTTTTTTTTTTTACTCAAGCAACAATTTTGTTGGAAAATTTATTTTTTATCTAAAATTTGAAAAAAAAAACAATTTCAATTAATTTTTTTTTTAATATAGTTTTTTCTGTACACAATATTTTAGTTTCTTAGGTATCCCATAGACTGAAAACATATAAATCAACCAAACGATTTGCTCCACCATTTCCGATTTCAAGCAATTTCGGTATAGCATAGCTAGTTTAGACAAGCTATTCCCAGAGGATCTTGAAAAATCGCGTTTTCAAATAAATATAAAAAATATTTTCAAAATTTCACAAAAGTAGTCGTACATAAACGTCCATATATTCGAAAATATCGCAAAATTTAACAAAAGTAGTTGATAAAATCGATTATATATTTTTAAGGGTAGAACCTATCTTTAACGGTGTAACAGTGGAACCTATCAATCCAATGTATTACAAAAAAACTATCTTCTTCAAATTCTTTAAAAAAAAATATGTCAATTATAAATTATTTCACCAAGGCGTAGCCAAATCCCTTTTTGGAACTCTTACGGAATGTAAAGTTATGCATAAAAATGTAAAAAAAATATAATTGAAAAATCGATAACTTTGTAGGGATATTGCAACGGCATAGAAGAATAATTTATAACACTGTAAGTAAAATTTCAACTTTCGAAATGGCACACCGAAAACTCGGGACACGTAAACTTAATTTTAGAACATAGAATTAAAAATTGACGGCTATCATTGTTACACTTAAGTTTAGCCAAATAAACAACAAATAAAGTTATTTCAAAAAAGATGTTGATATGTTTTTCTTAAAATACACTCAAAAATTGGTTGAGTCAATGCAAATTTAAATGGAAATATCTTTTTTAATTTGAGCTAACCTATTTAAAACGGAGTATACCACTGAATTCTACGCCCCAAGAAAATCAGTTTTTTTAAAAACAGCGGTTGAACCACGAACTTTGAAAAAATACATACTGCCTTCACAAAGTGAATAACTTTTGTATACCAGTAAACTCACGATTTAAGCAGAGCTTTAAACGTTGTTTTTTATTTTTCAATAAAATATTTATTTATGTTAATCTTTTTTCTACTACATTTAGTATAATTTTTCTAATTTTTATTCACAACCTTGGATTCCGTAAGAGTTGTATAAAGGGACTTGGCAAGGACATATAGGGGAAAAATTTTAAATTAACATATATTTTTTAAGAATTTAAAAAAAAAAGTTTTTTTAAATACTGCGGTTTGATCCGCGGACTTAACCTATATTTTATTAAAATCACTATAACAGCAACTTTAAAAAGAGGTAGCAATGGATAACTAAGCTTTAACTGTTAAAAAGATATAAACGAGTTTATACTAATACTACTTTTGTTAAATTTTCGATTTTTTTCAAATTTTAAAGTACGATATTAGACAACCGTAAGAGGTACCAACAAAAAATTTGGACTATGTCAAATTTATGTTTCACTTAAAATCCATACCAAGTTTGGTTAAAATTAAAGGGATCGAGGTTAAAATTCGAATTCTGTATGGATTATATGGACTCATAGTCCATAGTTCTTAGCCTCACCGAAGTTAGAACAAATATGAAAAAACTGTCCATAAAAAATATAGTTGAAGTATTAACCACGAAGTTCGAAAATTCTTATTTTTTTTTTTAATAATTGAAGACATTTTTCACGTTAACAAATTAAACATCTATAAAGGATTAAGATTTCGTAAATACCATGATTTTAAAAGTTTATTTGATTAAATTTGTTTATGAATCACTAAATATTTCCAATTTTCTGCCAAAGATAAGATTGTTATTACATTTTTGTTTATTCACTTGTACTTTTTATCATTTCTAACTAACAGATGTCGAAATTGAACAGCTGTTCAAAACGTAATTAGCAGGGGCAACCAGAAATATAATGTATTAACTTTAATATGCTTTTTAAATATTTGAAATAGTACATCTACTTTAGGAAATATGACTCTTCAAAGTTGACTACTTTTAAAATTTTCTGGATATTTTAAAAAATCAAAAACAGGAATAAAAAAGCGATTTTTCACAATTTTAAGGAACTGAGAACGGTAGGGAGTAATATACATTCTAGAGAATACGTGTACAAAACATAAAGAAATTCAAATGAACCCCGGTCAAATTTTGGCAGATTTATCAAGAAATGGTCGATATATAGAAAAAGTACCATAACTTTGTCAATTTTCCACCAACAAATGATGGCTCATTTTATTCAGGAAACTAACTTACACTAACCTTAGGAATATTCGAAAAAATCCCTCGTAGAAGTTGAAACGTTAAAAACATTGAAAACTTTACAGTTTTATTACTTTTTGTTTTTATGTGTATCATCGAGATTATTTTTTTGTTATTTTTAATTTATAAGGAGCTTTCAACATCTCTATATTTACAAAAAGAAAGCAATAAAACATACAAAATTTTATTGTTATTATTGTGATAAAAATCTCTCCATATTTATATAAATAGTATTTATAACCAAATATATATTTGGAAAGACCAGATAATTTTATTTTTAAATATAGTTTAAAAATTCAAAATCGATTTAAAACTTACTGAGTTACAAATGTTTAAATGTGGACCGTCGCAAAAAATGCTATTTTATCGTTATCTCGGAAATTTAAGGGTATATTGGAACTTTTATGCAATACACTCAGCTAGTCTAACAACCTACACTACTCCACTTGAAATTTTTTTTTTTTTGTAGCACCGTTTTATTGAATTTTAGCAAAATTAAAAAAAAAAATGCATGGTCTTCTGATTTTATGCCTTTTTATAGATTTTTTGTTAAAAAAAATGCTTTTTTTAGAGTTTTTTTTTTAATTTCTGAGAAGCCTGTCCAAAATTCCCGGGATCGGTAAGTTGAAAAGTTTAATAAGTTCCGCGAATTTCTTCCCGGGTTAAAAATAGTAGTTGTAATTGATACTTGGAGTTAATTGCAAAATAAATTTCAAAAAAATTTATTATGGGTTTTTTGAGATATTAAAAATTTCGCTTTTTGTGTTCATTATTTTTATAATGTCTCATATACAAACTTTTAATTTGGGTTGCAATGTTTAAGATATTTAGAAGATGTTTTAAAAATTTGTATATACTATATTACACAGAAAAAAATATTTTCTATTTTCTTTAACTAAATTGATTTGTTAAAAATTTTAGAAGCTGACAGTTAAAAATTAATTGAATTAATTAAATATTTGCTCATATTCGCTACTTGCTTGATCTTTATTTTATTTTATCGCTTGAAAACATTTGATAAAAAAAAAAAACTAGATAAAACCAATATATTGTGGTTGTTTTTTTGTAATATTTATGTATGCAGTTGTTTGTTTTTTATAAAAGTTTATGTATTACAATTTTTAGAAACTTATTTTTAAAAATTATTCATTTGTTGCGGGTACAAAAGAACCACATTACAAAACTATTAAAACAATTTATTGATAATTAATTTTATAAAATTATTCATTTGTTGCGGCTACAGAAAAACCGCATTACAAAACTATTAAAACAATTTATTTATTGTTGACTTTTTATTAATAAAAATATAAAAATAAATAAATTATTGCACCTTGAAACTAATTTATTACAAAGTTAAACGACATGCAGTTGGTTTAATGATAACTAAAAGTGCGATTATTTTATAGAAGCAGTTGTTGCAGTAAAAGATCACTTAATTTATTTATAAACCCGAAATTTTTTTGTTCCTATAATGGCTTAGATGTTTTCTATTAAGTTAGAAATTTTCAGAAAGTCTCGGCTTTGTTTGGAGAAAACATATTGTTAATAAATATGGTCTGTCTCATAAATATTAAATATAAATTGTTGTATACTTAAGCAGAACGTCAGTACATATGATCAATATCATATTCAGCATACGTTCTGTGCATATTCAGCCTACGTTCTGCGCAGCTTCAGAAAAAAATTGTTGTGAATAAATGTCAAACTTACTTATTGTCCTTTATGATACAGATAAGACATAAAATAACTTCATCAATTTATGAAAATTGTGGTCGTGGTTGTTAATTGTCTATCTTAAAAAATTCTTTTAACATATTTTTATTATTTTATGGAATGCTAGGAATTTTCATGGTTCAATAAAATTTTATACACGCAAAAAAAAACATGGTTGAGGGGAAGAGCATCATATATTTATGGATTTATGATTGCGACAAAAAAAGGTTACTATAGTTGTGACAACCATACTCTTATCTGCTTCTGTATCATAATATGATAATTAGATTGTCATATTATGGTTCCAAAAATATCCCAATATTATCATATAATGGTTCCGGAAATTTGTACGAATTATTATATAAGTTCTACAGTATTCTCCCAGCATTCTGTTAAAGCTAAATTTAAAAGATATTCGTGGTTTTTAATAGTATATTAATTTAATAATTCACATATTTAAATAAACTTAGGTTTAAACTAATTTAAGTAATCAAATTGTACTTGCGCTGAAGAATAAGCTTTGTGAGATATAAAACTATGTTTGCAGCAATCATAATAATTGAATAATAATCATAGTATAGTCCTAGTTATCATATTATGATAATGGACACGAATTTCGTCATCATATACTACCATGTTATGATTATTACAAACATATTATGATTATTTCGTACTACATACTTACAAGCACGTGCATTTTGTTTAAGTTTTTCTTTCACATTTGTTTTCTTTAACAATATTTTTTGCGTAATAACAAACAATTAAAAAATAAAGCACTTTTTTCTACCTTTTTTATTAAAAACAATAATATTATTTAAGGGGTGCCCGACAATCAAACTTTTGCCTAGAGTTCCAGGGTAGACCGGGTTAAGACTACAAACTTATTCCTTCTTCTGCAAAACAGATCACCATTACAATTAACACCACTTCGTTGTTTGTTCATTTTTAATGTCTTTTTGTTTAATATTATTTAATTTGTTGGGGCTGACTATATCTCACAACTTCTTTTCACAAAATCTCAAACAAGAATGAAACTAAAAGAGAGAAGACGCTCATAAAAAAACCGACTGATCATTTTATAGTTGGCGCAACTCAAATATTGCTGCAGTTAGATAGAGGAATATGATTATACATACTATAGTATGATTAATGACAATACAATAATATGATAACGGAAAAAATAGAGAAATGTTTACAAGAACATGATATAAGCAACCATATTATTGGAAAATATGATTGATACAATAATATTTTAATTGAAACAACCATTTATTGCTGTATTAAACATAGTTTTGTGGCCGCAATCATATTGCAACCATATTTTTTCTCTGTGTGTATTTACAAAAAAATCTGAATATTTTGTGTAATCGATAACTCGATTTATGTATATCGACTTTAAAAAAAAAAAAAAATTGTTTTTACCAATTTTTACGGTTAATTCGAATTTCATCGCTAAACTAGCAATTGGCCTTCACAAATGGTCATGCAGTAGAACGAGCCTATTAGGAGAATGTGTCTCAGCAAGAAAAAAAAATCATGATGATTTATGAGCGATTTGTGAAAAATGTTCTATGGTAACAGAACTTACCAACTTTTAATATAATATGTGTATACGAGTACCTTTGAAAAGCATATGTGAAAAAAATCAGCCACAAATTTCTACATTTGAAAAAGTTTTTCTTACAACAAAAAAAACCCTACTTTCGTGACAAATATGTACCAAAAAGTAGTTTTTTGTTAAGAAAACTTTTGGAAGTATAAATATTTTAACAGTTATATCAGTTTTTTTGTTTTTATATACATCGAGATTATTTTTATGTTATTTTCAATTTATAACGAGCTTTCAACCTCCGTATATTTACAAAAATAAAGCAAATCGATCTGGCTAAAGATCTCATCAGAACCCGAAGTTTTAGAAAAGCTAGAGCCACCATAATAGGCATCAATTTTGCTCCATTCTTGTCTTCTTAGTAATCAAGTTGAAAATAAGGAAACATACTTTTGAAAGGTATTTACATATAATACTAAAATAGTTTTTGACAAATCGCTAATTTTTCATAAAAAACGCTTTAATGAAATAAATTTTTTCTTACTAATATATCACATCTTCAACTGCGTGAATATAGAATTCGTGAAAACCGAAAAGGTTTAAAAAAATTCTTAACATCGAGTTTAATTTTACGCTTTGGGAATCAAATATGTACAATACGTTTTACTACTGGTATTTTCCTTTCATTTCAGCAGAAAGAGATCAAAGTAATTGAGTTTGCAAAATTTTTGTATATAAAAAACATTATGAAGTGCTCCAAATTTTAGGCCATTTTGTGGAAAAACTGTAACATCCCAGCAAAACCCCACATTTCCAAATAATGGGTAAAGTTATGTATCGAAATAGGGCTTCACGCATTACATTACACCTTACTTCACTGATGAATTTTTCAGGCGATGTGCCTAAAAGTAATAGGTTGACTCATTACCCTGTAGGGGGATAAAGCAACCGGTTACTTTTATGGTTACATGGTGAGAAAAAGTAAATTTTTTTTTAAGATATTTTTCTTTAATGAAATAAATAACTTTTTTTCTATTATTAAATATATAATGTGGTCATGCTGGGATTCGAACCTGGGGTCTCTGGTATTTAAAAATTAGTTAGGTGAGAACTCTACCAACTGAGCTATCGATATATATTATATTTTATTGCTTAAAATGTAAAAGAGTTGTTGTGCTTCGTGTTTTTGTTCGTGATATCAAAAACCTTACCCTCATGCTTACAAAAAATCACAAAATGATGTGTCTATAAACAGATTTTCAAAAATATATATTAATAATTACTTTACGTTTATAATTCATGCATTATGTAATTGATGATTGGAAAGTCATTATTTTATGTTTTGAAGTACTGTAAAATGTAATGAGGTATCATTACAAGGTAATCCATGAGTGTTCAATTATCGGTAACTCATTAGTTTAGGTTTTAAAATATTGTTAAATGAAAGGAGTATACGTTACAATATAATGCATTATGTAACCAACTATAAGTAACTCATTACTTCTTGTTGGAAAATAATGATACAGGTAAGGAGTACACATTACAAGGTAATGCATTTCTTTATCGCACCCATTACCAAAGTTTTGCTGGGATAGATTGAAATATAAAGTACGCCATTGAAATCAGAATGCCCGAAATATATAGAAATTATGGTCAGAACCTTATAATTTTTTTTGATGTCATGCCGTGTAATTATTGCCGAAGAGATTCAATTAAAACTTTGAATTATTTTGAGTTTTTACACAATTTTTTATTTTTTTCAAATTGTAAATAAAAAATTTTACTGACATGGTGAAATTTTTATCATTTTTCAAATTGCATTAAATTATAAGAAAAAAATATATTATAACATTATTCTAAGTTAAGTAATAAATAGTTGAGTAATAAATAATGATCAATTTAGAAAAATGTTCTAATATACGACTACTTCGTCAACCATTCGAAAAAAATTATTTTATCATATAATATTATAGATACTGTAAATTTGATATTAGTCCGACACACTATATCCTGTAGCGAGGCAGTTTGCTTGGAGAGCTTCTTAAGTAAAACAAAAGTATAAATTTTTACTAGATGTGTCTCGAATAATCAGTCAGTTTTATGGAATTAGGTTTTTGCTATATGTTCGAATATCACTATTCGGTTAAAGCATTACATTTTTGTAAAAATCAAGTGAATAGTCGTTATTTGATTAAGTTTTAAATAAACTATTCCTAAAAACTCTCGTTTTCCATAAATAAATGCGATGTACAGGGTGTCCGCCGGGAAGGTATACTAATTTGTTTGTTTATAATTTTTGATTAAATGAAAGAGAATGGATCTTATATTGATAAATGTTTTATTTAATACAATATCAGATAAATGTCCGTCTCTGTTAACCTCACAAATGCGAGCCTTTTTGAGCACATTTTTTATTACATTCTTACACATTTCACGCGGTATTTCATTAATTTCATCACGAATATTTTGTTTGAGTTGCTCAAGCGTTTCTGGTTTGTTTGCATAAACCTTGCTTTTCAGATATCCCCACAAAAAGAAGTCCGAAGTAATCAAATCAAGCGACCGTGGAGGTCAATCAACATCACCATTTCTTGAAATAACTTGAAATAACACGTAACTTTCTCATCGTCACAGTAATCGATGATTGATTTTGATAAAATGTTTTAACGATTAAAACACGTATTTTTCCATAATAAATTTGCCACGTTTTTACTTCACGACTGCCAAATATGAACTGTCAAGACTAATGTTTACCAAAATGGCGGCAAAACAAAGTAGTATACCTTCCCGCCGACACCCTGTACAATATTAAACGAATATTTTCTCACAACGATGCAGAATAATACGCAGAAACTTTTTTTTTTCTAGAAATAAAAATTAATTAAAATTATTTTTAAAAAAATTAACTTTAATTTAAATTGCGTTATCTAGTACTCCAAGTATTAAGAAACTGTGGTGAATTTTGCAAAATTATTTATTTACTTTAATTGCTATAATCAAATTTTTTAAAGCAATATTCAAATTCGATAAAATTATGAAAAATAATATATGATTAATTCCAGTAAAGAGCATTAGAAAAATTGTGTTTCTTACCTGATGACATACGATTTTTTTTTTATATTTTCAATAGGCTGGGTCTATTTTTCTATTAGCAATACAAACAATTGTTCTTTTAGATCTTTGAAATTTAAAAAAAAACTTGCGATTTTATTTACGTTTCTCATTTTCAAAAACTTTAAAAAATGTTAAAAGTTGTGAAATTTGAAGAGCCATAGTTTTTTAAGTAGACATCGTAATAATTCAAAAAGTATCAGAAAGTTGCAGTTGCCTTCTCATACGATCTGCAATCAAAACATAACCTTTTCAATATAAAAATGCATTTTCACTGCTAATACAAATTTTTAATGCATTTAGCTCTTCCCCCACTACCGCGCGATTTTAGAAGCGTTTACATTTCTAGAAAACACATAATTTTTTATAACAAAATTTTTTTTTTAATTTTTTTTGGGACAAGAAAATGAAGGCCAAACTATTTAGAAAACTGAAGAAAGTATAGAAATTTGAAAAGCTATATTTCAGACAGTTTCTGGCTCATTATAAAAATAATTTAAAAGAACGCTTGAAATGTATTATTGTATTATAAAATATTTACTACTAAATAATTACTTATTGTTAGTAATGATACTGCAATTACTTGTAATGCAAATGTAGTCCTTAAATGCAGTTTAAAAAAAAAACATAAAAGAATAATAAACTTTCTTGTCCCAAAAAAATTTTAACTTAATTTTATATCATAAATTCTAGATTTTGCAAAATGTAAACTTTTTTGAAATCGTAGAGGGGAACCCCCAAAAATTTATTAAAAAATTGCATTTGCAGTACAAATGAATTTTAAGAAAGAAGCGGTTATTTTTAGATTACAGATAAAAATAGATAAACTCAGGGAACTTCTGGTTTAAAAATTTGTAGTTGTTTGGGTTGTAATACAGTTTCCTTATTTTTAATGTAAATGTTAGTCATTTGTGGAACAAACCCAATTTTTTACTAACCTTGTAGTTCATTAAAAAAAACAAACCACATCAAATGACTGTTTTATGATTTACATTACTTTTTTACAGTAATTTTTTGTCATTTACAAAAACAAACAAAATGTTTATGTATTTTTTAAGAACATATGTGGTTTATTTTTACTATAATTGTAAGTTATTTTTTGAACAGTAAAAACAAATGACAACTGTTAGTTTAATTTAATGAAATGTTAGTCGTCCTTTGTTCAAGGGAAATTTCATTCGTTTTTGACAACAATTGCTGTCGTCTTTACCTACATAATAGCCTTAGTGTAGCTTTATATTTCAGAAAATTCTTAACAAATATGCCTCTTTGAAAAATGAAAAACGTGAATAAAATCGCGAGTTCTTTAAATTTCAAAAATCTAAAAGCGGGATTGTATTAATGGCTCACATTTTTTTTTAATGTTTGAAAAATGAAAAATGTGAATAAAATCCAGAATTTTTTTAATTTCAAATTTCAAAAATCTAAACGCGAGATTGTATTGATGGCTCCATATAGTCATTCTGTGCACAATTTTAAGAAAATACAAACACCATGTGATTTCTCATGGAATTGATGATATTTAACCATGCCTATTTTTTTGAAAAAATTTTAAATATTATAATTTTTGACTAAAAAACTGATAAAACTTAAATTAAAAATGGTTGGTCAAAAAATTTTAAAAGTCCTAATTATTTTGGATCCTTGAAATCACAATTTTCAAAATTAAATATCTAATTTTTTAAGAGCCCGCCTAGAAAAACGGCAAATAGCATTGCTGTAGTAGATTTTAATTTATCATCAAATTATAATTATAAATGCAAATGACTAATTAAAGCAATTCTATGAATTTTTGTTAAAACCACAAAGCTTGATTAAGGGGTTTACTTTCTTTAAATTTGTTTATTTGTTGATTTTTTCACATTTTGATGCTATGAACTTTTTTACGCATATACTTTGAAAATTTTTTTGATAAATTAGCAGAAATAAAAAAGTTATAGCTTGTTGGCCTTAGAAACACTTTTTTAGTCGAATCGACGAACACCGTTTACATTTACTTTTAACTTTTTTGTTATTCATGACAGATATATGAATTTTCATATAGTTCTAGTCGTAACTAAGCTCATGCACAGTGGTAGACTTGTACGTTGTGTGGAAGTGTATTTTTTAAATGATTGTATTCGTCAAATCTGTGCAAGTAGTGTTTTGTCCGTCGTGCTGTCAACACGTTTTTAAATTTGTCTTGTCGTGTTTGCGTTTGTCCCTATAAATTCCGTTTAAATTTAAATGAAACAAATAACATTAATAGTGTCGTTCTGTTAAAAAAAAAAAAAAAAACAAAAATTATTCAAATCCATAACAAATAACAAACACAAAACATAATATAAAACTAGACTACACATCAACCATAAATCTATATAAAAAAAAAAAACGTTAAATAACAAATAAATTTAAAACAATAACAACAAACATTAACATTATCAAATAACAATACATTTAAATACAACTACATTAACAACAATAACAACAAGCATCAACATCATCAAGCAACAATACTTTTAAATAAATATTTCAACAAAAAAAAAATACATCTGATCCTCGCTATACGGCTCTGTTTTTTATAATGACCAAGCAAGGGGCTTTTATGCCTCCATAATAAGTGTCATTGTCCTTTCCTTTCCATTGTCTACGGTGTATAGGGGGCGGGGAGTCAAATTGTTGCCTGGTTGTTTACTGTCAAAGGTATAACACTGGACATTAAATAACCAATTACAGCAACAATTTCGACTACTGTGCCCCATATACACTCGTAAGGAACATTGATATTATTTTTTTTCTTATTTTGTTATGACAGGCAGATTTCGTATAGACTTCTGCAACATACGCGGACTGAGAGCGAATTATTTTTCTGTATATGCTCACATTCGTTTCCATAGGCCGGATGTTTTCGCCTTATGTGAAACTCAGGTTTGTGAGGATGCTGATCCACAGGATTTTCACATACCTGGGTATCACCTTCTATCCCTTTTTTCTTTACATAGGGGCCTTGCAATGTACATTCGCTATGATGTTGTGTACCAGTATCAGCAACAGTTGTACTGTAATGATAAGGAATTTAGCTCTCTTTGGGTTAAATTCCAGATCAGGTCGCACATATTGCACTTCGGGTTTCTATATAGAAGTCCAAACACGGAATTGGCTAAATCCCTTGATGGCTTCGATGCCCTTTCCGATTCAATTTCGAAAATCTTGGAGGGTTGTCCGAATAGTGAAATCGTTGTTGCTGGTGATTTTAATATCCACAACTCATCCTGGATTCGCCATTCGAGCCATACAACTCCCGAGGGCCAATACGTTGAGCTTTTCGCCGCGCATAATGATCTTGCGCAACTTGTGAATGAGCCAACACACAATGTATGTGTTGAAGGGCAATCGCGGAACACTCTCGACCTCTTCCTCACTTCTCACCCTGAAAAGTATGAAGTGAAAATACTTGCACCTCTCGGCAATTCGGATCACAGTACAATTTCTGCATCATTTTCATATTCTACTCTTCGTAGCGTTTCCAACTTAGCGCCAAAACGCTCTATTTTCCTATATGAAAAAGCTCGTTGGGCCGAGCTCAACGATTTCTTTCGGCATTTTAACTGGAAAATCTGTTTTCTCGACGACAACGTCGATGCCGCTGCAGAAATGGTAGTCAATATTATTATGCTAGGAATGAAACTTTTTATTCCAACGAAGCATATTTCGGCTAAATCAAACACAAGTGTTGGTTTAACCAGACGTGCAAAAATGCAGTCAGATCCAGAGAGGCAGCGTTCAGTAATTGGCGTTCGAATAAGAACGCCGTTACTGATCTGCACCGCAAAAAGGCGAGAACCGAGTGTGCCAAGGTACTTAGACGCGAAAAGGTTTTATACGAACAGCGTCTACGTGCCAAAGTTCTTTCTGCTCCTCGGGGCAGTAAGACCTTTTGGTCGTTTGTTAAAAGAGTAAGGGATAATGCTAGTTCTTCTATTCCAACTCTTTTAAAGGACGATCAATCATTCACTGACCCGGTTGATAAGGCCAACCTTTTCGCTGAACTTTTTGCAAGAAATTCTTTCTTGCCGGAAAGCGATCAACCACTGCCCGTTCTCGAAAGGGTATCCTATACTATGCCTTTGATTTTCTTTCGGGCCCGGGCAGTCAAAAGGGTTCTTGCGGATCTCAACGTAAATAAGTCACCGGGGCCGGATGGCATATCAGCACTGGTGCTGAAACAGTGCTCTTTAACGTTGGCACGTCCATTGGCAAAACTTTTCAGCTCTTCGTACCGTGCGGGAATTTTCCCCTCTTGCTGGAAGGTGGCCAATGTCCAGCCTATCCCTAAAAAGGGTGCGGCTAACAACCCTGAAAATTACCGCCCAATCGCAATTTGCTCTGCGCTCTCCAAAGTGATGGAGACCATGGTTAACCACCATCTTGTGAAATATTTAGAGACCAATTCACTTTTAAATGATCGACAGTATGGCTTCCGTAGTGGTCGATCTACGGGAGACCTGTTGGCGTTTCTATCGGAACGTTGGAGCCGGTCAATCCACCGCTTTGGTGAGAGTAAAGTGGTTGCTCTAGATATTTCTAAGGCGTTCGATCGTGTGTGGCACGGGGCACTCGTGACTAAGCTAGTTGCTTTTGGTGTCGGTAATGTCTTCTCTCGATTTATAACGAGTTTTCTCAGAGACCGCACTATACGTGTTGTTTTAGATGGGGTCTCATCAAACGAGTTTCAGCTAAATTCAGGGGTACCGCAAGGTTCTGTTCTTTCTCCTACCCTTTTTCTTATTTTTATTAATGACCTTCTTGGTCAGACCATCAACCCTATCTACTCTTTTGCAGATGACAGCAACATTTGTCATTCATTTTCATTCGATCACAGGCCAAGCTCTTTGGAGATAGAGGGCATGCGGCAGAACATGAATGACACACTCAATCAAGACCTTTCTACAATCTCCGAGTGGGGTCGCGCGAATAAGGTCGATTTTAATGCACGCAAGACCCAATGTTGTATGTTAACCCACAGACGGGCTGTGGAATTGACATTGTCATCTGTAACTATGGATGGTATAGGTATTGAGGAATCGGATACTCTTGATGTTCTGGGCATGAGAATACAATGTGATGTCCGTTGGAATAAGCACGTATTTCAAGTGTCGAAAGAGGCATTCAAGTGTCTCGGTTTTCTAAAACGGTGCAAGACTTACTTCACTCCATCCGATCTCCTTACTATTTATACCAGCTATATCCGGCCAAAAATGGAATACAACTCTCATATATGGGCAGGGGCTCCACTGTCTATTCTGAAGCTTCTGGACCGTGTTCAGGGGAGGGCGGTGAAGCTTATCAATGACAGTAGTGTATCCAACTCTATTGATTCATTGGAGCATCGTCGGAATGTGGGTTGTGTGACACTTTTCTATCGATATTACCATGGGAGATGCTCATCTGAGATAAGTGAACTTATTCCACGAGCCCGAGTTTTTATTCGTAATACTCGCTTATCTAGTAGAGCACATCCGTTTGTAGTTGATTGTCCTGTGTTTCGCACAACGCATTACAGAGAAAATTCGTTTTTTTAGTCGAACGATTCGTATGTGGAACAAACTTCCCGCAGAAGTCTTCCCTGTTACTTACAATTTAGAAAAATTTAAATCAAATATCCACAAACACTACTCCCTCTTTCCTCCTTCCCATACCTTATTTTCCTGATCAATACAATGCACTGCATGAGTAGGGGGCATCCCCTGAGTATTGGTTAAATTATAAAAAAAAAAAAAAAAAAAAACTTGCACTAAATTACTTGTAATTTATAACGAGCTTTCAACCTCCGTATATTTACAAAAATAAAGCAAATCAAACATATTAGCTAGGTTGATACTAGTATTTCGATCTGGCTAAAGATCTCATCAGAACCCGAAGTTTTAAAAAAGCCAGAGCCTATATAATAGGCAGAACTTTAACAAAAAACCTATTAATAATCAATTTTGCTCCATTCTTGTCTTCTTAGTAATCAACCACGTGGATAGGTCTTTTCCTAACAAGCATCATGACGTTACTAAACTTTGAAGACCAAAAATGTTCTATTTATATAAAAAAATTTTAGTGTGTACTCTGGCTCAAGTAATATTTTTTACAGTTATATTAGTTTTTTGTTTTTATATACATCGAGATTATTTTTATGTAATTTTCAATTTATACGTTTTAGATTAATTACAATTAGTTTAAATGTTTTAATTGTAAAAAATTAAAACCAGAAGTGTATTTTTCGTTCTTTTATCATTTATTATGATGTGAGCAAAATTAGTTAATTTTATAGTTTAAAGTTTCAAACTAAAAATTTAATCAAACGCTTTAATGTTCATGTTTTCTAAGGTACTGTTTTTTTGCGATTTTTGACAACTCTTTAACAAAATCAAAAAAAAATCTTGTAGGTGATTTTTTAAATATTTTAGGTGTAAGTTTTATAAAAATAAAAATGTGGCCTAAGGCCACAAAGGTCTACTGGTCGTTCAATACTATTGTTAAACCGATGATCACCTATGCTGCCCTTGCATGGTGGCCAAAAGTTGAACAGAGTAAGGCAAGGGATGCTCTTAAGAGAATCTACCGTCTTGCGTGTGTTGGCATTACAGGGGCCGGCGGAACTTGCCCAACGGATGCCTTGGGGGTTATGCTGGGGATCCCGCCATTGCATATTTCTGCAATGGAGGTTGCCAGTATGGGTTCCTCTAGACTTAGTGAATTCGGGGCATGAGGGGAGGGGGGGGCACCTAAGGCGTCACATGAGGATCGCGCGAATCCTAATAGATGACCCGATTTCTAAGGTTGCGGACAAAGTGTCACCGGAGTGGATCTTTGATAGATATTTTGATGTGTTATTGTTTCACAGAGACATGTGGACCAATCAATCCTGGGAACCGGAAGATGGTTCTCAGGTGTGGTTCACTGATGGCTCTAAGCAGTCGAATGGGAACACGGGTGCGGGCGTCTTTGGACCAGGCTTCCAGCGTGCCTTACCTATGGGAAAATATCCGTCCATTTTTCAGGCGGAGATTTGGGCCATCTCTGTCTGTGCAAGGGAATGCCTGCGAAGGGGAACTCGCAGATCTCGCATCTACATTCTTTCTGACAGTCAGGCTGCACTGAGGGCCTTAATGGCTTATAAGGTGTCGTCAGGGTTGGTCATGGAATGCATTCAGACTCTCAATTGGCTCGGTAGAGGCAACTCTCTAACCTTGGGGTGGATTCCTGGTCATGAGGGGCATGAGGGCAACGAGAGGGCAGATTGTTTTGCCAACCGCGGGGCCCGAAAGCCCTTTATTGGTCCTGAAAGACTGATCTCTTTTTCCAGTAGGGGGTCGAGGCTACTCTTGTCGCTTGAAAGGGGGGGTTTGAGGAACCTGGCGTCGTACTTAACTGGACACTGTAATCTCAGATACCATCTGCAACAGAAGCGTCAATCGGACACGGATTTGTGTAGGTTTTGCGAGATGGTGTCTGAGACCTCGGAGCATGTTCTCTGCGAATGTCCCAGGCTTTGTGATAGGAGACTTAGGTTTCTAGGTGATCGCTTCATTTCGCTTCCGATATCGCGAACATTTTGCCTAATAGGATAATTGGCTTTATAGGTAGCTTGAATCTGTAGGTAACCTTAGGCAACACAATAGACCTACATTGGTCGCGGTGCATAGTGCCTTCTGATCTAATCTAATCTTTATAAAATAAACAAATTTAATGTTTAATACAAATAAAAACTAAATTGTCAATATAATAAAATTAAAATTTTAAAGTTGGTTTCTATTGGGTGTGATTGGCATATTATTAAAAATTTACTTTGTCGATTCCACGAAGAAAGTGTTAGTGCATGCAAAATAAGATGTGGCGTCTAGGGTTAAACAAACTCTTTGTGTAATATTTTACTTGTGTGATATTTACTTTTAATATTTCTTCACAACACAAGATATTGAAAATCAGGGCTACTCTGCAGCCATAACAGATGGAGCGATTTCTGATCTGATCTGTTTTTTTTTTTTTTTTCAGAGGAGTCAAAAATTAGGTCCCTGATGTAGAGGTATTTCTAAATTTGTGCCGAATGTTTTTTTATTTTTTAGTTCTAAAAAAAATTATATATATTTTTTTTTATTTATTTATTAATAATCATATAATTACAAATTATATGCTATTACCCTAACCGAGCACTAGCTACTATGGCTTTCGGCGCGTTGTAGCGAAAGCAGACCAGTGCCTCTGGTGAGAATCGAACCCACGACCCCCGGACTGATAAGTCAGCACGCTACCAACACGCCTACAGGGGCGAATTATATAATATTGTGCCTTTCTATCGCAGAAATTATTTTTTTTATAAATTATTTCTATATTTTTTATAATAGTTTCAACATTGTTTTTTATATTGATTTCTAAATAAGGTTAACCCCTTAACAATACTATGTGAAACAAACAACGGGCAGCAAGTAAGATTAATTAATAATTCATGAACAATATCTGTAATGCATACAATAAATATATATATATATAATATGTCTTGATTAGTAATTACAAGCTACAACAATTAAAATGCAAATGGAATTTTAATTATATACACTCAAAAAAAAAGTCAACAAAAACTGTTGCTGATTCGGCAAAAATTTTAATCAAGAGGTGCTTGCAAAAAATTTTACTGCCAGCAAAATCTTTTGCTGAAAATTAGCGAGCTGATATTTAGCAACAAAATTAGTAGATTCAGCTAAAGTTTTGCTAAAACTTTGTTGATTTAAAATTAAAATATCCTTGCTAAAAGGTAATAAAATTATCGCTGAATATTAGTATACTGAAAAAACCCCATAAATTTGTACGAAATTTGTACTTTAGTTAATTTATTAGCAGAAAATCTTAAAATTTTTTTGTTATTCTTTTAAAAATAATTTACATTACGTTACAAAATATAGAAATGTTCGTATTTCTACATTGACGACACGAATTAATATCTGAAAATATATAGAAATAATTATATATAAAATAAACAAATTATTTTTCACTACTGACATCAATTGTTGTCTAAATGATGGCATCCTTCTGGAAACAAAACAAACCGAAATAACAAAATATTTAATACACAACACTTTTTTCTTAATATGAAAAATAAAACATACACAATTATGTAAGATGTGTTTTCTTGTCTTTCGTCATAGTCTGTCTACCTGAACGTATATTTGTTTGCAATTTGACCACACTACATTAAATCATTTAGTATAGAAATACACATGTACGCTTTATTAAATTTAAATATTTTATTTTGTGTAAATCATATACAGCTGTGAGTGAATATTAAACTGGCACTTAAAAAAAAGTTCTCAAATTTATGGTTTCACACCCCTAGAAATATGCGAATAACAAAAATATATGGGAAATGCAAAATTTTTGGGCTAATCAAAAGATATTTAGAGGTTGCTCAAAGCAACTAAAATCTTAATGATGTTTTACCTATTGTCCTACCTATTTAAAAGTGGTTATTTTTTAAACCAAAGAAGCAAATGATTTTGGAAAGGGGCATTTTAACAAAAAAAAAACCGCCATACTGCAAAAAGGAGGAGGCACCTTTCTGAGATTATATTACCAATTTGTTGTCCGTAAGGCTTTATAGCTGATGAATGTATAGTTATAATTATTCCGGCAGTAAAAGTGGTATTTTTGTAATTCAACGAATCAATTTTGTTGGCTGTTGCTGAGAAGTGGGATTTCGGCGGAAAACGTCACATAGTAAAAAGTAGGTGCCATCTCTCCAAGATTTTAATATCAGTTTCTTCTCCGGAAGGTGTAGTAGATGATGTAGAAAAGGGGCATTTGGACAAAAAACGCCATATTGCAAAAAGGAAATGGTACTTTTTAAAGATTATATTACCAAGTTGCTGCCCTGAAGGCTTATTAGCTGATACATTTATAATATGTAATTTATTCGGGCCGTAAAAATTATTATTTTTTTTTTTAAATCAATAAAGAAAATTTCTTGGCTGTTGTTGAAAAGGAGAATTTCGATAGAAAACGTCATGTTGTCAAAAAAAGGAGGCAACTTTACAAGACTTTACTATTAGTTTGTTCTCCGTAATACGCAATAACTAAAACATGTAGAATCTATAATTATTCCGGCCGTAAAGTGGTGGTTTTTTAAATCAACGGAGTAAATTTTTTAAAAGGGGACATTTCGGCGGACAAGGCCATATTAGAAAAAGTTCGAGGAAGTTTTCCAAGATGTTATTACCAATTTGTTGTCCGGACGACGTACTAGCTGATTCACGTATAAATTATAATTATTCCGGACACAGTTATTTTTTACGTCAACAAAGCATTTCGACGGAAACACCATATTGAAAAAGTAGGAAACACCTTTCCAAAATTTTATTACCAATTTGTTCTCCGGAAGACTTACTAGGTTATTCAGGTATAAATTATAATTATTACGTAAAAGGGTTGTTAAATCAATGGAGAAAATTTGTTGGCGGTTATTAAGGAAGAGCATTTGGAGGAAAACGACATATTGGAATGCACCCATCTCTTTTATTTGAGAAATCTCAAATTTTTTTGAGAACTTCTTCCTGTCCGTATGATAACTAACTAATTATGTTAAAAAGTAAGCTAAATCTCATTATAACGGTGTCTTACAAGCATATGTTGCTTGAGAGTAATTTCTTCCGAAAAGTTCCTCAAATTTGCCGTTCACATTCGGCACAAAACTGTAAATTCCTTAAATAGGAGTAAAACAATTTAGTAATAAAGCACAAGTAAATGCAAGGAAACTTAGGCGATATCCGGACTGTCACGTCGTACAAAGGAGAGGAAGATAGTGTCTTATTACAAGACTAGATTTCTTATTGATATTTGCTTAAAAATGCAAGTTTGGCAGCTATATAAATTTATATCTTTATTGCTGATCATCCGATTTTTATGATTTTGGGCATTTTAGATAAGTAATAAATAGGGCAAGGAATTTCTTGAAAATGCATTTTTTTAACGATAATGAGATGTCATTACTTTTCTCACTACCAGTAATGACACCAGCTTACTCTCTACATTACTGCAACACGAATAATAAGGACTTACTAATAACTAGTAAATGTTCATGCATTACTTCAACATGAATAGTAAGGACTTACTAATTACTATCAAAAGTTTCCATTACTTTAATACAAAAAATAACGTGTTACTCATAAGTACTTATTTTCATCATTATTTTAAATATAAAGTAATAATCTCAACATTTTTTTTAATTCAATTTTTAGACTCATTATGTTTTCAACTCCAGTCAATACAAATAGAACTACTTATTTTTAATATTTTTGTAAGCTGGTAAGTCATGACATTTTCTGCAAGCAAGTTATTTATGTTTTTATCTATAAAGTTTAACATGTCGAAATCGCTCAGATGCTAGTGAGCTTGCTGACAACCTGGAGTCCCAGGTTCAAACCCCATGTGGAAACATTTTATTAAAAAAAAATTTTTTCAATAGAAGAAAATTTATTTAATTTGGTTTTTTTAGACTCATTATTTCCGAATCAATAGGTTTTGAACAAAATGGCATCGATTTGTAGTTTTCAAATAAAAACACCACGTTTTATTAATAACATTTTTGAACTTTTTTTGACTTAAGGCTCCATATGTTGAGAATATTGGCAACTGAAGTTAAAAATGTGAGATGATATAAATCGTAGACGGTTAAAAATATTTAAAATTGTTTATTTTTGTATATTTCTGTTAACAAATCTTTTTTGTTCTTACATTTATATGTTCAAGTTAACCGACCTTAAAATTTTGTATGGAAATATATCGTGGATTTTTACCAAAAAAAAAAAAAATTTAGAAGAAATGCATTTTTTAAAATTGTCATATGGCAACATTTACATTCTAGTTTTTATAAGTGAGTTAGTATTCAAATAAAAACTAGCCACTATTTACGTATTGAGTGAAAACGGGAAAAATGTAGTAGTATTTTAGACTTTGTATATATTAAAATATCATGGTAATATAGGCCAGATTTTCAAAAATTTTATGCAATATATTAACTAATTTTTATCAAAGAAATACGATTTCATATTTTCTTATCAACATAACAATAAAAGCTTTAAAATTTTTATATTTTCAAATAATTTTGAAAAAGGTCCCATCAAAAGCGGTCAAAATTGTATTTCTTCAACAAATTATTTGGCAACTCTATTTAACAATGTTCCAAAAAAATACATTCCTGATTGTAATGAAGATGTTAATACATTTGAAGGCTTAAATCACTTAAATATCTTTATGCAGTTAGAAAATACAGCTGGTTCGAAAAAGGAACACTGTGTAAAAAATGAATTAAAAAAATAAGTTGGAAAATTTTTATGTTTTGATTTCACCCAAATTAATTAAATAATTTAAAATCTTGATGAATCGCAGAAGATTATGCTCCCATTGAAATGATAAATGACAATTAAATATTTTTAAATATGTTTTGAATTTTGCAAAAAATGTTCTTTTAGGTGCCTATTTTTCATGTTTTTTAGTTAGCAACATTTTTGCTGGGAGGATCATTGCAGAAAAATTGCTAATCATCATCAAAAAATCAGCCAAAAATTTACTAAATTCAAAAAAATTTTTGCTGACTTTACTGATTTCTTCTTAGAGTAGCTACATTTTATAAGCGCTTATTTTGCTTTTTTAGTTGCATGGAATTTCTTACCCTATGAAGTGTTCAAAATGCCGACGAATTTAGAAAACCGGGTTTCGGTTTGTTCGAAAAATCTGATATCTAAAAACCGGTTTCGGTTAT
Source organism: Delia radicum (assembly GCA_021234595.1). NCBI lineage: Eukaryota > Metazoa > Arthropoda > Insecta > Diptera > Anthomyiidae > Delia > Delia radicum. Next base: position 81,399,802 of record CM037851.1, read on the forward strand.
GGTTTTTATTAAAAACCCATGGTGTTCTGTAATTTTTGTACCTCATTTTCAAAATACATTTTTTTTTATGAAAATGAAAATTATTCAAGTCTCTATATTTCTTTATTAGGATATTGTCCAAACAAATAATCTATAGAGTTTTTGTTTCCAAATTTATTAATTGACAACTTTCAGGAATGTGTTGATCAATGGTGATAATCTTTAACTTCGAACTCATATATTAATTAGTTCTCATGTAGTGAGAAAACTAGTTTATATGAATGTTTGATGTTTTGTATGGGATTGTTACTTCTTTAAAAACGTGTTCTGATGATGGGAACATAGAAAATTCCCGAAATAGATCTATCAACACATTCCTGAAAGTGGTCAATTAATAAGTTTGAAAACAAAAACTCTATGGCTTATTTGTTAGGACATTATGGTAATAAAGAAATATAGAGTATGGCCTCGAACCCTAATAATTTACATTTTCATTACACAATTAAAGGTCGAAAAAAACATAATTTTAATTTTTAATAAAAATTATATCAAACTTATACATTTTTTAAATCAATTGATTGCTATCTATGATAAATTCTATAAAAAAAAAGTTAGAGCTTTTCCATTAACGCTTTTTCAACAAACTGAACTAACTCTCGATTTTGATAAAGGCAATGGTAATTCGGTCGTTATATCTTCTCCTTTCTTCTGGTTTTCTATTTTATTTTTGGCCAACATTTTAACTGGCCAACATTTTAACTTGATATGATATTACTTTAGACGAAAGCAAAATTATTTTCTGTTAAAATACCAGGTTTTTGCCAGGTAGTTGCTTGTACATACGTTCTATTTTGAGTTGTCGCAAAATTTGTGTAAAATTGTTTGGAAATTTTGTATGATGGTCTAAATTTGCGAAAAATTGGAAGAAAAAAATTCAACATTTTTAAAAGTTATTGCATAAAAATTGTATTTTTAAAAGAAACATGTCTTGTTAAAAATATAACTAATAAACCGGCAGAAAAACCCGGTTTCTCGAATATCGAAAATGCAAAATATTTAAAACCGGTTCGTTTTTTTGAACATAAAAAACCCGGTTAATCGGTTTTCGCTTATGGTTTTGAACACTCTATTGCCCTAGTAACAAAGCATTCCAGTCAGAAAGTGTCAGTGGTACAAAAAATCAAGCACTGACTAACCGAGGAATTGTAATTAAATTACTTGCAGAATACTTGTTTAAGACGCTTTACCAGTGTTTCCAAAAAGCGTTTTCCCAGTATTTGTTTTACAATAATTTCAGTGGTCTACAAATATGCCAACGTTGTATAAAGTGTTTTCCCAGAGATATCCAGTTAGAAATTACAAACGGTCCCTGTCCCAGGCATACATTTTTTGTGATTTTTTATACTTTTTAATATTTTTTATACATAAAATTCATTTTTTTTGTGTCTGAGAGTGCTAGCATAGTTGTGCAACCATCGGTAACCCAGCAGTTATCACTCACTTACGTTTTACGCTATCAAATATTATATGTCATGTTAGCTCAGTGGGTAGAGCTGTCAGCGGCCAGGGTTCAAATCCCGGTAGGACAAATGAACTTTTTTGTAATTTCATTTTGAAAATTATATTTTTAGACCACCTATGTTATGGTTTTACTAACTTTTTGCAAACTTTAAAATTTTTGTCTACCCATTGCTTTTCCAGCCTTTTTTAGAGCAGACGGACCTTTTGTCTAATGATGTTATCATTTTAGGATTGGGAAAGCACTTGTTGCCAGCACTTGTACCACATGTTAAAGTGCCTTGCCAGCGGTGATGCGTTTGTCTTTTTCTGATTGGGATGGAATTCATAAAATGGGAATTGGTTCCGACAGGCTGAGAAATGGTATTCAGGTTGGAGCAAAATAAAAAAAAGCCTAAAAATCCTAACTTTTCAAGATTTCAGTCGATTTCAGGGAACTTCTGCCTTAAAAACAGGTAGTTGTTTGGGATGTAATACAGTTTCTTTATTTTTTAATGTAAATTGTCAGTCATCTTTAGAACAAATTCAATTTTTTACTAACCTTGCAGTTCATTTAATAAAAACAAACCACATCAACTGACTGTTTTATAATTTACACTCATTTTTTACAGTAGTTTCTTGTTATTTAAAAAAATAAAAAAATTATTGTTTGTTTATTTTTTACTAACATATGTGGTTCATTTTTACTACAATTGTGGTTCATTTTTGAACATTAACAAACAAATGACAATATTAGTTGAATTTACTGAAATGTAAGTCGTCCTTTGCAGTGGTCTTTACCTACATATTAGGTCTAAGTGTACCTCTTAATATCTTTTGATTGGCCAAAACTTTGCATTTCATAGTTTTTTTTTTCAATTCGCAAATTTCTAAGAGGTGAGACCTTAAATTCGAAAAATGTTGTTTACCTCCATATAATGATGGGCCATATGGGCCAAGGAGTATAAGTTGCGAAAAAATTTCGAGTACAGTTAGTGCGTGAGTCCAATTGCATATACTTAAATGTTAGTTCAGGGGCGTGTGAGAGCCAAAATTCAATCACGCGCTCACCACTTGGAAAAAGCAAATATATTTATTTATAACAATTATTTATATAACAATAAAATTATAATTCGATAACTGACATTTACATATTATTCATTTTAGATCAAAAAATGGCTCCCAATAAAAGTGATGAACAAATCGTTAATCCTAACGAACATCTTAATATACCAAAATGGATAAATGAGGATTATTTTGCAGGGATATTGGAAAAAGATGTACCTGATTATAAGAGAATTACAAAATTTACACCAATAGCTGCAACAGCACCAGGTGAAAATTATACATCGATTATGGTGCGTATTGTAATCGATGTTGAACTGAACGGTACGGTAGAAATTTAGAAGTTATTTAAAGAAACTTTACTAACATTTTATACCTTTAGATGGTTCTCCCAAACAAGTTTCATATATTTTAAAAACTGTCTTGGATCCGGGTAATCATGGTGCGGCTATTGTTAGTTCTATGAATCTTTTTCCCAAAGAAAAACAAATGTATGCCAACTATATACCGAAATTTGAACAACTTTATAGAGAAGCTGGTGTTGATGTAAAACTAGGACCGAAATGTTTGCATGTCGATGAATCTCCCGAAAAAATCACCTTGGTTATGGAAGATTTAAAACGTGAAGAATTCGGTAACATTGATCGTTTAAAGGGTTTCGATATGAAACATATGAAAGCTGTACTCAATAAATTGGCTGAATTTCATGCTGCCTCGGCGGTATATCAGACATTAAATGGCCCATATGAAGCCATGTTTAATGCTAGTTTTTTCAATGAAGCAAATCGTCCCCTAATTGCAGCTTTGTACGAACCACGATTAAAATTATTTCAAAAAGCTATGCTTGAGTGGGATATAGAAGATGTAGATAAATATATTGCCAAAATGCCCGATTTAGATGCTTATTTTAATGAAAATTTACGTTTAAATAAAGCTAATCCCGATGAATTTAATGTTTTAAATCATGGCGATTGTTGGTCCAATAATATCATGTTTACTCATGATAATGATGGCAAAGTGAAAGAAACATTATTTGTAGATTTTCAAATATGTAAATGGGGTAGTCCTGCTCAGGATTTATGGTACATGTTTACAACTTCTGTTGACTTGGATATAAAAGTTAAAGAATTTGATCATTTTATACAAATCTATCACAAACGATTGGTTGAATGTTTGAAATTATTAAAATATTCAAAGGACATACCTTCTTTAAAGGATCTACATATATTAATGTTAAAGTATGGTTATTGGGGTAAGTTTTTAAGAAATTTCTATATATCGATATATATATTTATGATGATTTTGTTGTTTTTAGGTGCATTTACTGCTAACAGTATTTGCACTGCAGTTTTATTTCCCTCGGATAAAGATGCAAATATGGATAATATGATGAAACCCGGTCCCGAGGGAGACAAGATACGTTATAAGGCTTTTACCAATCCCATCTATGTTAAGGCTATGAAGCAATTTTATCCATTTTTAGAAAATAAGGGTATTTTTGATATTACCTCAAACAAATGTTGATATTAACATATTTTTATAAATCTTAAATTCTGTTTAAATATAAGGTACAAATTAAAATATTAGGTACAAATTAAATCAGGATTATAAAAAACTGTGTGCAATAATTATAATAAAGTTAATACATAATGCAAAATTAACTTTTTGTTTGCGATACCCAAGTATATAATTATATAATCGTCAGATATCAGTAGTAACTCAAACCCGGTTTTGGGTATAGAATTTCTGGCTTGTTAAATACTTTAGTTTTAACATCCTAATTACACTAGTTTACAGCAAAAATGCGACAAACATGCGACTATTTTTTTGTTATGTATTTATGCTTCCTTCGAAAATAAGGTAGCGTGGTGGCTTATCAGTGCGGGGGTCGTGGGTTCGATTCCCACCAGAGGCACTGGTCTGTTTTCGCTACAAACGCGCCGAAGGCCATCGTAGCTAGTGCTCGGTTAGGGTAATAAACAATAAATAAAATAAAAATTAAGGACATTAGCTCGTTGATAATAAAACCTCAAACTTAGCCAATTTTTTAAAATGCAAAAAAGAGTGACTTTTAAATGTAAATATACACACAGAAAAATAAAGTACCAACCGAATTGAAAAGTATATTTAAATGGTAAAAACTTTTACATTAGATTTCTGAATATTTTTGGTGTTGCAATTAAAATTCAGTTAAATTAAACGAACTTTGATGTGAAAACTAATGTTAATGATATCGAATATAATGATAATAATCGAATTTGAGTCGTAGTAACAGCATTTTAGTGGGAAAATATCTAAATTTTTCTCTGTGTGTAGCTATTAAAAATGGATATATTTAATAGAAATATTGAAACAAAGTGTATTTATAACAACTACAATATTTCAAAATGACTAACTTGTTTCTTAAAATATATTTGTTGTTGTATTTGTTAACGACTGCTATCGGTGTTAGCATATAGTAAATACACGCAAAAAAATGGTTTTGGCCACCATAATCGAAGAGCATCATACATTTTTGGATTTATGATTGGGACAATCATGTTACTATGGCTGTGACAACCATATACATTTACTTTTCTTTATAATAATATGATAATTAGATTACTATATTATGTTTCCCAATTGAACTCAATATTATCATATTATGGTTACGGAAATGTTTTTAAGTTAGCATAGTATATTTCCAAAATTATACTTCCAGCATTCTGTTGAAGCTGGATTGAAAAGTTATATTTATTTTTTTAATAATTTACACATTAAAATAAACTTACTTTAAAGTAATTTATGTAATCAAATTATTTTTGCGCGAACGTATAAAATTTATGTATTAATGTGTTATATAAATCAGTATTTTTTCGCTATGCGATGTGTTAATACATTTTTTATTTTAGTATCTAAAGAAATTAAACTCAACTTTCTATTTTTCAGCACAAATATTATTTGGTCAGGAAAAATAAAATAATTTCAACATGTGATTACTGCATAGGTACGCATTAAAATATTGCTAAGAACACAATTGTGGGCATTGTGGTGTAATGGTTAGCGCGTTGGACTTTTACACAGAAGGTGCCGGGTTCGATCCCCGGTGCCGGCAACATCAAATTAATATGTATGAGTTTTTTCTATCCCTCATACGTATCGCACTGTCCCCCTTCGGTGTTCCCATAGCAATTAACCCCACCGAAGTAAAATAATGAATCAGGGCTATGAACCAAAAAGCTTCAATAAGTTCGCCAACTCTCCATCAGGTGGCGAGTAACAACTGTTCTAAGACTTATCATCTCGCGCAATTACAGTGTTGCCATGTCTGAAGCCCTTCATCTTTCCCCACCTTTCATCTCTATACTATCCCTTTCCAAAGAAAGCAACACACTAAATATAGGAAGTATTTCCTGAGTGTTGCCTCTCTTTTAAAAAAAAAAAAAAATTTAACAATACATTTGTAATAATCATAGCATATTTGTAGCAATCATAATATTTGCACTATTGCCATATTATAGTACTGGTTATCATATTATGATCATGGAAAAGAATTTCTGTTTAATTTTTTACCTATTAAGACACTTTAATATATTTTTTAGCACCGTTTATAATTAGAATATAAATGAGTTTCAAAATTTACTGCAAAAAACATGAAAAACTAAGGTTTTTTATTTATAATGATTATTAATACTTTTTTGTTATAGTACTAAAAAACAACATTATAATTATTAGGTTTTAAACCAATGAACCATAGTTTTAAAAAATACGCTGTTTTAAAAGTTTTATTAATGCATATATTTTAGCATATAAATTTTGTGTTATTTTTTTTTTTTTTTTTTTTTTTTAAAGAAAAGCAACACACAGGAAAGTCTTCCTACACTCAAAAAAATAAGTTAGTACAAAAGTTAGTAAAACGTCTTTAGCAAATTTTTTGCTAAAATCGTGTTTTCAGCTAAAATTTTTGTTAAACTTATTAAGCACTTAACTGTTTTATACTAATGCTTTATTAATATACTAATGTTTTACTAATTAATTTTGCTAAAAAAATTGTACTGATAAGCACATTAATAGTGTGGACGACAACCAGATTTAAAGATATACGCAGAATGAAGCAGATGTCGCGGCATGTCAAGATGTAGTAGAGAAGAGGAAAATGATACTTAAAAGTACAACTCTAATAAGACATATAAAAAAATCAACCATGGAAGATTTTTGTATCTGTTTTTCATACATAAAACAAAATTGAGGATTAAAACAGCTTAAATTTTGTGTTGTCACCGGCTTGTGAAAATAATTGTCTATTAATTAAATAAAAAAAAATAAAATATTTAAATTTAATATGTATTTCTAAACTAAATCTTTATAGATTAATAATCTAGTGTGGTCAAATTGCAAACAAACATATACAGACATGTAGACAGAGTAAAGCGAAAGACAAAGACTCACATCTTGGATAGATTTTTATGGTTCCTTTTTCGTATTGCAAAAAAGGGTTGTTTTTCGTTTCGTTTCTATAATTATCTTCGGCAGTTGCGTCCTTTAAAAGATAGCATCATTTAGACAACCATTGATGTAAGTAGTTGAAAGAAGTTTTTGTTATGTTATATATATTTATTTCTATATATTTTCAGATATTAAATTAATTGATGTCGTCAATGTGGGAAAATGAAAATTTTTATATATCGTAATTATTGTAAATTATTTTTAAAAGAATCACAAAAATATGTTTTATAATTTTCAGCAAATAAATTAACTAAATTACAATTTTTCTAAAAATTTTTTTTGCGTTTTATTTTCAGTCTACTAAAACTCTACAAAAAATTTATTAATATTTAGCAAGGCATTTTTGATTCTAATCTACTAAGTGTTAGCAAAACTTTTGCTGAATCTACTAATTTTGTTCCTAAAAATCAGCTCTCTGCTTTTCAGCAAAAGATTTTGTTGACATTAGCAATTTTTTTGCAAGCACCCTCCTGACTAAAATTTTGCTGACTCAGCAAAATTGTTTGCTGACTTTACAAACTTTTTTTTGAGTGTAATAATTAATGTGTTCCTTTCTTTGGAAAGGGGATAGTGGAGAGATGAAAGGTGGTGAAGATGAAGGGCTTTAAACATGGCAACACTGTAATTGCGCGAAATGATAAGTCTTAGAACAGTTGTTGCTCTCCACCTGATGTAGAGTTGGCGAATTTATTGCAGCTTTTTGTTTCATAGCTCTGACTCATCATTTTACTTCGGTGGGGTTAAGTGCTATGGGAACACCGAAGGTGGGTGTAGCGATGCATATAAGTGATAGAAAACTCATACATATTATTTTTCTAAATTTATGTTGTCGTCACCGGGAATCGAACCCGGGACCATCCGTGTAACAGTCCAACGCGCTAACCATTACATCACAATTAACTTTAAAATTGCTTTAAAGCATGAACATTTATTAACCTCAAACCTTTCTAAGCTTTTTTGCTGTGAAATTTATACAGCGTGTTCGGCACAAAAATTAAACAATTTTTCTTCGTTGCCTACTTTAAGCGATATGGGCCAAAATAGGTTTACTGCATATTTTAAAATAGAGTATAATACGACCACATTAAATTAAAACATTTTGAGCAATATTAATATTATAAGTTTTTTAAACAATAATACGAATTACTCAAATACTTTAATTTCTTTCCCTTACAATTAAAAAACTTCGAATTTTCTATTTAATAGTTAGATTTAATTATGCATTTGTACCTTAGAGATTTTATATGAACTGATTTGAACTTACAGTTCATATTAATTAAAATTTTTGTGTATTTCGTATTTTTATCTGTGAGTTTTATTTTACGCGCATACCATGCCTGCAGGTATAGAGTTTTGAATTTGTAAAATTCTGAGTACTTAAATTTAAGGTAACCAAAATGACCCTCTTGAGTAGTGCTTTAACCGGTTTTGTGAAAACATAGTTAACATAAGAAAAAATAACATATTGTATGTTTTATAGCCAGGGATCGAAAGTTCATGCAAATGCATATTTTTCCTCTTAAATCTAAGAAAAGGATAAATAAAATATCTAAATAAATATCTAAGAATTTGCGTTAAAATTACGTCGATTCATTAGTACATATTTTGCTATAAATGCATATTTGGCCTTAAATACATAATTTGATTGCATATTTTTACTTATTTTGCTTTAAACGCATATTTTTATTTATTTATTTGTTTTGTAATGAGTATGTTTATTGCATTTTTCTTAGTTTCTCGAAAAAAAAAAATCTAAATGTTATTTTATATATAAATTTTGTATGCAATATTATATATGAGAATGTTTTATTATATATAACAATAACTTATTATGTATAGCATATATGATTAATACGAGTATTTAATTTTATAAATATCAATATATAAAAATATATCTTTATATGGGTTACCATATAAGAAATATATAATAATATATGGCTATGCATGACTACATATATATTCACATATTATAATATATTTTATAATTTATTTTTTTTACTCGGATAATAAAAAAATATACATATTTTACTGACAAAGAGAGTACCGTAAATAATGGGAATTCTCTACTGATGTACTTCAAAAATAATAAAAAAATATGCATTGAGAGGCACTAAAAATTAATTAGTTTTCATGTTTTTCAAAGCAATATCAATTAAATTTTAGGAATAAGTTGTGTTGCGTCCAATATTCTCTGTATATCAAATATTTTCTGCATATGTTTTACAGAATTAACACTAAATTGTAATTATTTATATTGAAAAATACAAATTTAAAAAACACTAAAAGCTGTTTCTCTTTAATCCCAATGTGCATATAAAATATTAGAGTACACTCAAATTTTTATTTCGAAACTTAAATCTTTATGGAGTTCTTAACGTTTTTTATTAAATAACTTTTTTTTTTGAACCTATAGATTTCCCGGAATCGGGTGTCCTTTTAAAAGTACTGTCCAAAGACAGTAACACTTTGCTCTGCAATACAGCATTACGCAAGCATTCTCTTTATTTATTGTTTAACTAAGATGTGACTCTTATTAATTCGCGACCATTTTCTACAGAATGTGGTGTAAAACAGGGGTGTTTATTGTCGCCGTTACGTTTTGCACTATATCTAAATGATCTGCATGAATATTTAGAAGGTGGGCTCCGTATTGGAGATATAAATATACGATTATTATTATATGCAGACGATATGGTGATTCTTGCAGACAATATTAATGTACTACAGAAAATGATACACCGACTTGAACAATATTGCAATATTTGGAATGTTGAAGTGAATTTGGGAAAATCAGAAATAATGGTTTTCAGAAAGGGTGGTAAATTGTCTCGTAAAGAAAAAGGGTCAAGAAATAAGAACAGTCTCAGAATATTGTTACCTAGGGGTCTTACTAACACCCAAAATGTCTTTTACAAAGCACGTTGAACAAAGAAACCAAGCAGCAAAAAATAGCATCAATCTAACATGGCAAAACTTTTTAAAGAAAGGCACAATCTCTATCTCATCCAAATGGAAACTGTTTCTTGCAGTTTGTAGAGCAGTACAGACATATGGTGCACAAGTTTGGGGATTTGCGAACTTCCAAGATGTTGATAAGTTACAAATATATTTTTTAAAGAAAATACTAAGGCTCCCGGCTTTCACGCCAACATATATACTTTTGTCCGAAACTGGTATAGAAAATGGACATTTGTATACTTTAGATCTTCATATGAGATATGTATGCAAAACAATGTTTCAATACGAAGAAGATCGTTTGCCGCAAAAATTCACAAAAATGTTGCTGCAAAAACGACTGTTGTGGGTGGACGTGCTTAACAAATTAGGTGCCGAATTTGGAATTGATTGGACCGAAGCGAACCCTAATGTACAGCAGTGGAACAATAACCGTATAAATCTTATAAACTCCCTGAAGTCTAAATACTATGAAAATGTATTGCTAAAAATAGCTAATACAAGCAGAATTTATAGAAAAGTTGACATAGTAAACGGAAGTAAATATATATCAGATGAACGTAACCAAGAAAACATTACATGGATTTTTAAAGCACGAAGCGATTGATAAAATTAAATGGGAACAGATTTCAAGTAAATGCGTCAAATATATGTACATTATGTAATTCTAGAGAAATTGAAAACATAGAACACTTTCTAGGTCGTTGTAAAGCTCTAAGTGAATTTAGAATTATGTATTTAAAAAAGGCTTGTTTTAATGACAGGGAAATTTTAGAAATATTAAATGGAATAAAAGTTAATTGGCATTATTTGGCAAATTATATAAAAACTTGTGTAGAATATAGAAATTTTCTTATAATGGAATTTAATAACTAAACACTTTATCTCGAATTGTTATTTGTATACATATGTTAAACGGCTGACGACAATGGTCAGAGTCGTAAATATTTATAAATTATTTTTATTTTGTAACTATATGTATTGCTGAAAATAAAAATAAAACTACTACTAATAATACTACTACTCTTATTAATTTTTAAACAAAAAATAACAATTAACTGGATGTAAGTCCCGGTTCACACACGGCAATTTTATTTGCGCAATTTTTCTTCAATTCTCCTTTAAACTTGCTTTTGTGTTCACACAGGAAAAGTTTGTTTCAGCAATTTTCGTTTTCTTTAGTTCGTGTTGAAAATTGCGTATGACAAAACAAAACGGAATTGGAGTACGGGCAAGTCTGTACCCCTTCCATTCTCTTTTCCTCCCTTTCTATAAACTCAAGAATTGCGCAAGTAAAATTGCCGTGTGTGAACCGGGACTAAATGATTTACTAACATGCTTTTTTCCATTACGCACCATTAGAAAAAATCAATATTCGCAAAGCACTCAATAAGCAATTAAAATACCCGGAACTACTTTCACCAACTGACGCTTTCGAGCTGCGAAGAAAGCTAAATGACAAAGCATAAACAATAATAATATAAAAAAATATGTACAGACATGTACGTGCCGTTATGCTTTTATCTCATTTGTCAGATGTTCTTTTAAAAGGACGGTTGCGCCAAGTGGGTTAATATGGAGAGCTGAGACTGAATTTAAACGTTTTTTTATTTTTTTTTTTTTTTGATGTTTTTGTTTTTAGTAAAATTAAGAAAAAAAATAAGTGCATATTTTTTTAATTTTTTGTGCATATTTTAAGATTTTTAATGCATATTATAGGTGACTCAAACGATTTCTTTTGTGCATGCATTTCCTATCCCTGATCACTATTATAGTAAAAAAAAATACAGGTTTTAAAAATTTGTATATTTGTTGTTACTTTGGTTTTTTTAAGCTGGAGTTTAGTTTTAATTGTTGAAGAGAACTTATTTAATAAAATATAAGATTTGTCAACGAAAACAGAAATTTAAAATTTTTATGAGTATTTTAATTAGACGTAAAGCACCAGCTAGCGACTTAAATTTAAAATTTTATTATTGTTAATTCCTTTGTCGATTTAGCCTCATTTTCACAATATGACATTAGCTACTAACTGGAACTTTAACTGACACTTTTGCTGTTGTTTTTCATATAAATTTGTAATTTAACTGTTTGTTAAATTTTAACTGGACATTCAGTAATCGGGCCTTAAAACCGAAATAAAGTTTTAAAAAACGAATAACAAAAATACTTTAGCTTTATTTATTTTCATTTTGACAAATGTTGTTTGATACAATTTCTCTTAAATTATATTAAATTTCCAACTGGGTCATTGTGTATATTTGCTATATAGTACGACCATGCACTTGAATTTATTTAATTAAAATTCATAAAGCTGTTTGATAAAACTCATAAAGCTGTTTGATAAAACTTATTTTTTGCATTATTTTGAGTATAAGTTTAGTTTTATTCTTTTCATCGAGCAGTGTAGTTTAGAAACTAAGAGTTTGTTTCAAATTTTAAGTTTAAATGAATACTATTATCTCGACATATGGCACCAAATAATGAAATTATAAATCCAAATGAAAATATATCCATACCATTATAGATTAATATTAAATATTTCACAGATATACACCATTGGACAAAATAAAGTTCAATTATATTATTGTTGGGTTTCGTAAAGGAAAAATTATTGAAAATATATCGTATATTAGAAATATGACTAAGTTTATTTATTATATACACAATGCGATACAAAAACCTACAAATCATACATATTTCACTTTAGATTTTTCAACATGCAAACCAAAAATGAAGAAGGTACAACATTTTGTTGGACAAAATAAAGTGCAAATTTTATAAATTGTATTTAAAATCCTATAATAAGATAAAATAAATACTATTATGGTTTTTTTGTCACATATTATGTATTAAATATGACTTCTAGAAGTATTTTTGGTACATATAGAATATTTGTTTTTGTAATTTTGGTGGTTATTGCTTTAACTTGACATAAATTTTTCTAAAATAATTTTAGCAACTATGCCACCTTTTGGTCTAATTGCTAATATCAATTATGAGAAAAAAAAATATATATGAATTCTTAATAAGAGCTCTGACCTGAGAAATCCACTTAAAAGTTATATTTTACGCTTAAAATAGCAGTTTACAGCATTTCTAGCGAGGATGCGGTCAGTATACTGTTGGAGATTTAAGACAACTTAGCTCAATTTCTTATCGAAATAGTCAAACTTTAATTCCGAAATTGTTTTAAAAGAATTTATAATTATTTTCAAGTCATTTTCGGCTCAACTCCCTACGGACAAACCACTTCTGCGGACGAAAATGACCCCCAAGGCTTATAACTTATTGTTGTGTGATTAATAGTATTGCTGAAGATTTCGTATTTCCATTATAAAAAGATTTAATTTCGAAAAAATCATAATTTCTACTTTTAATAGTTAGAATTTGTTTCAAAATACCACAACCGATTTAAATAAAATAAAACATTATCAGATAATTTCCATTATGAATGGATTGCTCTAAGGTCAGATGTGCTTATAATTGCTATGCAGCAAATAACATAGTTCGGGTGCCATTATCGTCTACAGTAGAGTAGTTTTCGGTGGGATTTTAATTGAAAACTACTTAAAAATAATAAATTATTATTTTAAAAATATTTAACAAAGAAAATGTTCAAATTGGGTTGAGAAAATTTGCAGTCGTGATCTGAACCTCCAGCAAGGTACTGGATGCATCCTCATGGAAATAACTATTTTAAGGGTAAAACTAATTTTGAAACCGAATTTTTTAGCTGAAAACATTTATTTAATAATAATACAAATTTTTTGAGTAAAACTATTTTGAAAATTTTTAAATAATGTAAGCGAAGGATCAAAAACGCTCTCAATATAATGAATGGCCTCCAAACAAAAGGCAATATCAACAAATGTTTTTAAAAAAAATTATTTTATATGTTCAAAAAATACTTGTAAATGTCATATTTAACACAAAATATATGATAAAAAACTAAAACAGTATTTTCTTTTAACTTATTTTAAGTTTTTAAATACAATTTATAAAATTTGCACTTTGTTTTGTCCAACAAAATTCTGTACCTTCTTCATTTTTGGTTGGCATGTAGAAAATTCCTAAGTCAAATATATATGATTTGTAGTTTTTTGTATCGTATTGTGTATAAAATAAATAAATTTAGTTAAATTTTTAATATTCAACAATATTTTATATAATTTTTTCTTCACGAAAGACAACAGTAATGTAGTTGCACTTTATTTTGTCCAATAGTGTATTAGCTAATGATGATCCTTAATCAGTGTCTGTGAAAAATGTTAAACCTATTGTTACTTACTATAGGTTTTCTATTAAAAACCATATTATTTGATGAAGGGCATCCCAGTGAAATAGTAAAATCCAAATAACTGGTTGCAGAGAAGCTTATACTGTATTACAACACGTTTTAATTTCTATTCTGCAACTGGTTCTTTTTATATGGAGTTTGTTCAATTTGCAATAGGTTCTTTACCTACAAGCAAGAACTGATTGCTTTAGAACCGGTTCTAGAACCAGTTATAGAGCTTGTTCTGGGACAGTGATACCTTATATATCGACTCGCAGGAACCTATTCTAGAACCGGTTCCATGTAACCGGTGGTAAGATAAGTTGTTCTAGAACAGATTCAGAGGTAATCTGTTCTAAAAAATGTTGCTGGGTTGTTCATCGAGGTTACTGCTTACTTCGGTAACATGTTACTCCTATCTTACAGGTAAAGAGTTATCAAAAACTTTTTTATTTAAATCATTAATTTTTCGATCAATAATTATTTTAAATTTGTAAAACTTGTAGTAAAAATTATATTAAATTTAATGTAGAAATGAACTAATTATGCCATAGAAACATTTGAATATGTGAATTTGGTGTTACTAATGGGTAGTCGGTAATACAAACAGTCGCGAAGTAATGCAAGGGTAAGACGCTCAACTTATTAACAGTTAACATTTTTCGTAATAGCAACCTATCACCGAGGTTTTGCTGTTAATGTAGAAGATTTAACTAAATAATGTCAACATTTTTAATATTATACTATATTTTGAAATTCCATACACATTTTTAACAATCTTTGAAAATTAGTGTATGTACAATATGGAATAGACCGAATATTGTATCACAGAAAACATTATCAAGCTAAAATATCTAATTAAAAAATTAATTTGAATAAAATTTGTTTCTAAACAAATATTTAATAGAATCAATTAATATTTCAATTGATTTTATTTTTAGACATTATTCTCAAATAATTTTTTCAGTATAAAATGCCAAATGCATTTGAATTTTACAAACAAAACAAGCACACACTTAGCCAAAATCAGACACAGCATTACCAAAAACACATATACAAACGTATCGTTCACACACTATTTTTTGTATCATAATTTTCTTTGTAGATAATTTTCCAGGTAGAAATTGCAAACCGTACCAAAAAAAAAAAAAGTACTGGCAAACCACTGCTATTTTTTAAAACCCACCGTGCTTAAAATTCCAACTAATATTTTATTAGGAAAACATTATTTTGTTTACAAAGCATGTGTTTTGCCAGTACCACCCGCAAAACTCTTTGACAGTATTATGAATATTAAAATTAATTAGAAGCATTTTTGTTTTAAAAATTTTATTATAAATAACCGCCAAATAACTTTTTTTTTTTTGAAAATGCTATAAAAAAAAACTACAGAATATTTTCTCAAATTTCTTTTTTTATTTGAAAGTACAATAATTCCGGTTAATAATGGAAAATAATTTCATTCAAATGGCTGCCTCGGCTGGCCATGCAGTAGCCATTGTGTGCAGCTGTATTTCACCAATGGCTTCACGAATATTGTCCTTTAAAGCATCAATTGTCTCTGGCTTGTTGGCGTAACACTTAACTTTGACGGCACCCCCCAAATAACAGTCCAACGGTATCAAATCGCAGCTCCGAGGTGGCCAAACGACATTAGCTCTGCGGCTGATAATGCGATCTTCAAAAACAGTGCGCAAAACATCGAGTGTAGCTTCGGCTGTGTGGCACGTAGCGCCGTCCTGTTGAAACCAAATGTTGCCAATATCCTCCTCTTCAATTTTTGTGAACCAAAATTCGTTCAACATGGCCCGATAATGATCGTCATTGACTGTAACGGCCACTCCTTGCTCATTTTCGAAGAAAAAATGGCCCAATTATGCCTCTGGACCAAAATCCGCACCAAACAGTGACTCGTTTTGGGTGTACGTTTTTTCAATGTATGCGTGCGGGTTTTCTGTGCCGCAAATGCGACAATTTTGCTTGTTTACATACCCGCCAAGATCAAAATGAGCTTCATCTGAAAAGATGATTTTTTTTGGCAAAATCTGCATCTTCTGTAAGTCGATCGCAGGCCATGATTTTCAAAGTAATGTCGCAATATTTCCCAGCGTTGTTCAAGCGTATACACAACCATATTCGTTCAGCGGAAGGATAAAACTAATTATCTGTCAAATCAGACATGAGCTAACTGTTACCATTCACGAAATAAGCACTAGTTTAAAAAAAAGTTAAAATGACGGGCCCTTTATTTCATACATTCAACCGAACTATATTGCTACTTTTTAAATGTCTATTATTATACATATTTCTGTAAACTATTTTTATTAAGCTATTTTGAATTAACAACGTTATGCCACCGGTAGCAAGTTCGCTTAAACCAACGGTTGACCACTGTTATCAATCGGATAACGGGAAAATACTGACCGTATTGTTAAGATTGTTAATAACAAGTTCTTCCAACGTACGACCGACCATCAGAGACGCTTTTTCCAACACTGTGCCGATTTCATTTGTCGGCCTGTATAGTTATTTATAACTCTTTTTTTTATTCAATTTTCAATAAAAGTTTTAATTAATATTATCATTACAGTGATAGGTGCAAAATCAATTAAAATATTAATTGATTTAATAAAGTTTTTAATTGTAGCCCGCAATTATACAACAAGCTAAAACTGACAATTTTTGAAAACTACGCAACTAAAAATTGGCAACCGGTCACAAAAAATAGTACTGGCAAGCCGCAGCTATTTTTATAAACCTCAGCGTGCGTAAAATTGCCTAAGGTACAAGTTATATTGTACTAGAAAAGCACTATTTTGTTTGCAAATCATTCGTTTTGCCAGATTAATATTGTTTTTACCAATGTTACAAAAATTAGAAGCATTTTATTTATTTCATATTTTATTGACACATGGAAATGTGTTTTATTATACATATTTCTCAAAATATATTTAATTTTAGCTATTTTGAAAGCACCAATTTTATTTTTTTTTGTGGGTGCTGTGGTGTAATAGCAAGCGCATTGGATTGTCACACATATGGTCACAGGTTCCATTCCCGGTGACGGCAACATCAATTTAGAAAAATAATTTGTATGAGTTTTCTATCCCTCCCTTCGGTGTTCCCATAGCACTTAACCCCACGTAAGTAAAATAATTAATCAGGGCTATGAACCAAAAAAGCTTCAATACGTCAACCAACTCTCCATCAGGTGGCGAGCAACAACTGTTCTAAGACTTATATTCTCGCGCAATTACAGTGTTGACATGTTTGAAGCCCTTCATCTTTCCCCACCTTTTATCTCTCCAAAAAAGCAACAATTGTCCAAAAAAGCAACAAACTAATAAATAAGAAGAATTTTCTGAGTGTTGCTTCTCCTTTAAAAAAAAAAAAAAATAACACCGTTATGCCAACGGTGTCAAGTTCGCTCAAACCAACGGTTGGCCACTGTTATCAATCGGGTAACAGGACAACACTGTCAAGTTTTATAATCCCACGTTCTGCCAAAGCGTAACCTGCGATCGGTCTTTCAACTCTTATTTAAATAAATTGTGAAAAATTCAGTGTTGCCACTTACATTAAATTTTTATTTCCCAATATAATCGAATAAATCGCCTAATAATGAATTGTTTAAAAAAAGGCTGTTCTTTGGCAGGTTATGATGAGAGAATGATTGTTTGCTGGCTTTGTCATGGTTTATGCCACTTTAAATGTAGTGGCTTATCTGGCTTAGTGGCGGAATCAATTTCGAAATATAAAAACTTACATTGGCGCTGTAACGACTGTCAAAAAATTGGTGCTGATTTTTATCGCTTCTTTCAAAGTAACAAAAACAATTTTCTCCAAATCCAAAAGAATCTTAATAATTTATCCGAGCAAATTAATTCATATGGTAAGCTTTTTGATGATTTTAAGTCATTAGATGAAATCCAACCACCTCAATTACCATCTCCAAATCGCCGCAAATCACCTAGATTTTTGAATAAAGATAACCCATATGATACATCCTCTTTTCCGATGCGTACAACTGCTAATAACAATAATGTTCTCTCAAATAATGTGGAAATATTAATTAATAAACCTACACCTACTATAAACGTTAATAATGAATTTCCGATGCCTATAACTGATAATAATAGTGCAAAGACTCCTATGAATTTGCTTGCTTCAACTACCGCCCCTTTTACGTCTGCAACTAATATTCCTCCATCTTTTAATAATGCCTCTTGCATTTCTTCAACTTCAACTAATCCACCACCGTTTACTAACGCGCCGACTTTGGGTACCGTTGCCCAAAATTCTACTCGTCTGATCAATTTTGATGCGTCATCTCCAAAACCACCAGCTCAAGTGTCTGAAACAACGGATATTCCTAATGAAGAACCTAAGCAGCTGCGAGTAATTCCTCCACGAAAAACCATATTTGCAACAAGATTTGCGTATGACACATCGACCAAAGATGTAGAATTCCATATAAAAAATACTCTTGGACCCGAGTTATACAAAGATATTCAAGTTTTTAGAATTAATTCACGTAATAGAGCATCCTTTAAAATAATTGTTCCAGAGGATATTTTTGACAGAATAGTTAATAAAAATTTCTGGCCAAAAAATACAAATGTTCGGCCATTTGTTTACCGTGATGACAACAATGTAATCCTGCCAAAAGCTAGTGACCCTCAGGCAAAAAACTAATTACAAATACTCCGC
The DNA here is from genome assembly GCA_021234595.1 of Delia radicum. NCBI lineage: Eukaryota > Metazoa > Arthropoda > Insecta > Diptera > Anthomyiidae > Delia > Delia radicum. The sequence continues at coordinate 81,418,772 of CM037851.1, forward strand.
AAAAAAATAAAACTCAAATAATAAACAATAGTCCTACATCAATTTCTATAGCTTATCAAAACGTACGTGGTATGAATACCAAACTTAAACAATTGTTTCTCCAAAGCTTTACCCTTGAGCAAAATATTATAGTCCTTACAGAAACATGGCTACGAAATAAACCAGAAAAGAAAATTAATAATTCAGAAATAATGGGCAGCAACTTCCAAATTTTTAGACGTGATAGAGCAGATAAAGATGGTGGTGGTGTCTTGATTGCAGTTTCAACCAAATTTCCATCTGAAGAAATTGTGTTAAACGATATTGAAGATATTGAATTTATATCCGTTTGTATTAAACTAAAAACTGTAATAATTTATGTTACGTGTTCATACATTCCTCCTTCATCTAGTTCAATATTATATCAAAAACATTTTAATGCAATTAAACTTATAGTTGAAAGGACTAGTCCTGGTGACCAAATGGTTATACTCGGAGACTTCAACCTTCCTCATGTATCATGGTCTGGAAATCCAGATACAAACTACTTGAACCCCTCAATAACCTCCGAATCAGGTATCGAATTTTTGGATTCCTTTGCAGATTTAGGGCTTTCCCAGATAAATAAAGTTTCTAATGCATTTGGCAAATTCTTGGATTTAGTGTTTGTTGATCAACCAGATGAATTCAGCATAAACCGTATGCATCCTTTATTAGTTCCAGAAGATTTATATCACCCAACTTTGGAAATAAATTTTTCTGTTCAGTTGCAGTTTTTGAGAAAATCAAATTCAAATAAGGTTTTTAACTTCAAAAAGGCTGATTACAATAAACTAAATGAACTTATTTCAAATACAAATTGGACTCAATTTATCCCACTTAAATGTTCTACTCCAGAGAATATAAATGTAACCATAAAATGTTTCTACAACGAAATATTTAATTGTTTTGAAAAATGTATTCCAATGATAAAAATACCAACATCGAATGGACCTCCTTGGAACAATAAGCTGCCCTCCAGGCTAAAAAACTCAAAGAATAAATATTATAAAAACTATAAAAAATCTGGATTACTAACAGATTATGCTAAATATTCCATTGTAAGATCTGAATACAATTTAACAAATAACCAATGCTATAATAGCTATATACATAAAATAAAAAATAATTTTAAATCCGATCCTAAGTCCTTCTACAGGTTTGTAAACTCCAAGCGTAGAATAACTGGTTATCCATCCATGATGAAATTTAGAGAAATCGAATCCTCAAAAGACTCGGAAATATGTGACATGTTTGCTGATTTCTTCTCTTCCACATACTCTTTAAATAGCGTAAACCAAAATACCTATTATCCATATCCAATTCCTGAAGCATCCCAAATTAATATTCCGGCATTACATATATCCACTATTATGAATGCTATAAATAAATTAAAGTTTTCCCACACTTATGGACCGGATGGCATTCCAAATTGTGTACTGAAAAAGTGTATTAACTCATTAAGCATACCTTTAACACATTTATTTAACTTATCACTTTCCAATAGTTACTTTCCAGATTACTGGAAACAATCATTTATAATTCCGCTGTTCAAATCTGGTAGCAAATCAAATATTTGTAACTACAGAGGCATAGCCAAGCTAAGCGCTATTCCTAAACTCTTCGAGAAAATATTGACCGACACCTTGTCACACCAAGTGTCTTCAGTTCTTTCATCATCACAACATGGATTTAGAAAAGGACGTTCCGCAAATACAAACTTATTGGAATTTACAACTTCAGTAATAAGTTCGTTTAACTTCGGTATGCAGACTGATGCCATCTATACTGATTTCAGTAAAGCATTCGACAAAGTTAATCATGATCTCCTGCTAAATAAATTGTACAAAATCGGATTCACACCTATATTTTTAAAATGGATGTCTACATACCTTAAAAATAGAAATCAATGCATCCTATATAATAATCACAAGTCCAAAATTATTCCTGTTTTATCCGGTGTTCCACAAGGCAGCCATTTAGGCCCTATATTATTCCTTTTGTTTATAAATGATCTTCCTTCATGCATTACACATTCGAAAATATTAATGTATGCTGACGATGTAAAACTCTTTCTTAGCTACAACAATTCAAACTTATGTTTCTTACTCCAAGATGATGTGAATAGTTTTCTTCGTTGGTGCAAAGTAAACCTCTTAGAACTAAATTTATTGAAATGCAAGCATATGGTGTTTTATAGAAGAAGTCCAATAATTTGTAGTTACACATTAGATGGTTATCAACTGGAAAATGTTGATACATTCCTTGATCTTGGAGTATTGCTAGATAATAAACTCACATTTAATTCACATATATCGCAAACTGTAAACAAAGCAAAAGGAGTTTTGGGTTTCATTAAACGTTGGGGAAAAGAATTCAATGATCCATATATAATCAAGCAATTGTTTACTACTCTCGTTAGACCCATTTTAGAATACGCCTCCGTCGTATGGGATCCACAATATGAAATCCATATAAACAAAATCGAATCTGTGCAGAAACAGTTTTTATTGTTCTGTCTTCGATCTCTTCCATGGAATCCGAATATCAATTTGCCCTCATATGAGAGTCGCTTAGCACTTATTAAGCTTCCTACTCTCAAAAGTAGGAGGTTGGTGTTAAATATATCTTTTATGGTAAATTTGTTAAATGGTGCAACAAACTCCGAATTCCTGCTGGGTAAAATAGATTTAATTGTTCCCAACCGTCCGACAAGATACTACATTCCAATAAAACTCCAATACTTCCGAACAAATTATGCAAATTATGATGAATTTAACAACTTATATGCCTACATTGATCTTTCGTATAGTCCGGATGTCATAAAGAGAAATCTTATTATGCTGCTAAACCAATTACATAATATTTAATATTTTATTTCTATAAATTTTATTTTTATAAATTGTATATATGTATATTTGTATATTGTTTTCTTTTTTTAATATAAAGTCTGCAAGGATTAATTTTCCATAGACTTTTTAAATAAATAAATAAAAAAAAATAAATAAATAAATAAATAAATGTCATTGCAATCGGTTAAATCAAAGAAAAATTAAAAAAAAAAAATAATAATTAAAAAATCCTCTCCTGCTAAATTATGATTTTGTCGCTTACGTCTTTTTGGTTGATAGGGCTTGATATAATGTTTATATCATATATTTTTTTGAAAATACCATTAAATTTTTTTATTTTCTACAATTTATTTAAGATGGTTCCATCAAACTCAAAACCTATGTTTTAAAAACTATGTTGGATGACGATAATGGCGGAGAGGTTATTTATAAATAATCATTATTTCCCAAAGGAGTGGAAATATATCACAAATATTTGCCAGCATTTGAGGGTCTTTACATGGCTGGAATTGGCACCAAAGTGCTTATATAACAAAATGAAAGATGGACGTATTTATTTTGTATTTGAAGATTTGGATGTAAACGATTTAAAAAACATATATCGCCCAAAAGTATGTGATATGAAAAATAAGAAAACAATTTTAAGGAAATTGGCGAAACTTTATGCTACCAGTGTAACTGCTTAATAGTAATGTGGCCAAAACTATAAAAAAAAAATTGTATTTACTTAGAAATTTTGATGCCAAACGAAAATTTATATTCCAAGTAGGGATAATCAGCCATATCTGTTATTGTAAGTGGGCTATGTTAATTTCTATGATACATCAAAATCGCATCTTTTCTTATATCGATTTCCCAATTAGAAATTTAATTTTCAAACTATGAAATCAAAGTAGGATATGTCAATCCTTTTGATTTCAGTTTTTTATAAAATTAATTCAACACTCAGGGAACTTCTGCTTTAAAATTTTGTAGTTGTTTGTAATACAGTTTCTTTATTTTTAATGTAAATGTCAGTCATTTGTGGAGCAAATTTAATTTTTAACTACTTGTAGTTAATTTAAAAAAACAAACCACATCAAATGACTGTTTTATGATTTTACATTAATTTTTCAGTCGTTTTTTTTTTATTTAAAAAATAAATGTTTCTTAATTTTTTGCTAATTTTTACCAAAATTTTAAGTAATTTTTTGAACAGTAAAAACAAATGACAAATGTTCAGTTGTTTTTTTTTTTTTTTGTCTTTACCTATATGTGTATATCAAAAACAGTTTAGATTTTAATCATTTATTTTAAATGCTTCGAGTACATATTTCCATGATTAATTTAATTATAGAAATTGTCTTTTAAGATATAAAAAAATTAAAACTACAAAATTTTTATAATCGCCAGAAAATTCTTGGTACTTCTTGGAGGTTGAGGCTTTACATTATTTGATAATACTTAATGTCATTATTTAGAACTATACATTTAAGCTGCCTTTTAGCCATCTATTTAACTGGAAGCATTTTTGTGGATTCATGGACTGCAAATGAATTATTGCTTAAGGCATCAGAAAAGTGCCAAAAAATACACATATAATGTATTAAATACATTCCGAGATTTGGGAAAAACATTTCTTTGCATCAGCAGATATTTAAAATAAAATATCATCAAAATCGATCCATTTACTAAGTTATTATATGTGCAAATGTGAAAGTTGGATTTAATACATTTTTTGAAAATCATTCAGTTTTATTGGACTATCGGGTTAAAATGATCGTATTAAAAATCATTAATAAGGTGAAAATCATGCGACTTGCACAAAATTGGAACTTACTTCTCGGTAGGGCTGCCGCAACAAAATGTGACACCTCTATAAAAAAAATCTGACGGCTCTACTAAAAAATGTTTGCTTTATTTGTCTGTATCAGCGCATGAAGCTCACCCTAAAACGGCTTAATATTTGTATAGCCAACAATTTAACCAAACAAACTAGGTCCAAATAAAAAAAGATTTACAGAAAGTGTATGACAATATGAAAATAAGTTAATAATTTTTCACATAACTTCTGAATGCGTGGACCGAATTAATGAATAGTTTGCACAAATATCGGACAAATTGTTAAACAGTGCATCTTCAATAAGTGCATCTTCAATAAGTGCTTCTTCAATACATTTTGTGTCTTTATGTCATTTCCATACTAACTTGACCCAAATTCAGGTGACAGATAAGAAAGTACATTCTTTATCCATGTACTGAATTTCAGTTCATATGGTCTTATTTCACCGTTTTTAGAGAAATAGATTAGATTATATGGCACTATGCACCGCGACCAACTTAGGTCTTCTGTGCTGCCTAAAGTTACCCTAAAGATTCAAGCTACCTATAAAGCCAATAATCCTATTAGGCAAAATCTTCATAATGTCCGAAGGGAGACAAAGCGATTGCCAAGAAACTTGGCACGCCTTTCACATAGCCTCGGACATTCGCAAAGAACATGCTCTGATGTCTCAGCTACCAGTTCGCAAAACCTACACTCATCCGTGTCCGAAAGACCCCTTTTGCGCAGGTGGTATCTGAGATTGCAGTGTCCAGTCAGGTAAGACACCAGGGTTCTCAAGTCACCCCTCCCGAGGGACAAGAGTCTCCTCGATCCTGCACTGGAAAAAGAAATTAATCTCTTAGCCTGTCGTTGGCCAAGAGAGTTTTCCCAATAGAGAGAGAATTCTGACTCCCTCCACGACCCGAGCTTCTCCCTAACATACCCCAAAGGTATACCACAGAATGGTTCAGGGTTATTTAGAGAAATAAAACCATAAGGTGTTTTTTCCCATATCATTTGGAAATAAAGCCATTATGGCTTTATTTCTCAATTAAAATATTTGGTTTAACAAAAATGTAGTATATTTCATTACGATAAAATATGATTTACAACAAATTTAACAAAAAAAATTTGCAAATTTTCCTGCGTAGCCGGTCTTCGGCCTGGCTAAGGGGTTTTCTCCTCCAGTATATGTCCCACTCTCGGCTTCGCTGAGGAAGACTTTTCTGTGTAAAAGTAATCTATAAACAATATGTGGCTTTGCCGTGGCCGGCTACGCAGAAAAACTTTGCGATCCAAATCAACTTATTATTTATGCATAACTTTTATACAGAAAAAATTTCCTCAGCGAAGCCGAGAGTGGGACATACTGGAGGAAAAAACCCCTAATCCCTGCCGAAGGCCGGCTACGCACGAAAACTTTGCTCAGCAAAGCCACTTACTTATTTATAGATTACTTTACCCCCACCTTACTCACTCCGCGATTGTACCATAACTTTTGAACATTTCGCAATGACAACTCATTACTTTGTCACTATGTAACTAAAAAAAAAAATACACAACATGGCTTTATTTCCTATTTGGTTGCAAAACGACCATGGCCTTATTTCCCAATGAGTTGGAAAAGACGCCATATGGCATTATTTCCCATTTTTTTGAGAAATAAGACCATATGGCCTTACTGCCCACGGCATTATGGCACTGCGCCGTTGTCATTTCTTTAAGTTAAATTTTATTTGTTTTCAACTACATTTGCAGTGATATTTACCTACATATTATTCTAAGTGTATATTATCGCAAATAAAATTCAAAAATCGCTTGATTTAAAAAAAAATAAATTTTTGCTTACTACGCTTACAACATTTTATCTAAATTCCAATTAAGTTTTTCCAATCGGGTAATTTATTAAGGAAAAATTTCGCTCACACCGATTTCTGTATATTATCAAAAGTTAATTTGTTTTTTTTTTCCACCGAGCGATTTTTTAAACCAAAATCTTCGATGTTTTTTAACCAAAATGTTGAATTAAATTTTTTCCATATCGTTTGATATTTTCAATTAAATTTTTGCTTACATCGCTTTCAGTATATTATCGACATTTTTTTTAAGTCGCAAAATTTTTCAAAAAAAAATTCGTTTGCGCTGCTTTCACCATATTATTTGAAATCTAATTTTCGATATACTGTCAAAAATTTGGGTCTAGAGCGCAAAAACACATTTATAGTCTTATACAAATACTTGTAATCAATAATAGTATACTTATAAGCTTGAACAAATCCAGCAAATCATAACATCGATTTGGTAAGCACCCTGCGGGAAACGAAGGGTCAATTGATAAAAAGTCGTAATTCTGTGATATATGATTGGGGAGCACATCACGAAACTGGTGAAACCAAAATTGTGGTGTACCAAAAAGTGTTAATATGGGTGAAATGACCAATCACGTGACTATAGTTATGGTGACAAAACATTTACTGGTTGGTACTAGATATATCATGTAACTAGAGAAAAAGTAACATAACATTAAAGTGTACTGAAGCAACTAGGGTCGTTGCAGTTGAAGCTGCTATTAGTCACTGAACTGGTTCAAAACCGTTAGCAGTAGATAACAACATGGCAATAAGTGCCAAAGGATTCGCTTGACTGCTACAAGGCGGACATATCACTGAAGAAATTTTATCTGTACCGACTATGTGACACTAGAAATGAAGACGTAACACTCCACTGGCTTAAAAGAACTGAATAGGAAACTGTTTAGACAGTGACAAATTACCAGGATATGGCGATTTCTCGCCAAATGTCGCGATCTTAAAACTCGTTTGGCACACAAATTTACAAAATGCCGACTTTCTATTTTTCGAGTGACTGGCGGTTTTACACATAAAATATCGCTACCAAAAAACTAAAAATATATCACCAGAATATGATTGTGCAAAAAATCATATTCAGGTGATATCATATTCTGGTGATATATTTTTAGTTTTTTGGTAGCGATATTTTATGTGTAAAATCGCCATTCACTCGAAAAATAGTCAGTCGGCATTTTGTAAATTAATGTTCCAAACGAGTTTATTCAAAAACTTGAAACACTTTAAAAAAATATAAATTAAAATTAAAAAATATCTGCATATTGGTTCCGAAATATCTTGTTAAGATATTTTACAAGATTTTGGGTAACGATTTTTTTATGTATAAGTAATTGGCGGTTTGTAAGATTTTTTTTGGCTACAAAATTGAATTTCTTTGGGTACAAAATTATAAGTTATACATTAAATTGCTGAATTGTTGCAGCTCCTTCTTTTTATAAAGATATTATTGTGAACTAGAATTATAATTCTTCAGCATACAAAATTAAAAAGTTCATGAAGTGCGTTTTAGAAGTGTTGGACGATAAAAATTCGTAAAAATTGTTTGATAATACCACTGTTAGCAAATAAAGAAAAAATTGCAAAAATTATTATTTTGAACATCCGGAGCTTTTGTCTAGTTTATGTACTTTTTCAAACTAAAATTGTTATAATGAATTTAATGTTATAGTTTTTTTGTTGGGTATATACAAAATAAACTAATTTTAAAATTGATTTTTGTTGTGCCTTTTTGAAGGTTTTTTGAACAGGCTGTTTTGGATTAGTGCAGTGACTGGTTCCGGATGGGATATTTAGCAACCCGTACATAATATGACACACGCTGAAAAAAAGGGACTAGTTACTTACTAATTACTTTTCGCATGCCCGGCGACATGGACCCCTTGTACCAGTACAGTGGTACGCCGCAAAACTATTCCAGTCAAACTACCCCTATCACAGAACACATTGCGCTTAATATGTGACTAGTTTTCCTTCAAAAATTTTTCTCCAGCTCTACGATACGTACACCTACACCTACACCAGTTACATGACACATTTTTTCCCACTAGTTCTGTTGCATATCACATTAATCCTAAAATGGTCCAACTTTAACATTACCTACATCTAACTTGTCCCGTAGCATATTCATTTCGGTCGGTACGGTGATAGGTTAACTTGGTCAAGTTATTCGCCACGTCTCCACAGGCAGCAATTGTTACCTCCTATGACAAGCCCATGTTAAAAGTACCGGTCACTTTCATATAACAGAACCGGAACTAGGACAGGTTCATACACACAAAGTTCTAGTCGCATGACCATACCAGTGACTGGTCCATTACCCGCAGGGCAGCTACTTCTTGTGTATGCTTCCAAAATAGCGTTTTGCCGTCATGCAGACAATAAAGCAGTTAATGTATCAATAAATCGATTTCATTGATTTTACAAAAAATGTCATTAACTGTATGCAAATTAAATTTGTTGTCAATTTAAAAAAAAATCTTTTTTTAGAAGTCAATTAAAACAATGCCTTTTAAAAGCGCTTTAATTTTTATTAATTACACACTATTTTAGTGCTTCTCGAAGCCCAAAAAACCTTTTTCATTTAATACGAAGGTCTTAAAAATACCTACAAAGACACATCATATCTTCTGGAATGCCTTCAGGAAGCGCCTTCTTACTGCTTCTTAGATCACATGAAAGAAGCGCTTTTCATCTGCTTAAAAGAGATCTACCAAGTGGGGCATTGCGAACAAAAATCATGTCTTTTGAAATGCCTTCAGGCAGTAATTAAATAATGCCTTCCAGAACTTCTTCTGGGTAAGAACTATCCCCCAAAATATAAACTGGACTTGGTAAGCAGTACCAGCATTTGAATGCTTCCAAAATAGCGCTTCACCGCCTGGCATACAATTAAGTTATTAGGGAAGGCATTTTTTTAGCTTCCCAAAATAACTTCTTGGAAGCAGTAAATAATGCTTACAATGAAGCAATTAAGAACGCATAGTATAACACATTAATGTTGTCCACATATGAAAAAAGCGCTTATTGCATAAAATGGCATGAATTTATTGCTTCTACGAGCACATGAAAGAAGCGCTTTTTAACTGCATTTTGTTTTTTTTTTTTTGTAAACAAATGCTTTTTTCCCAATTGTAATTAGTTTTTTAGGCATTAGTAGGATTTCATTAGCATTATTATTACAAATGCTAATGCCAAAAAAAATCATTACAATCAAATGGTAATGAAAAAAGAAAAAATGAAAAAATCCCAAGTATGGAATAGAATAAAGAGCTTAAATATGTGTTTTGCTATTTATGTGAATGTGACTTTACATATTTTAAACTGACTACTTCAAAAATTATAAAAAACTTTTGAAAGCTGCGATTGTCTTATTTTACGACCTGTATTCCAAAAAAGTGCGCCCCGGTATGCTAGTTGGTAGCGTGCTGGCTTATCTGTGCGGGGTCGTGGGTTCGATTCCTACCAGAGGCACTGGTCTATTTTCGCTACAACGCGCCGAAGGCCATAGTCGCTAGTGCTAGGTTAGGGTAATATTATATAGTATATAGTATATAATTTATAATTATATGATTATTAGCTAATAAAATAAAAAAAAAAATATTCCAAAAAAAACAAATATTCTTTCTAAAAATGAATTTTTACGGTTGTTGCAGTAAAATATCAGTAAAATATAAATATATAAAAATATATATAACCAAACGAAATAACGTAAAATAATATTAGCCCTAAAAAATCTTAACGAAATAACTTAAAATATCGTTAACCTTAAAATAACATGACGATATTGTTAACACTAAAATACCCTAACGAAATATTCATAAAATACCGATAACCGAATGAAACGGTTGCCAATTCTAAATAAAATTAAAAAAAAAAATTAAACTAGTCAAGTCAAATAACGACCATATTTTAACCCGTTAAGCGCATTATTGTTTTTTGGAAAAAAAGACCTAAGTTTACAATTTATGCTGTAACTTTGGAATGAAACGCGATAAATTAATGAATGAAATTGAAAATTAAAGCATACTTAATGTGCTACTAAAAAAATTCAAAGAGTAAATTTATTGTATGCATTTATATTAGTATAAATTTAATTTAAAATCCAATTTTTGTTTTTCGCAAAATCTCATAAATATACAAATTTATTTCAAAAAAGTCACAAAAGAGAATTTTAATTTTTTAGTAATGAATAGTCATAAATACATAAAAACACAGGTTTAAAAAAAAAAATGGAAGAAAAAAGTTTTTTTAACCTGTTAGGCGTTTTTTGTTTTTCGAAAAAACATGATCCTCAATTTTCGCTGCAACTTTGAAATCAAAATAAATTTAAAGAATAAGTTAATAATATGTATTCTTATTAGTATACATTTTTATCCAGTTTTTGCTTTCACTAAATTCAGTAAATGTAAAAATTAATCTGAAAAAATAAAAAATTTTTTGGGAAATCTTTGTTTTCGTTTTACTGTTTTAATAAAAAAAATATATTAACATATTTGTATTATTCTGCATTTTCAAATACATCACAGATGTTATAAACACTGAAGAGTCGCTTGCATTAGAACTATAAAAAGCCTTTTTATACGAACTATGTCCGGAGCTTCCATCAAAACCCCACTTTGAAAACAAGGTTAAGTTTGATAATTTTTTTCTGTTAAAATATCATAACATTTTGGCAGCATAACTAGTCTTTCAACCGTGTGATTTAAAAGTCCTTGAAGACTAACTTGTGCTGAAGTTTCACAAAATTTAACTTGATCTCTTTTTTACAGTTATATTAGTTTTTTGTTTTTATACACATCGAGATTATTTTTATGTTATTTTCAATTTATAACGAGCTTTCAACCTCCGTATATTTACAAAAATAAAGCAAATCAAACATATTAGCTAGGTTGATACTAGTATTTCGATCTGGCTAAAGATCTCATCAGAACCTGAAGTTTTAGAAAAGTTAGAGCCTCCATAAAAGGCAGAACTTTAACAAAAAACCTATTAATAATCAATTTTGCTCCATTCTTGTCTTTTTAGTAATCAAACACGTGGTTATGTCTTTTCCTAACAAGCATCATGACGTTACTAAACTTTGAAGACCAAAAATGTTCTATTTATATAAAAAAATTTTAGTTTGTACTCTGGCTCAAGTAATGTTTTTTACAGTTATATTAGTTTTCTGTGATTATTGATTATTGAGATTATTTTTATGTTATTTTCAATTTATAACGAGCTTTCAACCTCCGTATATCTCGTTTAAGATAACACCTTTGTTTTGCTTGTTGAACTTTAGTATACGAAGGAAATTTTTCCGGAGCCACCCTTCTTATAATATTATAAATATGTCGAGTTAATTTTGCTTTTATTAAAACGCTAAGTGCTTCTTCTCCACTTAGTTGTTTTGGTTTAGCCTGCTTAAACTTTTTCTATATTATGCAGCCCTTGTAGGGTGTTGACGTTGTTATTTCTTTAACTAGGTTTGCTGCCTCAACATTTCCAGAAGCTCTTAAACTCATTTGTGTAGCATGACTCAAAACTGGCAATAAAATACTATCTCTTATGCTTCTAGTTTTCTTTGATTTAGTTTTCGCACTGCATTCTTCGAATGAAAGTTCCTTGCGACCTCGTTTATTTGGTGGAGGAACAAATGAGATAGAAGCATTTAGCCATTCAGTATTTAATTCCAAAAAGCGATCATGGTACCTTTTACATTTACTATATCGATATTTAAACTGTTTAATAAAATTATCAAACATTTGGTTGAAAAAACTCATATTGCTGGGGTTTATACGCTTAATGGTTTTCATTTTAAGAAAATTGATTTTATCCTTCCAATCATTTAAAGCGGTATTTCTCATAAAGTTGTATAGTTCTAGGCGCGATAAAAAAAAAGTTTTGGGGCTTATTCCTAAAAATATTAAATTTGTTCTTATTTAATTTAACTGTTTAATCGGTTTTCCAATTACCTTATACCGATTACTTTATTTAATGCAAAACACAATACGCACTTTACAAAAACTTCAAATTTTAAAACAGCAAAAAACACCACTGAAAAACAAAACATAAAAACAAGCACAAAAATAACGGCAATAGAGATGGGCGCGTGAAACAGTTTATTCGCAAACATTATTATTTATAAATTACGATAGTCAGTTTAATTTCAAATAATATTAAACGTCAAACGCATTGGTAAAAAAAAGTTGATTGCCCAAAGTACGTGTTTGAAAACAGTTATTATATAGGCGTGACTATCTCGGCACTGGAAAATTAGCATAAGATGTAAAACCATCACGTGAATTTCATAAATTATTAGAAAGTCCTATTTTTTCGCTGGAATTTAGTGTTAATTTTTATTATTTTCTGGAAAATTGGTCACCCTAGTGAACATAGGTAATCAAACGCCACTCACGTAGCCATCTCTATTAAATATCAAAATATATTGACAATAATATCAACAACAACAAAAATGGCTAACATTGATAGTAAGACAATAGTAACAACAAAAACATTGTGGGTATGGTAAATAAAGGAATTTTGAAAACAAGACTTTTTATTTAAAATTATTAATATCTTAAAACGGGGCAACAAAAAGGCAACATTTTTTGGTTGTAATATTAAGCAGAAATGCCATACTTTTCAAAAAACATAACTTCAATGCCGGCACTTTACTACTTTGTTACTTCTGGTCCATCATATATGGAAAATACCCCGATTTTAGAGCTTTTTTTAAAAAAATATTACAAATATTTCCACACATACTTTTATAAACACAAAATCATTTTTTGTACATTTAAATACCTGAAGTTGAAAATTCTATCATAAAAGTTTAACTTTAATTATTTTAAATTTAAAAAAAATAAGCACTGCTTTTTATCAAATTTAAATTTTTTCACTTTTTAAGAAAACAGCAATAATTAGCTAACTTTGACAGCTCACTACGGATGAAGTAAACAACTTAGATGGTTCAAATTTTTAGTTTTATTCGATACCAATCATTATGGCAAAAACTTAATTCTAAAATTTCAATTAAACGCCACTTTGAACCCATTTCAACCCAATGTGTGCCCGTCAAAATGCATTTTTGCCCTAAAATTACCTATAACTGATACTCCAACCTCACTTTGGGGAACAATTTTGAAATAACAAAATTAAAAAGTTTGAATTTAAAAATGCCGCTATTCTGGGAAATTAAATTATTTGGTTGTTTTCAAATATTAACGGTTTTACATAAACTTTCATCTCTTAGATACTTTGTCTAAGGAAGTTAAAATATATTCACCAAAAGTTTCTTTTTTTTTCAACAAATTGTTAATCTCTTCTCTCCACTATGTATAATATTTTTCAGCATGAGTTGTTAAAATATTTTTGCTTTTTTATATATATTTTTTTTTTTTTTTTTGTATATTTGTCTTATCATTAGCCATAGTATAATCGCTTAATAGTTGATAAAAATTTGATTTCAACTGCAGTATTCACGTCTGATTAAAAAAGAAACAAACAAAACAAGTGTGACGACTACTGTTTGTTGTTATTTACATTTTAAGCTAGAGCACCCTTTTAACCCATTTTTTCCAACTTGTCTTTAAAGACACACCAATTTTTATGAGCCCTTAACTTTGTATAGGAAGGTGATATAACAACGGAATAAAAAGCATATTAAAATTTGAAGACTTATCTAAAAATGTGCTTTAAAAAGGGTTTAAATTTGTAGTTCCAGATATATAATGATTTGAAAAATATTTAAAAATATAAAGAACACCTGCATAATAGTCATGATGTATTGGTATTTTTCATTGTACATTAAATTTTTTGAAAAAAATGTAATAATCGAATGTAAATTTTCATGTAAATGTAAATTCTACATGTAAATTTTAAATGTAAATTTTAAATGTAAATTTTAAATGTAAATTTTAAATGTAAATTCTTCATATAAATTTTTTCGTCTTTAAAAAAATGCAAGTATGCGGAAAATTAATCAGTTTTTGTTTTTAGTATCAGAAATGTGATATTTTCTGACAACCAGCAAGGCAAAATATAAATTTGAGTGATTACTTAAAAATAGTGCGAAAACGATAATCAAAATTTTGTGCAATTTTCTTATAGATTTTTGAGGTGACAATACAAAATATTAAATGACAATGAAAATTAAAATTATTCTAGTTCGATGGCATACTCTATATTTCTTTATTAGGATATTGTTCTAAGAAATAATCTATAGAGTTGTATTTGATTAACAGCCGCTGATAATTCATTCCAATCGGGAGGATTTTGATTATTAAAGAAAGCTTTGCGCTGTTGCTGTAATTGCTGCAACTTCTGAGAGGGTGAATCTTTATCATCTACAATAATAACAGGACTACTACCTGTAGCATCTTCAATACACAGTGAATCTATATATTTTGATTTTATACAATCATTTTGATTTTATTACAATCATTACGCAAACGTTCAATAAGCAAAAATAATTGATGACCACCATCGGGTGAAGTTTTTGAGATGCTCTCAAAAAGTTTTTCCTTTAGTTGAAGTTCCGATTTAAGTTCTTCAAAGTTTCTTATTTCTTTATCATAAAACACTTTAGAGACATACTTTAAATCGGTTTTTACTGCATTTAGGCGTATTGGAGTCATTATCGACTTGGAAATGTTTTTAATTGGGTGCTTTGTTAAAAGCTAAGTCAATTTTTGGTCCCATTAAATTATTGTTAGCTAAAATAGAAGCTTTTGGTGTCGATTTAGCTGGGGACTTTGCAAACAGATTCTCTTTAGCATTATTAGAATCATCAGAACTAAAAATTTCAATTGTTTTGTATTTACGCTCAACTATTTGTATATCACTCTCGGCAGAAGAATCGATCTCAGGAGCCCGTTAGAGCGTAGAGGATAATTTATCTTTAATAGCCCTTTCAAAGTGTACACCCAACAAACCAAACGATATCATAACGATATTATAACGATATCATTTCGATGATAAGTTGGCCCGAGCATGACATCATTATAGACTCATAAGCAATAGGTACTGTGGAGAAAAATACACACTCGATAAAGATATCGTTATTCCATGAAATAACGATATCGTTATGATATCGAAAATTTAAGGCAGCGCGATAAAAATTTCGAAATATACCAGAATATCTGTCGTTATTTTATCGTTAAATTTATCACATATGATATCTTCAACGATTTCTAAAGCAATGTCTGTAATGATATTTTAAATAATAAAAATTACGATATTTTTTAAATAAAAAAATGGTTTATTGAATATTTTAATATGCGTTTTATTTTTTCAAAACAATGAAATAACTGAAACTAAGTTATAAAAATAAACTAAAATGAAGTAATAAAATCAGTTAAATGAGTATTTAAACAGGGAAAATAGACAAACAGGGAAGTTTTTTAAACATAATTAATTCAAGGGCAATTACAAATAGAAAACACATAAGAACAGATTATGGGTATTTTAAACGGGATAAAAAGCAACAAAAAATTACATATCATGTAAAAATTCACATATATGTAATACAATAACATATCAATATAAAGTTTTGAATGAATTTAAGTCTATAAACGTTATTAACAAAACAAATATGTATTTTTCATTTAAGATTTTGAAATGTATTTTTCTTGCTTAGATAAACGACCATTGGCATATGTAAAGTATTTTTTGGTTTTTTGGTGGTAAATTTGCAATTCTTCAGGATATTTTGTTAAAAAAGCATCTGCAATTTAAATAAAACTTAGTTCAGTTTAAATTTTATTATATTATTGATATTAAAATACCTTGTAGAGCTGCAGTAGTTGCTAATTTTGAGACACAGGTTTTATTATTCAAGCCGCTCCAATTAAAATCTTTGGCTGTACTGTCAGCTACTAATAATCTCCATGATTTAAACACAACATCTTTGTTGTATGTAGCAGATACTCGTCTTATGACGTTTGCTGCCTAAAAATATTAAACATACAATTTTAAATTTGATTGCGCGGCCTAACTGTAGAATATATAGTTCGCGATATACTTTTGTATAGGAAATTTCATAGAATTTGAGTACAAATATTTTTTAAATTCTAAGAACTTTCATCTATTGAACAATGTAAACATATTATTACATTTAAACAAAGGTTGTCAGGCAATGCCGTAAAATACTATTACACAAGGCAACAATTTTGAAAAAATTTTAGGGGCTTTGAAAACCACTATACAATTTTGATGTATTGTGGTCCCAGTAGTACAAATATGGTTCAATTTTGAAATTCTATGGAGAGGTTTTTTTTTAAAAAATTTTTAATTAAAATTATAAATTTTTTTAGACGTGTCTCCACATAATTAATGATAACTAAAAAAAAATTAGTCCGATATTATTCAAATAAATTTAGAAAAACTGAAATTTACATAGCCTTTAATCCGTTAATATATTGCGTTTCAATCGGCTCAGTAGTTTTGGAGTTATAATAAAAAATTGAGGGAAAAAATATTTTTTTTACGTGAAAATAGCAAATTTTTTTGGTTAAAAAAAATCATAAAAAATCGAAAACGGCAAAAATCGTTCAGATTTATTGCTTTATCGCAAAGCCACATGTAATAGGAACAAAATGAGATATCGATCATAAAAATCGATTGATTTTTTTCGAATTTATTCACAATTAAGTGAATTCGCTCATTTTCACCAAATTTTAGTTTTTTGTCTGATATACATAAAATTGAGTAGTTAATGTTCTTCTTTCGATTGATTGAATTTTGAAAACATTTTCCCCATGCTATGTACAAATTTTCACATCAAAAATGCATTACATAGTAACATTCGTGTATTTTTTGGCAAAACCCTACCTAGAATATACTGATTCTATTCTTCGGAAAGACATTTGTGTTGGATGAGCTTAAATGTAAATAAATAAATAAATTAAATAGTAGAAAATTTATATTTTATTATTCACATTTATTATAATAAATAAAACAAGAAAATAAATAAATAAATATGTATTATAAACTACAAACTCTGAAATTTTCTTTTAGTCGATTTTCTACTATTGTTGAATAACGAAGTGTTACTCTGAATACTCCAGCAAAAATCAGCCATCATGTGTGCATCCCAGCGACCCTGGTATCGTTCCTCCATTGTCCGGATATCTTGGTGGAATCGTTCGCCCTGTTCTTCACTCAAGTCTCCTAGATTTTCAGGAAAACGATCTAAGTGACTGTGCAGGTAGTGTAATTTGATGCTCATGTTGCATCCAAGATTCTGGAAGTGAGTTAACATCTCTTCAACGTGCGCAACGTAATCATCACCCTTGTTATTTCCTAAGAAATTTTGAATAACCCATACAAACGAATCCCATGCATTCTTCTCAATTTCTGACATTGAACTGCCAAATTCAGTATCGTTCACCAATTTGCGAATTTGTGGGCCATCAAATATGCTTTTTGTACTTAAACAAAAATAACACTCGGATGCGTGGTTCGCTGTTTCTCTCCATAGCATAGGCTTCAAAATTTCCAAGTGTCGTCTGTAAAATGAAAAAAAAAATTGAAATCAGGAATATGAAGAATTCAAATTTTAATTCAGAAATATTGTAATTATAAAATATTCCAAATCTATTAATTTATACTTACTTTACGTTAGAAGACTTCATAGATAAATTCAATCGACATGGAATGCATATAGTACTCGGTGTCCAATGCTGGTTCAAATTGTGCGGATAGATATTATAGCAATCTTGATATGACTTTTGCAATGAAGTTAAGAACCACTTCCGTTTTTTCCCGGTGATATATTGGCCGCACACATAACAAAATAAATCTGGATCGTTTTTACATGAAAATGTTCTGGCTTTCTGGCTCATTTTTATTAATATTTGAAAATTGTTTTTAACTTCTAAGCTGTATGACTCTAATTTTTGTGTAGGTATTAAATGATGTTTGCGTTATCGCAAACACTTCTTGAATGAAATAAAAAGGGTCAAGGAGATCTTATAAATACTGATACTATAATTTGGGATAACCCTTTGTGTGGATACAGTTTGTGTGTGCTGCAAATTTTTTATTATTCCCAAGAATCCTAAAAAACATTAAGGACTTTTATGAAAAAAAAAAATTATCCGTTACAGGTAGCTAACGGAAAATAAGAGCACTTCAGCGTACACGCACATTTATGAGCGTTTTATTACTATCCTACCGCAATCGTAAAAATTAAACAATCTTTTGTTTATTACTTATTTTTTTTTAATTATTAGAATCATAAAAATGTCATAGAGGTTTTTCCCAAAGGGGTTTTGCCAAAATGCGTGTCGTAAAATGCACCTGAGTTTTTATGTTCTGCATTTTCATTATGTAGGTACAATTTTCTACAGTGCTTGTAAATATGCGATACCTTCAATTAATTGTAAATAAAAATGTAAAGCATGCATCGATTTTTATGATCCATATCTAGTTTAATTCGCATGATATGTAGCTTTACTACAAAAAAATAAAAAGTAATATTTTTTGCAGTTTTCGATTTTTTCCAGATTTTTGTTTTTCAAATTTTTTTGCTTACAATTTGTTTCATAACTTTGAAACTATTGATCGCATTAAAAAAATTTGTACAGTTCTTTAAAGATATTGTAAACCTTAATTTTTGTAAATTTAATTTGACAAAATCGGACTAGTTGTTTTTGAGTTATGACAACATAAGTGGAGAAATGGCTCAAAATATTGTCAATTTAAAAAAAAAAAATTTTTAAAAAAAAATTATCCATAGAATTGAAAAATTTTACCATTTTTGTACTTAGGCAGCCATGATGCATCAAATCTATATAGTGGTTAGTCAAGCCTTTTTTTGCTGTTGACCTGTGTTATCGATGCAAAACACATTCAACTGACTGCCGTTACATTTAAAATATCCTTACCTTTAAAAGACTGTTAGAGAAATAATTTAAATACTGCCACTAAAATTTATATACCATTAAAAACTTGTTATAAAAATATCGTTTTTGAATGGAAACAAATGGAATAGCGCTTCTCTTAAAATACTGTTACCGAAATAATTTTAAATTGCATTATCGTTATCGATAACAGTATCGTTTTGGTTGGCAAGCATGATTAAAAAACTGTGAGATAAATACCAATATTTTGGAGTCTTTTGGTTCCTTAATTTGATTATCGAATTTCAAAAACTCATCTACAGACGTAAATGGAGTTTCGGGTAACATGTTCTCTTTTGAGATATCTTTGGCTTCTACAAGTTTTTTTACTTCACGCTTTGTTAACAAAACTTCCTCTGTTAGCCTGGACATCAAGTTAATTCAATTTTGTTGGTTTGTGTAATTGATTTTTTTGGAGCAGTCCAATAAAACGGCTTAATTTTGACCTTTGAAACGGATAAAATTAAGGTATTTTGTTGGTACCTTAAAACAAAAATAAAAACACTTTTTAAAAACATCGCAAAAAGATAAAATAAAGGATTTTTTTTCAACTTTAAGAAATACATGGCTTGTTTCGCAAGCGTAGAGGCGACAGATATTTTAGGCGAGGGAATGCATAATCCAATTTACTTTAAGGATACCAAAAAGTAATACCATGCTTTAAATCGTGTTTGTGTTTGTTATATTGTTAAAAAAAAAAACTTACCGCTGTTGTCAGGTAGTATTAAATGTATCCTCTTTCCAAAACAAAATCTTTATCGCTGTGACCAACAAACGTACAAATAACGACCTAAAAAGAAATATTCACTGTTAAAACAGCCTTGGATTCTTTGTTCACCTTTACTTACCAAAATTGTTTAAGAAGATATTGTTTTTTCTTGTATAAAGTTAAATAATTTTAAAAATTAATGAAAATTTTTAAAGTTTGTTTTTATTTGTTTTGAAATAACTTTGAAGTTTTTTCCAAAAACAAAAATTTTTTTGAATATCGTAAAAACGTTCACATAGTTTTTTAAAACCGATATCATAAATGATACAGTATCATTTCTTGGTTTATTGGGCACTACTATGAGCGTGCAGAACGGGCGAATTAGTGACACTACTTGGAACTTTTGTAGGAGTAAGACTTTTATTGTTTACAATAGATGAAGCGGAAGTATCATCAATTTGAGATTGTGAGGAAACCATAGAAGATGATAGTGCATTTGAATCTTCCGAGACACATTATTGTTGTTGTTGTCGTAGGGAATTTTTTAAACTATACTTCCCCTCAACGGAATCACTATATTCATCATCATCACTTACTAAATCCTCTTGTTTTTCACAGGCGGATTGTTGTAATAAGGAATTTTTTGAACTACGCTTATCCTCCTGTTCATTTTCGATTTCCTGCTGCTCTTCTTAATCAGAATTTGAATAATCATAGACTTCGGATATGTTACTTAATATTTTGTCGTTTTTCTTACCACCAACTGCTTGGTTTTCTTCAACATCAACATCATCATCTGAATATTCAATATCACTAGAGTCATCCGTTAAATCGGCTGGGCGTATACCGGTAATGCTTATTCGAGTACGCGGTGACAATGCCCGTCTCTCTAACTCTTCTTCTTCTTCATCTAATTCTGAATCGGATTCTATAACTGCTCGTCTCTTATTAACCAATCCTCTATTACGTCGTATTGCAATACTCTCATCAGCATCATTATCGGAATTATCCGAATCTTCAATAGTTAAATCTTCACTTGGCCTGCCCTTAACAAATTTTTTTTCGGGCGCACTTTCATCACTTCTTAGGATTTGCTCTTCTGAAGATTGTTGTTCATCTCCTGACTGGATTTCTTCGTGGCTGCTTACATTTTCATCAGAATCGGACATTATTGGTATTTTTTTCGTTCTTATTTAAAATATTTATGTTTTTTTGACAAACTGTAATTTGTTTCTAAAGGAGCATGCAATTCAATTTTCTTTTTAGATTTTAACTTATTCTTTTAACAATTCTTTCTTCTAATCCGTTTTAACAATTTGATTATATTTACGTACCAAAAATTTGTTTTTTCTTTAGCAACTTTTAAATTTTACTAAAAATATTTTTCTTCGTTTTCTATTTATATTTTTCTTTTATATGATTTTTAATTTTAACACTTAAATTTGAACGTTTCCCGATCTCCGACAATATGGGCATCATTATCGGAATCATCCGAATCTTCAATAGATAAATCTTCACTTGGCCTGCCCTTAACAAATTTTTTTTCGGGCGCACTTTCATCACTTGTTTGTTCATCTACTGACTGGATTTCTTTCTTCTTTCTTAGATTTTAACTTATTCTTTTAACAATTCTTTCTTCTAATCCTTTTTTACAATTTGATTATATTTTTTTTTTATTTTTTTTTTTTTTTTTTAGCAACTTTTAAATTTTACTAAAAATATTTTTCTTCGTTTTCTATTTATATTTTTCTTTTATATGATTTTTAATTTTTAGCACTTAAATTTGAACTTTTCCCGATCTCCGACATTCGTCAATTAAAAAGTTGTTTTGTTTCTTCTTTTTGACTACTAGACTATACCGAGTAACATCAATTTATAATTGACCATACCAGATTTTCACCTTATGCTCTAATTGACTTCCTTCACCAAAGAGAGGCCTTTTGCCAGGGGGAATCTGATAATAAATTAAATTAGGTTTTGTGGTTTTCCTTTCTTAAAGAATACAGTTAAAGAGTATTAGTTTAATTACCTTTTTTCCCTTTGTATCTAAGATTTAGCAAAACTGATATCAATTTAATGCATTGTTAACCCTTAAATCTGCAACGAGGATTTTTGTGTTTTTTTTTTCCAAAAAGTTTTGATAAAATAAAAAAAAAAAATTTACCTTTAGATTTTATGTGTTAGATTTTAGCCCCAACCATCGTGTAGGCTTTTGAGGTAATTGCAATCTTTTTTCTTTGAGTCACTGGTGGATTTTGAAATCCGAAAATTCCACAATTTTTGAGAGACCCCGTCACCGAAAAAAAAACTGTCAGATCAAGGTGCAATTATTACAAACAAAAGCAGTTAGAATTATTAAAAAAAAAACTACTTACTGTGATACAACCGTGATATAGATTTTTAAAGCAACGAATTGCATTTATAAATTTTTGCAAATTTTTCTTGAAATACAATCTACAAGGTTGGATTTAAAATACATTTAGATAAATAGAGGAAAAAAAATATTATGAATATAATTAATACCAAAGTTACCTTTAATAAGTATCCGGAAATGAAGAAAATTTACAAAACAAAATGATTGCTTAATTTGCAGAACTTGTTCATTTGACAAAATTTAAACAGGAAATGCATGTAACTTCCTTTTAAAGCCACAAAGTTAACTTCGTGAGAATTTTTGGAAAGGAAACAGGAAAGGAATGAAACTTCCATTTAAAGCCACAGAGTTAACTTCGTCAGAATTTTTGGTAGGCTAATCATCGGTTGCCGGTGTCATTCGGAGTGATTTTGACATTGGAAGTAGCAGTTTGCTATGAACTTTTTAATGGTCTAACTGGGCATCACTTAATCACACTAGCGGCAAACAAGAAAAGGACGGTTGAATTTTTTAAATAACTGACTGTTTATATTACCGCATTTGTTAGTACAATAAATTAATGTATCTCACAAATACCAGAATTTAGAATTTTTTTTTCTTGCTTTAAAGTTTAATTTCATCCTCTCAAGTTTAGAAAAAAAAATCACTTAACAAAACATACCAACAATCCTATTGCAGTTGCTCTATTAGAAAGAATAGCACTTAATTATCCCACTCAAAGAAACTTCATAAATCAAAAACTCCTCCTCCCAGGAGTAAGCAAAGATTTCAAAAGAATCAAAGCACCCTGCTCCTATGATTAACAAGACTACCAACGAACATTTGCTAGCAAATCAGACATTAGGGATACTGTTTTGTTGCATTTTTAAATCAATCCTGGCTGAACCGAGATTGTCCATTACAAGTGGTCAATTAACACTTTCAGGAATGTGTTGATATATCTATTTCGTGAATTTTCTAGGTTCGCATCATCAGAAAGAAGTGACAATCCCATGCAAACATCAAACATTCATATAAACAATTTTTCCCACTAAACGAGAACGTTATGTGCAAGCTCTACCTTTGGTAGATATACAATTGACGCTTTTTGCTTTTATTCTCTTTTTTATTTTTACAATTGTTTTGTTTTTATTTAAAAACAAGATGTCAAGGGAAGGGACCGTACTTTGTCTTTTTTACAAGTTTGATATAATTTTGATTAAAAATAAAATTTATGTTTTTCGACCTTTAATTTTTTTTTCAATTTATTTTTAATCAATGGTCATAATCTTTAATTTTGAACTCATATATTAGTTCTCGTTTAGTGGTATAAATAGCTTATACGAATGTTTGATGTTTTGCATGGGATTGTCACTTCTTTCAAAACGTATTCTGATGATGGGAACCTAGAAAATTTCCGAAATAGATCTATCAACACATTCCTCAAAGTGGTCAATTAATAAATATATGCAAACTTTTTGTTATAAATAGGCATAAGAGCATTGATGTCAAAATCTTGTTTTCACCTACAAGGGAACTCTGTCCGGTAAGAAGAAACAAATACACTAATAGAAGAAAATTAGTAAAAAAAAATGTTTTAATCTACTAAAAATTAGTTCAAAATGAGGTTGCAAGAAAAACTGCTAAAATGAAGGAAAAACTGCTAAAATCTTTGCTATAACTAAATGACGACTACTAAAAATGTGCACTTCTGAAATCAGCACTCAAACGACAGTATTCATTAAAAATCTTAAATCAGATTTCAAATACATTTTAGTTAAAACACATTTTAAAAAATCTGAAAATCAAAAAAAAAAGAAATGGTGAAACACCATTATATATATGTTGGTAATTCCTCCAAACAAATGTAATTTTTAGCTAATTTGTATTGACGTTGAAAAAATGTCCATCATTTTATAAAATCCATTAAATTAAAAAAAAAAAAAAACATAATAAAATTTAGCCACATTTTTTGTTAAACTTTAAAAAGTTGCTCCACTTTTTATTCAAATTATATACAGCAATAAACACAGTAAGTTTAAAATGAATACGATCATTTTTGAGCTGAAAAGTTGATACGGAAATCCTCATATTCGTCATTCTTTATCGGAACAAGTTCTAAATATCAGAAATATTTTTACAATTTTCTCGAAAACTATGCAAAATACGATAAAAGACTTCAGACCAAAATTATTCCTAAGGAAACATATAACTAATTGATATGACACACTTTCGAATTTGCATTGTCAAAAAACATGTATTGACAGCATCACAATTATTGGATTTGTTGCATATAGCGGTTAATCGGTTAACCGCTCTTAATTAAATCAGCATTTCGCTTACTACAAAATATACAAAATGTTTTTTTTTTATATTTGAAAATGACGCTTCAAAACTTAAATTAAATGGTTTATTATTCATACAAAATATTTAAAGCTGTCTGCAAATGCATTAAAATTCTTTATATTCCAAACTAAGACACACCGATTTTTCTGAAATTACGACGTTTAAACTAATTTTTAAGTTTTAACTTTCCTTTTTATTAAGTGTCATATCAAAGGGTTCTAAAGTAGGTAAAAGATAATTAGATATAATAAAAAGTCTTTAACCGAAATTGGCTATAAATCGAAATATAAATAACTTCCGAAAGTTGTATTACCCCACAACTGTGGCTGCTAATTGCTTAGCGAAGTGCCGTCTATGACATAAAGGGTCTGCCATCTAACTTTTTTTTTTGCAACTAGTGCTTATTTCGTGAATGGTAACACTTAGCTCATGTCTGATTTGACAGATAATTAGTTTTATCCTTCCGCTGTTCGTTATCTTGTGAAAAAAGTGAAAGAAACTGGCATCCTCATCGATAAACCAAAGCGTGAAAAGCCAAAAACAGTGCGTACACCCGAGAATATTGCTGGTGTGGCAGAAAGTGGACGTGAAGCGCCATCAACATCAATTCACCGTCGTTTTCAACAATTGAACATTTGGGAGACATCATTGAGACGAATTTTGCATAAAGACCTTGGTATGACGCCATACAAAGTCCAATTGGTTCAGGAGTTCAAAAAAAAAAGTTATTTGGCGAACCCTTTACATATTAAAGTTTCATTAAGATCTGAGTGTTCACATGCCTGATTCCTTCCACTTAAGTCCCGATATGATATCATATTTTCTATATTTTAGATTTAAAATTTGTTATGAAAAAACATGTATTGTTTCTGAAAAACTTAAGTTTTTTTTATAAATTACTAATGTTTCGGCATTTAATGCACTTTTTTAGTATTTTAATTTTGAATATATGTTAATGTTTAAAGTATAGCAAATTGTTTAGATTTCACGTGAAAAAGAATTTATAATCCGTTAACAAAGTTTATTTTTTAATGTAGAGACGTGAAATTCCCGTAGAATACATTTCACAAAAATTGTATATCCGTAGTTGCGATTTTGTCTTTTTAATAAAATATAAAATTTTCTTTATTTTCATTGTTTAAATTCTTTAAATCGTAATTTAAACAATGAAAATGAAGAAAATTCTATATTTTGAATTAGAAAGAGAAAATCGACAAATCAAGCTAAAATGATGACGGTAAAACAATTTTATGTTCTTAAAAACTAAATATTTTTACTATTTCAGAATCCAAAATTATTTAAATTAAAACCGATTAACCGACAGAAAAAAACCGGGGTATCGGTTAACCGATTCACCGTTTTTAGCAACTTTATTTGCATAAATAAAATTAGCCGAAATGACTAGAAAATTGTGCGTCCACTGTAAAGTTCACTCTGAATTAAATGGTGGTGTTTTTTTTGTTGTTGGCGGTCACGCCGCTTTGTCGGGTCTTAAAATTCGCAAAGGTTTTGTACAATTACCAAAAAAATAAATAAATGTAGTGTGAGATTCGGATAAAATGGGTATAGTTGAAAATCCTGTTATAATGATATGCAATGTTATATCATTTCCAGAGGCGGGAGTTGGTTAAAAAACATTTTATTTCAAAACTATTCGGGTTCTGATGAGATCTTCAGCCAGATCGAAATACTAGTATCAACCTAGCTAATATGTTTGATTTGCTTTATTTTTGTAAATATACGGAGTTTGAAAGCTCGTTATAAATTAAAAATAACATAAAAATAATCTCGATGCATATAAAAAAAAAAACTAATATAACTGTATAAAAAAAGTGATTCCCTGGTAAAAATAGTTTTTTCTAGTCATATATAATATCCTTTAGTCATATATGACTTTAAAAGAAGTCACATTACGGCTAATATCATTATATACAAATACATATGATCATTTTTATTGAGATAATTTTTTATATGGTAACTGATATTATTACATGTCTCCAAAACTTAATCCATATATAACTGTATAAGCCATATAATAATAATCCAAATATATGTAGTGATCGATATGATTATATATGGTCTCATGCTAAATCTTATAAAATTATATGTGACGTTATACTGGAAATATTTTCCTTATAATTGTATATAACATTATATATAATCCCATATCTGCAAGTTAAGACTTTCTTACATATGTCTTCACATATAACAATATTTATTTAATTTCGAATTAATTTTAAAGTGCTCCCTTTTATATAATTTCAAATTAAAAAATGGGTACATTTTCGAAACACTTAATTTATTCTGGATAATTTTAAAAATTTAAATAAAGTTTGGGTCTTCAAAATTGTTGAAGTCTAGAAATTTAAATTTTCAAGTTACAAAAAGCATACCTAAAAATGTTATAAAAGCAGATATATTTGTATCTGATTATATATAATTTAATGTCCCGGCTACGGACAAATCTCGGATAGGATTAATTACATATAATTTGATATAATTAGATACATGTAGAAGACACATTTTTCTGTCCAATTTGTTTGTGTTTATAAATATATGGGAACTTATCAAATAAGATATAGTTGCATAAGACCCCATATTAAAATTTTTACCCGGATTGTTTCGTTATTGACAACACAAGGCTTTTGAGAGCTACAATATTGCAATGTAAATTTAAAAGTATGACATATCGATTGTATTTTTCTCTGGAATTTCTCAGGAATTTTAGTTTTGAGTAATTTTTTCCGTACTCGCGTAGTTTTCGAGAAAATTGGAAAGTTTTTTTTATAAAAATTGATGTTGAGCTTTTTTTAATTAATTATTATAAAGTGGTGAAAAAAAAGGTTTTATATCTTGAAAACCTATCAAGCAGTTATTGAATTATAAAATACAGTTAAAGTTCTATAAGTGTCAGCTGCTTTAAATGTTGGTATGCCTTAATTTTCACCTCTCTTTAAAGGTCGGAAACATTTATTCATGTAGTAATTTAATTGTAACCATGCTTTAAAAGTCGTAAAAATTCTACAAAATTCTTTTTAAAAAAATAAAACAAAAAAGTTGATCAACAAAAATTGATTCCTAGTATGCTTTGATTGTCTGAAAATTCTATACGAGTCATGTTTTTTAAAAAAATTTATTCAGTATAGGTGGCACTTATGCAGCTTTAAGTGTACAATATTCAAATTAAGGGCTTGAAATTAAATTTTCACAACACATTAAAAAGAACCAACACTTTTTAACAAATTTTAGTTGTTGTTGATGTTAAAAAATCAAACACGTTTTGATTCATAAATTTTGTTTTTCTCAACTTACTAGTCGAAATGCATTTATTTTGAGTTTAACATTTAAAGACTACGTTATTTGGTAACCACTGATAATACGAGTATATTACCTGTAAATTATGCAGCAGATGTGAAAATGTAAATATTGCTTTAAAAGTGAATAACAAAATTAGAGCAGTGCTAATTGAAAAACAAATGCACTTAGCAATGATTATAAAAACAATTGAATCACAATTGTCAGTAACAGCTTAATTTGGTTTACACAGGCAATTCATTTTCCGAAATACGTATTTATTATTTATTATCCCAACAAAAAATTCTACTCGAAAAATTTATAGAATTTTTTGGTAAACCTACACTCACAAGAATAAGTTAGTAGAAAAGTTAGTAAACCATCTTGTAAATTAGATATACTATTTTTCAGCAAATTTTTTTGCTAAAATTATGTTTTAAACTAAAATGTTAGTTATACTTATTCAGCACTTAACTGTTTTGAACTAATGTCTTACTAATATTTTACTAATGTTTTACTAATTTATTTTGCTAAAAACATTGTGTTGATTAGCACATCAACCAGACTGAAAGGTATACGCAGAAGGAATTAGATGTCGCGGCATGTCAGGATGTAGTAGTGACGAGGAAAATTATACTAAAAAGTACAACTCTAGTAAGACATAATATAAAAAAATCAACCATGGAAGATTTATGTATCTTTTTTTCATACATAAAACAAAATTGAGGATTAAAACAACTTAAATTTTGCGACGCCACCGGCTTGTGAAAGTAATTGTCTATTAATTAATTAAAAGACAAAATAAAATATTTAAATTTAATAAAAATTAAATGTGTATTTGTAAACTAAATGTTTATAGATATTAATAATCTTGTGTGGACAAATTGCAAACAAATATGCAATAAGTAGACAGACTAAAGCGAAAGACAAAGACATAGATCTTAGGTAGAGTTTTCTGTTTCCTTTTTCTTATTGCAAAAAAGGGTTGTATATGTTATATTTTGTTATTTTTTCGTTTCGCTTCTCTAATTCTCTGCGGCATTTACGTTCCTTTAAAAGATAGCATCATTTAGACAATAATTGATGTAAGTAGTTCAAAGATAGTTTCGTTTATGTTATACATATATAATTATTTCTATTGTTATTAGATATTACATTAATTCATATCGTCAATTTGGGAGTATGAACATTTTTATATTTTGTAACGTATTGTAAATTATTTTAAAAAGAATCACAAAAATATGTTTTATGATTTTCAGCAAATAAATTAACTAAAGTATAATTTTTCTACAAATTTTTTGAGTTTTTTTTCAGTCTACTAATATTCAGCAAAAATCTTATTAATTTTTAGCAAGGGTTTTTTAATTTCTAATCTACTAAGTGTTGGCAAAACTTTTGCTGAATCTACTAATTTTGTTGCAAAAAATCAGATTTTGCTGACATTAGCAATTTTTTTTGCAAGCACCCTCCTGACTAAAATTTTGCTGACTCAGCAAATTTTTTTGCTGATTTTGCTAACTTTTTTATTTGAGTGTACTGAAAATTTGCTAAAAAGTTATCGTTGTAGGAAATACTAGAAAAATTAGCAGTTTTTTTTATAATTAGAGAAAAATATATAATTAGAGAAAAATATATCTGTTGTATATGGGTCAATTTCAAAAAAAATGCATTTTTTGTGTCCCCGCACTTTACATTACTATTTTAGGAAAAAAAAAAAAAAAACAAAAAAAAAAAAAAATGTGAGAGGGTTCAGCGAGGAATATGTAACAAAAAACGTAATTCTCAAATTTGTATGTTTGTTTTTTTGTTTATTCAGAATGGTGTTTTGTTTCTCCCTCTGACTCCTGCCATACAAAAGCATGTGTCCCCCGTTAGAATTTTTAGTAAACAAAATAAAATAAAATCAAGAAAAAAGGAAATATGCAACATTTAATAACAGTTTTCGAATTATTGCGTTTCTTTCTTGTGTTTTGATTTGTTATAGTCGTCAAAATTTAATTAGTGCGAATTTGGTGTTGCAAAGAAAGGTTGTCCCCACAATTTGCATTGAGCGTCACTTTTTTATAATTCAAGTAATATTACTAGTTTTCAATTTGCATTTAAATGAAGTAAATAACGTAAGGAAAGTACAAAGTTTAATTATTACAAAAGTTAAAAAGCGAAAAAAAAATCTATTAAAAAAAGTGTGCATTTACGTTGTTTTTGTGAACACCATGGTAAGGGCGCGATAAAATTTCATGAGCGTCACGCTAATTTTTTTAAAAGTGAATATATTATATGTAAAAAATTGAAGTTGACAATCATTGTTTACATGGTTTCAACTCATTTTTTTATAATTTGTGAATTTGAGAAATAAATTGCCTACGAAAAAAAACCAAAATAGGCAAACATTTCATGAGCATCACTTTTGATATATATTGCTTCATAGCTTAAATTGCTTAATTTTGATATAATTTTTTAATTTTCAAGAGTAAATCAACAAAATTAACGGGGGCTGAAAAAGCACGGAGATATTGAGAGAAAATAAAGGTCGATAAAGCGCGTAATGACGAATAGAAAAGAAAGAAGAAAGAAAGGTATAATCCTGGTATATTTGAGTTTAATTTTTATTGTTACTGACTAATTCTGTTTATGAATAGCAACGAGAAACGGAATTGCCACAAACTTAATTCGAAAGTGGTAAAAATGAATAAGAATGAAAAAAAACAAAGCCGCTTGTCATTTCATGAAGTTTATACAGATTCAGAATAAGAATTCGAATGAAAATTTATAAATTAAATTAAGTTAAGTTATTGTTTTGCGTCAAATATTTACATATGTGTATAAGTTTCTTCAAGAATTACTTCCTTTTTTTCCATTTTTGTTAAAGACATCAAAGAATATGTACATTAGGGTAATAACTTTTTGCATTTTTTGCAAATATCAAATCTCCCCAGACAAAATCGTTTAGGGCATGCACAAATATTAAGAACTGCGTTTTTAGTTTTTCGCTATCGTTGAAAAAGGTTGCGCACCAAACGCGTTAAAGTTTTGAATCAAACAAAGTTAAAAAAAAAAATTTTTTTTTATGCCTCAACGTCTGACCATCACATCTATATAATTAAGGCATGCTGATTTCAATAGTTAAGTCCGTTTTCGAGTCAATGGAATAGTTTTCTTCCAAATTTGCTTACTTACATATGTATAAACCATATTTTAAAAAAATTGTTGTTAAAAAATATTTAAAAAAAATATACTAAAGGCATTTTAGAAATCGCTGTCGGTGCGGAAGGTTTTTTTTTACCAAACTGAACTGAAATAGATTTTTTTATCATTAATACAATATTTGCCATTAGAAAACCCCTGGGGAGAATGTTGTCCAAAAAAAGTTATCACCCTTATGTCCATGTTTAGTTTTGTATGAAAATTTTTGTTTTTTTGAAAAATTTTTGTTTTTTTTATTTACTTTTTGTAAAAGAATAAACTTTTTTTCGTTAAACTTTAAATTTGGCATTATTTCTGGTTTAAGTGCAACAAAATCTCTTGATCGTCACAAAATATCTTGAGCGTCACACTTAGTTTTTTTCCCTTAAAACGCTTATAATTGCAGTTTTTTTTTAAATACATTGTTACAAGCCTATTACTTTGCAAGGAACCTTTAAGTCTTTTTTTTAACAAAAACTTAAATATTTTCATCTTAAAATTTTAAAGTAACTAGTTACTTTAAAAAAAAAATGAAAAATCAATGTGAAACGTGATTTTGTGTTTGTAATCGAAAAGGTGATTTTCGCAAAAGTCAATCTTGAGAAACAAAAGAACATCGTAGTAAGCTTGAATTTCAAATATTTTTGCATTTTTAGCGATTTTTTATACATATTTGGTGTGTGACGCTCAAGATCGAAATCATAGAAAACCTAAAAAAAAATCAAAAAATATTGATTTTTTTGAGAGCCTAAAAGTACCACCGGATTCTTCATCAATTTCTACATAAATTGGCAACTCTTACAGGCGAATTGAAAAAACTTTAAAAATAAGCAAAAAAAAAAATTGTTCTGTACGTTTTTTTTGAAATTGACCCATATACAAAAAATATGTGAAATTAAAAACAAAAAATATGTGAAATAAAAAAAAAAAAACGAAATCCGTTTTCTGATATTTGGGTTTAAAAATAAATATTCTACTCTCTTGTATTATCGCCAAAATTAAGCGATTGCACAAAATTAAAAAACGCCTTTTTTTCTTGTTTTCGTTCAAAGTCTATAATTTGAATTTGTGTGCTCCATATTTTCCCCACACAGTTGATAATGGTCAAATTATATTTAAAAGGAACGTAATCAGTTGCTATATAGTAACAAATAATGCTATCTATCTCTCTGTGGAATTGATAAAAAATCAACAATAACAACAAATATTTAAAAACTAGAGAAAACAAAAAAAAAAAATACTGTTCCTCATACTCTTCTAGAGGAGAATTGAACAAAAACCAACAAAAAAAAAAAAAAAGAATGTAAAACGTAACTAACTTGACTTTGACTATGATGATTGCAATTCGAAAACAAATCAAACAGTTGATGGTTATAAAACGTCGTTTCAAAAACAAAAACGCGCATAAAAAATAATCATTTAAAATAAAAAAATTAAAAAAAAAAACAAATTTTCACACAATAAATAATATCAGAATATAATACAAATAAAGCCACAAAGGCGACAAATTTTCAAAGGCAATTGTTTATATTATTTTTATTTATTACGGAGAAATAAAAACGTCTATTATTAGACTAGAACTAGACATTCCTATACTGCTAGTGTACTTAATAGACTAAAGAGATCACTACAAAATCGACTACTGCTACTTAATAAATATGCCTGATAATAGTTCAAAATTTAATCCCAATCTTCATGTGGATATACCCAAGTGGATAAATGAGAAATATTTTGAAAATATTCTCAAAAGTGATATAAAAAATTTTAAAAAAATTTTAAAATTTACCACCATACCGGCAACGCCACCTGGTGAAAATTATACCTCAATTATGATAAGAATTAAAATGGATATTGAAATGGATGGTAAGTCTATGGAAAGTTTTTAACTTTTTATATATTTTTGATGTTTTTTGATTATGTATCAGTCTTTTGTTTCTTATCTGAATTCGTTATCAATCTTTTAGCCGTATTATCAGTTTAAGATCCTGTTTCTAAAAGATATTTTCTTCACACGAACGAATAAACAATAATAAAATACATTCAATACAAAAACAAAGTACATGTACACGCTGAAAAAAACGTTCTGCTGGAAATATAAATGCTGGTAATTACTTTTGTTTGGAAAGCATTTTCCTTTCTCATGTTTCTAATATAACATGTTTGCTAGCAAATACAATTATGTTTGCCTGTAAACATATATATGTTTGGAACTAGTAAAAAACGTCTACCAGCATACATATATATATTTGGCTGCAAATATACATTTATTTGTTAAAAGTGTGTTTGCATGTCCTATACATACGAGAGCGGATTAATAAGTCCGTAACAATTTAAACTTCCCTCGTAATCAAATTAAATGCAACACTGTTCCCATCAAGTACCACCTGTAAATAGACTACAGTCAAATTTTGAGCAAGTTCCGTCATTTACTTTGCGTTTAACAGCTGTTTTTTTAAAAATGGAAATAGTGAATTCGTGTGCTCATTAAACATTACTTTTTTGCGAAAAAAAAAACGTCAATCAAGCCAAGAAATAGCTTGATAAATACTATGGGGACTCTGCACAATCGATGTCAATGGTAAAAAGGTGGTTTACTGACTTTCGTTGTGGTCGCAAAAGTACAAATGACGCTGAAAGTTCTGGACGGCCTGGTCAATACACCCAAAAAGATCGAAAAACATGAATAATTTTGAGATTTTTTTTTAATTTCAATTTAAAATTTTCAATACAGGTGTCATGGCAAATACAGATTGTCTTTCTTGCTTGATTATGTCCTTGAAAGATGTAGAAAGTATTCCCAGCTAAGCGCCGAGATGTGCATATGTGATAGAAAACAGAAATTAAGAAATAACCTTCCATATTTTTTGGTCCCATCGGGGACTACGAAGATCAGGGAATGAAAATCGGTAATTTAAGTGAAAACTTTTGTCCGAGAACATATTCAAAACTAAAACTGAACGCATAACAATTAAGTATTACTAAAATAAAGGAATTTTGTTATACGTACACTCAAAAAAAAAAGTTTACCAAATATTAAGTAATTCGAACTAAATTTCAAGAAATTCGGGAGCAAAATTTAACTCAAATCAAGTATACGGTTTTCCTAACAGCAAGTAACAACAATTTACTTCAATTATGTAAATTTGTATCAAAATTTAGTCAAGTTTCTTAAATTTTCTGGAAATTTACTAAAATTAATATACTTTTGACTTAAATTAAGAATAAATTTTACTTAAATTTAGTAAAAATATGATAAAATCAAGAAAATTTTTTTTAATTTCAACTTGTGCTAATCACATGGGGTCTAGAATTAGCTATTGACAAAAAAAAAATCACACTTTGATTGAAAGCACTATATTTTCGATTCCAGATACCCCTATTTTTAAAAAAATCTGTAAACAAATTTCAAAGTTATGACTACACTGGCATATAACATTTAAGAGAGGTCAATACCCTAGGACTACAATATACTTTTCTAAAGGCTTGAGGCTTTTAAACTTTATGTTATGATATCTTAAAAACCTGATGTGATTCAGAAATTATGAGGTCAGTAGGTGTATTTAAAATAAACAACAACAAAAATGTTTGATTGACAGGTTAATTTTTTAACAATATTATTTATTAATTGGTAATTCTCAAAAGGTATATACTTTCAAGAATATGAGTAGCTTCGTTTTGTCACCTATTAGTTAAGTTATCAATTTCATTTACCTTTTAGGTTAATATTAACGAAAATTGTTATAAGATTATCCGTAATACACGCGTTTTGAATGTGAAATTTATTACTTAACTTTTACTTGACAAAACTAACACACTTATACAATCTCAAATATAAACCAAATAAGAATTATATATCTTTATAAATTTTAATTTTCTTAAAGTAAATGTTTAGTTAAGCAGTTACTCTACTTTATTTTAAAAAGTTAAATTTTTAATCTAAATTTAAGTAAGATGCGTATTTGGTTATAGTTTTTTCATAAAATTTTGAATTTCTTAACTTTTAGGTAATTTTTGACCTTTAGCCAACTTGCGTTAACTTTTATTGGCTTATATAAAGGGTCCGCCATCTAACGTTTTTTATTCAGCTAGTGCTTATTTCGTGAATGGTAACACTTAGCTCATGTCTGATTTGACAGATAATTAGTTTTATCCTTCCGCTGAACGTATATGGTTGTGTATACGCTTGAAAAACCGCTGGAAAATATTGCGACATTACTTTAAAAATCATGGTAATGTTGCAGAATGTGTGCGAAAATTGCGTTCTGTTTTTGAAGATCGCATTATCAGCCGCAGAGCTGATGTCGTTTGGCCACCTCAGAGCTGCGATTTGACACCGTTGGACTATTATTTGTGGGGTGCCGTCAAAGATAAGTGTTACGCCAACAGGCCAGAGACAATTGACGCTTTAAAGGACAATAGTCGTGAAGCCATCGTTGAAATACAGCTGCACACAATCGTGTAGGTTACTGCATGGCCAGCCGAGGCAGCCATTTGAATGAAATTATTTTCCATTATTAACCGGAAGGATTGTACTTTCAAATAAAAAAAGAAATTTGAGAACATATTTAATAGTTTTTTTATAGCATTTTCAAAAAAAAAAAAAGTTATTTTGCGGACCCTTTATAATAACAAAATCAAAGCAATAAATAGTGCGCAAGGAGTAAAGAAAACAAATAAATTAACCATTTATCTTAAGTTTTTTACATTTAGATCCTTAAGGATCACTTTATGCAAAAATATACAAAAAATATTAAATTGTGATATAATATCAAAAAAATTTACAATTATTGCAAAATTTGAGGTTTTTTGTTATATACAAAATTTAAGGGTGTTCTTCATTTTCAGATTTTAAACGGTTACAAGTATCGTAGGAAGGCAATATTTTTTAATATAAATAACTATGACCAAATAAAAAATGTCCAAAAAATAATATTAGTTTCATTTAATTTAAAATTGTTTGTCCCTAAGCTATATATTTTAAAAATAATTTAATTTTCACAGGCTCGGGGGACCCTGAAGATGAAGTTCGATATGACTAAAATTTCACAAGTAATCTTTTAATGTATATTTAAACCGATCCCGGCTATCGCCGAAGTAGCAAGTAGACATCTGAATATCCGATTAAGAAAACTGATACGGGAGTTTGTGTTTTCACAGAAATCTCAATATGACCCGAGATGCAATCTTATAAAATTTTATCCGAAATATGGGCAAATATAATTGTACCTACTTGTATGGGCTTCTATCTAATATAATGCCATTAAATAACAGTCTGATATAATAATATCCGAATTTTATTACATTTTATCAGTTTTGTATCTAATATCTATATATATATATGTATATATATATATATATATATGTATGCACAGCGCATAGTCTAGAGACATTTATTCGTTCCCCCGCATAGTTTAGGGACATTTGCTTACTTTGGGGACTGTCCCCAAAGTTTTCGCGCCTTTTCATACATCTAGCGTATGAGATGAGGACAATTTATTCTATACACCGCATATTCCGGCGACAATTTTGGGAGTGTCCCTAAAGTATGCGCTGTGCATACATATATATATATATATGTATGCGTAGCGCATACTTTAGGGACAAGCCCAAAATTGTCGCCGAAATATGCGGTCTATAGAAAAAATTGTCCTCATCTTATACGCTAGATGTATGAAAAGGCGCGAAAACTTTGGGGACAGTCCCCAAAGTAAGCAAATGTCCCTAAACTATGCGGGGGAACGAATAAATGTCTTTAAACTATGCGCTGTGCATACATATATATATATATATATATATATATCTAGATATATATATCTAGATATATATATATATATCTAGATATATCTTAACTGATACAAATAGATAAAATAATATAAGAACCAGATATGTTTGTATCCGGATTTTGACCTGTTATAATTGTATACGATTGCATGCAAACTGATACAACTAAATATAATTAGATCCCAGTTTTATTCTGGTAAAATTTCGCTAA
Organism: Delia radicum; assembly: GCA_021234595.1. Lineage (NCBI taxonomy): Eukaryota > Metazoa > Arthropoda > Insecta > Diptera > Anthomyiidae > Delia > Delia radicum. The sequence goes on from CM037851.1 coordinate 81,456,075, forward strand.
ATGTTACGTTTTGGAATATGATTGTGTGAAAATATATACAATTTAATACAGTGCGCCCCGGTAGGCTAGTTGATAGCGTGCTGGAATATCAGTGCGTGGGTCGTGGGTTCGATTCCCACCAGAGGTACTGTTCTGTTTTCGCTAAAACGCTTCGAAAGCCATAGTAGCTAGTGCTCGGTTATTAGAATATGATATAATTGGACAGAAATTTGGAATTTAAAATTTATGTTCAGGATCGTGATTAAAATAGGGGTTAAATTATGTAAATATAGTTCTTCTTTAACTGCTTAAGGGAGGATCTTGACATATGATATATGTATTCCTGTTGCCACATAGATATCCCTTTGAAGAGATTTTTTAAAATTTCTAGCGGAAGGGCGGTCACTATTGGCTAAAAGTTTTAAATTTTAATCATATGTTCCCTGGTATATGTCATAAATTAAGATTCTTTTAGAATGAATTTTGGACAAAAGCGAACAAATAAAATTGTGTAAGTTTGTACATCCCCTTAGACGAGGTTTTTGGAAATTCCTGACGGCATGCCTATACCCTTCTAGTAAAAAACATAAAATTGAAATATTTGTGCACTGTTGTGTTGTGTTGTATGGCTAATTCACTGATAAGTTATATTTTGAAACTGTTGAAATGAACTGCGTAAAATGCGGGTTTATTTGAAGAAATGTCTGCTGTTAAAAGCCGCTAAAGTAATCTTAAAATTTGGTGTATCAATGCACACAGCATACATCGTTGAAACTTATAATTTGGTGCAGGTATCCGCTAAATCTGGGTATAAAAATGTTTTCAGGGGGAGACAAAAAGAGGAAGTCTTCCGCTTTACGTCCTGCATAAACTATTTACGCAAAAAGTCTGAAATTAAATGTTTGTTTTGATGTATTGGTTACTTTAATATATATTTTAGGTATTTGTAAAATCTTGGTACACACAGAGAAATAAAGTGTGTCAAACGAATTAAAAAGTGTATTTTAATGGTAACAACTTATAAGTTCAGTTAGTACAACAATATTTACGTTAGATTTCTGAATATTTTGGGTATTGAAACTAAAATTCAGTTGAATTAACCGAATTTTGTAGTGAAACCTAATGTCCAATTGTACCAAACGACTGAAAGTCGTAATAACCGCATTTGAGTCCCTGTAACTAAATTTTAGTTGGCAAATAGCTAAATTTTAGTCTGTGTGTATCAATGGGGTTTTAAAGAAAGAAATTCCACCTTGAATGACCATTAAGGTAGAAATCTGAAACTTGAAACCACAAAAACATCCTCTTAAAAAAGATAAACTAGTTTGTGGAAACAAATTCGCTGAAAAATAATTAATTTTCCATGGAAATATGTTCTGATGTATAGAACTACGGGTAACGAAGTATCGAGCTTTTAAGCTCGTTATAAACATAATTTGAAAAAAAATATCAAACCTTTAATTATATAGAAAGCGTCAAAATTTAAAATTAAACTCTTAGTGACACCGCTACAGGGCGTAATAAATGTACAAAAACTTCAAAAAATATCAACGGGATCGATGAGTGGCTTAAATAATTAGAAGTATTGTACTTAAACAAGTACGCATTTTATTCTGGTCCACTTTTTACATGAACTTTTTTAGCAAATTTTGCAAAAACTTTGCGTATTTTCAGACCCCCCACATTTTAAATTGACGTCAACAAAAAAGTAGTACCATTTAACGCAGCATGAACCGTTTAGTGGATGCTCAATTTTAAAGTCACTTCGATTATTTTTTTTTTATGAAAATAATACAATATTTTCGATATTCGTAAATCGTGATTTTTGACATATTTTTTTTTCTCAGGAATAATTTAGGTTTTTAGTCGTTTTTTTATCTGGCATAGTTTTCGAGAAAATCAGAAAAGTTTAATTTTTGCAAAACCAATCAATTTTAAAGTCACTTCGATTATTTTTTTTTTATGAAAATAATACAATATTTTCGATATTCGTAAATCGTGATTTTTGACATATTTTTTTTCTCAGGAATAATTTAGGTTTTTAGTCGTTTTTTTATCTGGCATAGTTTTCGAGAAAATCAGAAAAGTTTAATTTTTGCAAAACCAAAATATATATTTACAAAAAGTGCTCAATCGAAGATTTCCATTTTTATCGCCAAATTGTTTTGAGACAGCCCAAATTCATAATCAAGAAAAAAATGTTTTGTGCTCGCACTTTTCGTTAGAGTTTGTTCAGACGAAGCGTGGCTTATTAATATAAAATGAAAAAAGTCTACATATAATTTGGAATTTATTTACCTCTAGATTAATTTTAAATAATATAACCATATAAGTAGTTTGTATATCTTTAATAATTACCTTTTTCTTAAATTAACTGTCCTCTCTTCCAGATGGATTTACGGAACAAAAATCGTACATCATGAAAACAATGTTGGATAATGATAAAGGTGGTACATTTATAAACACATTAAATCTATTTCCCAAAGAAAGAATCATGTATGAAGTAGTCATACCACAGTTGGAGTCACTCTATGAAGAATATGGTAGCAAAGTAAAATTTGCACCGAAATGTCATTGGATTGAAGATAAATCTGGTCGGATAACATTGGTATTTGAGGATTTATTAACGAAAAAATTTAAAAATATAAATCGTTTAAAAGGTTTTGATATGACACATATGAAAAGAGTATTAGAAAAATTAGCCGAATTTCATGCCGCATCGGTAGTGTTAAGAGAAAGAATAGGATCATATCCAAAAGAATTTACAAATTCTTATTTACCGGCAAATTATCAAAAATCCAAGTCCTATCAAAGCCGCCTACAAAGTTATAAAGCAGCTATGGCCACTTGGGGCTTAGATGATTATGAAAAATATGCCAACAGAATAGTGAGTGCATTGTGAATTAAATGAAATAACTAAATTGTAAACTATGTTGTTAATCTCTTTTAGCCCAATGCCGAACAATATGTTAATGCTGCCATGCAGTGTTTTAATGGTGAAAGTCAAGAATTTAAAGTTTTGAATCATGGTGATTTTTGGTCCAGCAATATAATGCTCAACTATACCTCTAAGGCTTCAGCAACAAATGATATTAATCAAATACGTTTTGTCGATTTTCAAATGTGTAAATGGGCTAGTCCGGCTATGGATTTGTGGGAAATTATTATATGCTCTGTGGAAAGTAATTTACGTATACGAAATTTTGATATGTTTATTAGATTGTATCATACTCACCTATTGAAATGTCTGAAATTTTTAAAATACGAAAAACCTTTACCGCTATTGAGTGATCTTCATATCAGCATGTTAAAATATGGCTTCTGGGGTTATTTTACTTCATTTACACACTTGGTTTTAGTTCTACTGCCATCGGATAAAGAAGCTAGCCTTTTAAAACTTATGCAGCCTGGTGAGGAAGGTGATAAATTTCGCATGAAGGCTTTTACAAATCCGTTATATGTAAGAGCAGTTCTAGACATTTTACCTTTTCTTTATCGAAGAGGTATATTGGATTTTTCATGAATTTATGGAAGTGAAAGAAATCTCAAAAATAAAAAATAAATAAAGAATTTTTTGTTATTTTCAGTCTTTAACTTTATTATAATATCACAAAATTACCAAAGTGCCAGATATAGGATACTTTTTTGGATTACTCCAATGGCGACTAGGGTTTAGAAATTGCCGGAATTTTTCGTCTCCCGCGAAACGAGAATTATCATTCGTGATAATTATAAAACAAATTCATAGAATTATTTTCGTAGATTTAATGAAAAATTTCATTATATTCAAGAAACTGTGTTCAGGTAATTTTTTCGATTGTTTAAAAAACAGTTTTTTGGAAAAATTAATCATTCGCTAATTTTTCTAGTAAAAATCAATTAATATGAAAATATTATTTGTAAGTAAATCATATGAGCTCGAAGTTAAAGATTATCAACATTAATCAAAAATAAATTGAAAACTTCCTGCTTACCCAGTAAAAAACGCTGCTTACCTGCAAGCAGGTTTGTAAGGGAGTAAGCTAAAAAGAATGCCTTACAAACCTGCTTACATATGCCATGAATTTTATATGGCGAATTCCCACTTGGAAGTATTACTTTTGGACAAAATAAGCTAAGTTTTTAGCGCTTACAAAATGCTGTGATTTCATGGCTTTCAGTGAAGTCGTATATCATGTCTACATTATTACATTTTAAAATAGTCTCAGTAAAAAATAGGAAGGCATTAATTAATTAGGAAGCGCTTCCAAAGCATATCCAGAAGGCATGATTTTTGTTCGCGGTGTCCCATTTGGTATGTCTCTTTTATGCAGGTGAAAAGCGCTGCTTTCATGTGCTCTTAGAAGCAATAAATTCATGCCTTCTTAGGCAATAAGAGGCGCTTTTCTGTATGTTGACAACATTAGTACTTCTTAGTGTATATTATTTATTGCTTCATTGTATGCATAATTCACTGCTTCAAAGCAGGCATTTTGGGAATCACTACGGAATACCTTTCTTAATTGCTTTATTGTATGAAATGTGGTGAAGCGCTATTTGGGAAGCATAAAATGGAGTTACTGCTTACCAAATCCAGGTTATTTTTTGCTGGGATAATATGACTATTATAAATTGTATTCTACATAAAATTTTACTGATATTAAATCTTGGTTGTTTAAATTTTAGACATAGTAATACAATAATTATATTTATTTGCCACCCCACGTGCTAGCTCTGCAGGAACAGTTAAATGACTAATTATTTTTTATTTCATACTCGAAAACACGAAACACTACCGGAAATCACTCGGGAAAATTTTTACAGATCGTTTATAATCCAAGATATGAAACTTTCTGCATTACAACATGCATCCTGCTTACAATCTGCATCCTTGTTATGGAAAACAGTAAGCTCAACAGTTTTGTTTGTTTGTTTTTATACGAAAATTATTCGTTTCTTTTTGCTGCTTCTCAATATTATATAATAGTAAGCACTTACGTCAGCGCATTTGTTTTATCCTGCTTCTAAAAACACGAAAACTTTTGACTGGGTACGTGTACCCTCTACCTTTGGTAAATATATCATACACGCTTTTTTATTATTTTTTTTTGTTTATTTTGTACTTTTTTATTGTCGGTTCATTCATAAAAGTAACAAAGAATTCAAACCCGAAAGTGATATAGATCTGAAATTGGGTTTGAATGTTTGTCAAACCCATGCCTGACTTTTATATTATAAAGCAGACTTGGGCGACGTCAATTACATTTCAAAATCATTCACTTGTGAAATTTTTCTATATCAATAAATTAATTTAAATTTTGTCAACACCAGACATGAGACATAATACCAATATTTGTGTATTTAATTACAGGCCAATTACTTTTGAACGTCTAATTACATGTAATTGGTTGTAATTGAGTAATTGCACAGTAATTAAATACTCAGATGTTGTTACTAATCCCCATGTTTGGTATGAAAAATTTTACAAATTTTCCAAATAATCGTTTAAGCTCACAAGTGTGAGCGTAGGTCTGAAATTATTAATGATATAGAAAAATTTCACATGTGAATTATTGTGAAATGTAATTGACGTAGCCCAAGTCTGTTATAAAGGACAAAATCCGTCCATAAGGATCCGTCCATACATGGAAGTGCAGAGACCTCCAAACATTTATCTAATTGTCATCAGTTTCATATATTTTTTTTGTACATTTGCAGAATTTTGTTTGTAAATTAAATTGTTCATTAGTTAATCCGACATAATTAATAATTTTGCTCGAAACTTTTTTTGTGAAAGTTATTTTTTTTAATTTAAAAGATTTTTAGGTTTATTAAAAATAATTAACACATTTTACTAACGTGTCATTAAAGATACACCCCATTCCAGATATGTGTTTCTTTGCTTTTGTAAAAATTCTTCATATTGAGGGCCTAAATAGCATATATTTCAAATTACAACAAAATCAGACAAAGGATTGTATGTTTGGTAAAAAATGGCTAAATGTTAACAGATTTTTGTATTTACTAATCACTTTGAACAATTTTGTATAAACCCAACCTAACTGAACTAAGTTCCGCCAAAGAGTACATACAAATAGAGAGACTACACTTCCCACGCCTCTCAGCAACAAAATACCGAACTCGGGCAAGCTAATGAAAACTTTTTTCTTTTTTACACTAATGATTGCAACATGTTGATAAAAAATTGTTGTTTATTATGCTTATAAATGCTATTTTCTTTTAAAAATAAATACATTGTAACATTGTGAAATAGAGACAGAGGAGATTAGAAAATTAAACATAAATCTAAAAATAGAATATTTGTGTTGTTAGTGTTGTCACTTCTGAGTATAATATGTAACAACAGAAAAAGTTAATAGGAAAGAAAACTGCAATTTAGCTGCATTACATTTGAGGCTATACTTGGGTGTGCTCCCAAACGGTCATGACTTGGTATTGTTACGTTTGTAATGTAAGAAGAGCGCAGGTTTGATTCTAACAGCCGCAGGTTATTAAAAAATGTATCATATAGAGCCAATCTGACAATTATAAATACACAAATAATAATACAATTTAAATGGAAAATCACTGATGACGCCTGTCCATAAAAAATAGGCAGTCTGATTTAAAAATTAATAGCGTTTATAATTTTTAGCGAAAAACGTCTATTCTTCTTCTTAACCTTAACATTTCTAAATTAAATTTGTCGAATGCATATTAATTAAAAATTAATTGCGACTGTCTATATGACGTGAAAATAACACTGTACTAAAATATATTATAAAATTTGCCCTGTGGCGATGTCTCAACTTAAAACGCAAAAGTTGTCAACACTGAACGTAAAAATAATACGTCAATCTGGTAACATTGTGAAATAGAGACAGAGGAGATTAGAAAATTAAACATAAATCTAAAAATAGAATATTTGTGTTGTTAGTGTTGTCACTTCTGAGTATAATATGTAACAACAGAAAAAGCTAATAGGAAAGAAAACTGCAATTTAGCTGCATTACATTTGAGGCTATACTTGGGTGTGCTCCCAAACGGTCATGACTTGGTATTGTTACGTTTGTAATGTAAGAAGAGCACAGGTTTGATTCTTACAGCCGCAGGTTGTTGAAAAATTTATCATATAGAGACAATGTGATAATTATAAATACACAAATAATAATACAATTTAAATGGAAAATCACTGATGACGCCTGTCCATATAAAGAGGCAGAAACTAGTCCAGTCTGAATTAAAAATTAATAGTGTTTATTATTTTTAAAGAAAAACGTTTATTCTTCTTCTTAACCTCAGTATTTCTAAATATTTTAATTTTATCTTGCTGATTTTAACATTAATAAAAATTGTATTAAATTATTATTTAAGAACATGATACAAATTAATTTATACTTTTAAATATCTGCAACATGTTATCATTTGCTCGGTGCGAGTTTACGAACAAATGAAAAGAGAACAGATTGAGCGACACTGAGTGGTATGGTAACCCACTGGTTCTGCTGGCTTCTTATCATTATTATAGCTTTATTAAAAGCTCTCTCTGTTGATTTTCTTTTAAGCACGTGAGTTTTTTACAAAAGAGCATAAGAAAACTTTTAAAATAAACTTTTAATTTTTAATTCACCAAAAAAAAAGACTCCCTTCACTATTATTTATCAAAAATTTAAGTTGAACAGACGTTTGAATAGACTGTACAGTGTACAATATCTTTAAAGTTAATTGTAATCAGGTGACCTGGCTAAAAAAATAATTTTAATATGGGAACTGGTGCTAAAAATTATATAGCTCCAGAGTGGATAACTGCCGAATTTCTACAAGATGTTCTCAAAGAATATTTCAAAGACAATACATTGGAGGTACATGAAATCGTAGTAAAAAGTGTCACAGCAGGTGGTGATATAGGCAGCGGTTTCGCCAGTGAAATGCATCGTGCAACATTTAATTTGAAACGTAATGATGTTACCGGCAAGTTTTCAGTTATTATAAAGGTTAGTATATTTAATGTTATTTGAATTTGTTATTAATCAATACACTCAGGGAACTTCTGCTTTAAAAATATGTAGTTGTTTGGGTTGTAATACAGTTTCTTTATTTTTAATGTAAATGTCAGTCATTTGTAGAACAAAGAAACTGTTTAACTAACCTTGTGGTTCATTTAAAAAAACAACTCACATCAAATGACTGTTTTATGATTTTACATTCATTTTTTACAGTTGGTTTTTGTTATTTAAAAAATTAAAAAAAAATAAATGTTTGTTTATTTTTTACTACCATGTGGGTCATTTTTACTACAATTGTAAGTCATTTTTTGAACATTAAAAAACAAATGACAATGTTAGTTGAATTTAATGAAATGTAAGTCGTCCTTTCTTTAAATGAAATTTCATGTGTTTTTAACTACAATTGCTGTCGTCTTTACCAACATAATTTCCTAAGTGTAGTATTGTTGTTAATTTGAATCACATGCTTATATGAGTATAAATAGGGGGGCTTTGTTTAATTTAAAACGCAATGTACTGACAATGTGAGCTAGATATACATATGTGGGATGAATTTTGTCACAAAGGAATATTCTATTGATTTCTAATGCTTTAAAAGTTGTAAGGCTGTCGCTCGAATAAAAATTATTCGATTAATCGAACGAACAAAAACAACGAACGAACAATTTATAAATCATGATTTTAGAATAACGAATAAATCGAATAAGTTTTGGCGATTAATCGAATAAAGCGAGTAAAAAATATGTATGGTCTTATGGTTTTTCATCTTAAAATATATTATAATATACGATTGCATATTGTACCATGCCAGGCGCCGTTCCAGGGGGAGGGAAAATGGGAAATCCCCCATTTTTTTAAATTAATTAAATTTCCTTTCCCAAAACCTTTTCCTGATCTGCGCCTGTACTATGTAAAGCCATATATTATTATATGTTTCTCATAACATGTATGAAGAATTTCAAAAATGTTCGTCACTTTGAGTAAAAATATTTTGAAATTATTTTTTTTTTTTTAATTTGAGTGCTAAATCCATTAGCGCTACTCATTTATCTTTCACAGTGCAAAAATTATGGCAGTGTTAAGTTTCAAGCAAATTGAAAATATTCGAATTACAGTTTTATCTTGGATTTAATTAAAGCTAAATCAAAATTTAGGTGTTTCAAAACATATATTACTCCACCAAAAAATATAAAAATACACTAAAAAAAATGTTGTTGTCATATGATCCACTTATTTTGAAAATGGTATGAGTCCGTTTTTAAAAGGATTAAATGGATTCTTTTATACACTCGAAAATTTTTTTTTTTACAAAATTTTAAAGATCGCCGAAATCTTAGCGGAAATCTTTTATGATGTGAACAAGATTATTCAAGTTCAAGATCATTTGTTTTTTGTTAAACAAAAAAACCTCTTCTCAAGATTTTCGGTGACGCGAAATGAAACGGACCTGCCATTAAATTAGCGGATTAAGATATTTTTAATTAATAAATGAACATTGCACTGGTTTTTGTTTAACAAAAAACAAAAGATCTTGAATAATTTTGATGACATCAAAATGCATGAGAAAATCGAAAAAATTTAACTTTTGGTTTTTTATTTTTGTAAAATTTAAAAATAAAATATTTGAAAATCTATTATTTTAAGTTAATTTTAATAACACGGAAACCCCTACCATAAAAGTATTGTCCGAGTCTAACTCTAATATCTCCGGGGTACAAATCTGAATTTCGAATATTTCAAGTACTTACCATTTTCTCGGAATTCGCAATTTTATTCGCAATACATTTTCTGAATCAAGTTTGATAGTTAACAGATTATGTTCTATATATGTGAAATAATCATATAAAACATCCGTCAATTTTAAAATTTCTTTGCAAACTTACAATAAAACTAAAAAACTAGTATGCTGACGTACAGCAGTTTTTGAAAAGTTTTTTATTTTGAAAGTGGTATGAGTTCATTTAATACTGAAAAAATATAGATTTTCCCAATAAAAATGTAATTTATTTCTAAATACAAATAAATTGAATGTCCTCTGATAAAAACATATTACAAAGATTGGCGCTTACAGTTTAAAAAATAATGAAATGAAAAAACTCTATCATACCACTTTCAATATAAATAGTTCATATATTGGAACTTAAAAAAGAAATCATGATTAATTTAATTAATTTCATTTTTCTTTAGGCTTATAGAAGAACACATATTTTTAGTTGGACATTGCTGCAATATATTTTTTCTTTTAAGAGGGGCAGTTTTCTTGGAAAGCAACATATATAACACACAGAGACAAATTTCGCAATTTGCCAACTGAAGCTCAGTTTCTACAACTACTTAGTTTTCACAGTAAAGTTCGATTAGTTCAACTGCATTGTGGTTGCAACACCCAAAACATTCAGAAATCTAATATAAATATCGTTGTACTAACTGAATTTATAAGTTGTTACCATTAATATACACTTTTCTATTCGGTTGGCACTTATTTCTCTGTGTGTAATCAATAGCGGTATTTTTAGCAACAAATATTAAAAAAAGTTTTTATTCTTCAAATTTGTTGAACGGAAATTTCGTCTGGCAAATGCAACACATATAACCATGTAACTAATTAATATTTGATGATTTTTGATGACGAAATTTCGCAATCGGTGGTCCCCATAATCAGAAGCTCATATAATTTAAATATTTTTTATATTTTTTAGAAAGAAAAGATATAAAAAATATATATAAAATAATTAGAAGGTAATATCAATTCGACATCTTAAGGGGTATTTTGTTTTAATACACTACTATCTAATATCTATCTAATAAAGGGTCCGCCAAATAACTTTTTGTTTTTAAAAATGCTATAAAAAAAAACTACTGAATAGTTTCTCAAATTTCTTTTTTTATTTAAAAGTACAATCCTTCCGGTTAATGATGGAAAATAATTTCATTCAAATGGCTGCCTCGGCTGGCCATGCAGCAGCCTACACGATCGGTCCAATTTTTAAGCACAATATCGATTGTGTGCAGCTGTATTTCACCAATGGCTTCACGAATATTGTCTTTTAAAGCGTCAATTGTCTCTGGCTTGTTGGCGTAACACTTATCTTTGACGGCACCCCACAAATAATAGTCCAACGGTGTCAAATCACAGCTCCGAGGTGGCCAAACGACATCAGCTCTGCGGCTGATAATGCGATCTTTAAAAACAGGGCGCAAAACATCGAGTGTAGCTTAGGCTGTGTGGCACGTAGCGCCGTCCTGTTGAAACCAAATGTTACCAATATCCTCCTCTTCAATTTTTGTGAACAAAAATTCGTTCAACATGGCCCGATAACGATCGCCATTGACTGTAACGGCCACTCCTTGCTCATTTTCAAAGAAAAATAGCCCAATTATGCCTCTGGACCAAAATCCACACCAAACAGTGACTCGTTTTGGGTGTATCGGCTTTTCAATGTATGCGTGCGGGTTTTCTGTACCCCAAATGCGACAATTTTGCTTCTTTAAGTCGATCGCAGGCCCACTTAGCGAAGCGAAAACGCATTGGATGGTCAGTTGGCTTCAACTCCTGAACCAATTGGACTTTGTATGGCGTCATACCAAGGTTTTTATGCAAAATTCGTTTCAATGATGTCTCCGAAATGTTCAATTGTTGAGAACGACGGTGAGTTAATGTTGATGGCGCTTCACGCACACTTTCTGCCACAGCAGCAATATTCTCTGGTGTACGCACTGTTTTTGGCTTTTCACGCTTTGGTTTATCGATGAGGATGCCAGTTTCTTTCACTTTTTTCACAAGATAATGAACATACGGAGCTGACTCTTTATTTTTTTTTTTTTTTTTTTGCAACCAAAAAAAAAACACAAAAACATGTCTATCCTCGACCACGTGTGAAGTACAAGTCTAAATTTGGTAATATGAAAGATAATCAATAACTAAACATATTATGGTAATGAGCATTTAAGCAGCTCTTTTAAATACATCGAAATCGGGGTTGACATATGTGCCCCAGTGGTGGAACCTCCTCCCCATCTAAGCTGTACACTATTCAATATGTACATTTAAATTTTTGAACATTTTTGTAAATTTAAAAGAAATTTTTCTGATTGTTGAAGAAATATGGGAACTCTGAGATGGATTTTTATCCGAAAAAGAAGGATACGAAACATAAATATTTTCTTGTTTCATATTTCCGCAAAACCGTATAATTCACTACTTAAGAGTTCCAGGCAACTAAAAAAATATTCGCGGATCAAATTATTACAAATTATTTACTTTTGATGATCTTAAATGTAAAAATTCAGAATTTTAATAATTAAAACTTCTTTAACTTTAGTAAAAGTATGGGTGTGAAATTCGGAATTTTTTATTTTAATGCAATCAATGTGACCGTTAAACGTACAATTTTTATATCGAATAAAGTCTGAAAAAAAATTGGCAAACACTTATATAAAATAAAAAAAAAATAAAATCAGGAAAATTTGTTCTTTTAAACCAGAGAAAAGTAATTTGTCTTTTTTTTGTCAATTTTACAATTTTTTGAATTTTTAGTTAAGACTTTCTGGCTTTAAAAATATTGACTTTATGGTTTATTAAGTGTTTTTCCAACCTTTTACACTTTTGGTTTCCTTCTGTCGTTTTAATTACAATTTTAGTGCAGAATTTTAATTTTTTTTTTTTTTTGTTAAATTTTCTGGTGTTTATTGTTTTTTTCAAACCGAAATATTTTACTTCTGTGAATCTTAAATTCCTAGAAGTTTATACGGATTTTTGTTACACAAAATATCTTCTGTTTCAGCGCAACCACAAATATGTTGTTTCATGTTTTTTCGTGTGCGTCGTATTGAAAATTTAATGAGATATTTATCTTTTTTAGAACAATTGATGAATTCTGGCATGGATTTATTATAGCATATGTTTGCAAATTTTGCTCTTGTTTTTGCATATTTCTATAAAAATATCTTATTAACGATAAAAAAATCGTATTTTTTAGCACAGGGCATTAACCCCTGAACCATTCTGTGGTATACCTTTGGGGTATGTTAGGGAGAAGCTCGGGTCGTGGAGGGAATCAGAATTCTCTCTCTATTGGGAAAACTCTCTTGGCCAACGACAGGCTACGAGATTATTCTCTTTTTCCAGTGCAGGATCGAAAAGACTCTTGTCCCTAGGGAGGGGTGACTTGAGTACCCTGGTGTCTTACCTGACTGGACACTGCAATCTCAGATACCACCTGCGCAAAAGGGATCTTTCGGACACGGATGAGTGTAGGTTTTACGAACTGGTAGCTGAGACATTGGAGCATGTTCTTTACAAATGTCCGAGGCTTTGTGAAAGGCGTGCCAAGTTTCTTGACGAACGCTTTGTCTCCCCTTCGGAAATTATGAAGATTTTGCCTAATAGGATTATTGGCTTTATAGGTAGCTTGAATCTTTAGGGTAACTTTAGGCAACACAAAAGACCTAAATTGGTCTCGGTGCATAGTGCCATATAATCTAATCTAATCTAGCATATTTTAGTACTTTTTAGAACAAACTCACATTTCTATGGCAAATGTTCACATTTTTTGTTTTGTTTAGTTTTTAATTATCGAACAATTTTATGTTTCAATAAAACATTTTTATTTTTTTTTTTTTGGGTTGTCAACACTGATTTCGAAAGTTTAAGCCATTGTTGCAAATTAAAATTTTTTGTTTTAAGACTGCACCGATTTATTTATAAACAATCTTTAATCTCTTTTTTTTGTTGGCAATTAAAATAAATTTCTCAAAGTTACTCCAACGAATTTTTAAAGAAAATGCGCATTTTTTATGAGCTAAATATTTATTTTTTGGAGCTTATTGCCGGTTATTTTACATGTTAAGAAAGAATTCTTAACACTTTTGATGATAAAGGTTTAAAAACCCCGATACCTTTTATATTCCGAAATTTGTGTGGTAAATTAATTCTAGTAAACCGAATTTTAAAATTTTTCTGCCAAAACTAAAAAAAAAAAAAAATATTTAAGACTTCTTAAACTTTTTCTTTACCATTTTGAAAGAAGATTCACAACATTTATGTAAAATTTTATCCTTTTCGGATTAAACCACATATATTAATAGCGATCATAAATATTTAAACCTTTTTAACAGAATTTTTCTAGTTAAATTACGATATTTGAGATTATTTAAGAAAATGTCCCTTGCAAACTAAAATCCGCTTGCATACCACTACCATTAAACGCATGTCATAGTTTTGCCAGTCCTGGTTTCGGCAACCAAAAAAATTTTAATTACAAACCGTGATATTTTAAAGTTATTTGGTTTCGAATTATATTTTTTATTTTTTCAACCATAAATTGGGGAATTTTTCACCTTCATCTGTAAAATCAGTAAAATTAAAATAAAATCTTTTATTTTAACGGATTTTGAGTTAACTTTTTAATAGTTAACACAAATGAAAAGCATATCTGATTTAAAAGAAAAGCATGGTTGACCTACAATAACTTTTCATAGCAACTGTAGTTGGCAGTCACAGTAACATTAAGACCGAAATGAAAATTTTAAAAAAGCGATTTAATTAAAGACATGATTCTTGTAATATAACCGGTATTATTTTTCTATTTTACCCATTTGATTTTGAAATAACTTGAACTAAAGTCTAAATAACGCTTAAATAACGAAACGACGCTATTTTGTTGATTAAACAAAATTTAATGGATATAATTTTGAAATGAGCCGTGTTATATTAGAAGCAAGACACTTGCCACTATTAGAATTGTGGATTCAAAACATTCATATCGGCATTGATGTGGGCGTGGTAGGCAACTACCATTATAATGAAACGGTAGTGTTTGCCAGTCATGAAGAAAAATGTGTAGACCGGTTTTTAACTTAGTAGTTTTAAACTACATATTTATCTGCTTTTAACGACAATACATTGTGAGTGTACACTTAAAAAGTTACGTTAAAAATCCGTAACTTAACAATATCACAACAAATTTACAATTCTAAATCATTACACAGAAAAAACTAAAAACGGGTTTCAATTAAAAAATTTATTGAATCAATTAATAATTTAATTAATTTTGCACCTATAACGGCAATGACAAAGTCAGTTAACATTTTTATTGAAAATTATGAAGAAAAAAAAGGGGTTCGGGTCGAAATCCTGTGTATAACAAAATCCTGTTTTCAAAATACTGTGTATAACAAAATCCTGCTTTTCGTAATACTGGTTTACAAAATATTGTATAACACAATACTGTTTTGGAAAATAATGTTTTACTGTGCGGCAAAAGTGTTTGTAAAATTAAGCAAAAAAGCGCGCGCTTTTTTTGTTTATAATTAAGTAAAATTTATTTCAATTATTAAAATAAACCATAACAAAACCAAAAGACAATTCTAATGTAATCTTGTACTAATTTAAGTTTATAAAATGCATTGAAAGCGAATTGCAAAAAATCTTGTACTAATTTAGGTTTATAAAATGCATTGGAATTAATTTTTGGTTAAATGTTTTTGTTAATTTTTAAAAAATATATACTTTTGTATTTTTAATAAAATAAATTTCGTACACCAGCATTTTTATTTCACAGTATTTTGCAAAGCATTATTGTGAAATCCAGTATTTTGTAAAACAGTTTTATGAAACACAGTATTTTGTAAAACAGTATTATGAAAAGCAGGATTTTTTTTATTTTTTTTTACCAGTATTTTTTCTAAACAGTATTTTGCATAACAGTATTATATACGTATCCCGAAATAAAGTTACAAATAACTTTTACAAAAAAAAATATGATACTCGCAAAAAAAAAAATGTGTGAACGATACGTTTGTATATGTGCTTTTGGAAACGCTGCGCCTGTTTGTATGGTTGTGTGTGAGTAACAAATAAAATAACCATTTTATTTTGGAGTTGATGTTAAACTGAAAAATACTTCATTAACATTTTCTCATGCTACTTAAATTTATTGATTATAAATTTATGAAATTTGAGTCTTAAATAAACTTTAAGTGACCAAAAAGACAGAAAGAATATAAGCAATATGATTTCTTAAATGTAAAACGAAACCTTTGTTTTGTTAAGCTTATGTGATAATGTTGGTTTTTACTATTATTAATGTTTATAATTCTATGGAATATTACTTTGAGATTAGCGTATGTCACTTGTGTGCTTGTTTTGTTTGGAAACTTTAAATGCATTTGGTATTTTATACTGAAAATTTTCTTTTTAACCATATAGTGTATGAAAATATAATTTGAGAATTTCGTCTTAAATACCATATGTATTTATATATTTAAAAGTTAATTAAACTATTTATTGATTTAATTAAATATTTGTTTAGAAACAAATTTAATTCAAATCAAATCTTTAAGTAGATACTTGTGAAAGGCGTGGTAGGGATGAATGAGTGTATTTTCTAAAAATCATAACTACATTGTAAATTTTCAATTTTCTGAATCACACTGCGCAGTTTCTGGTCAGTGACCCTGTTTTTTTTTTTTTTAATAATGTAATATCTGTTATGTTTTTTATTTGTTCGATTGCGTCTATCTGAAATTTTCTGTGCAATCACTGACCATGGTATAGATAAACTGATTTATAATGCCACATGCACTCGCACTACACGTTAGATAGAGCGCTTTAGCCCTCTGAGCTATCGTCAGGTCGAATTTTGTTGTGATTAAAACTAGTTTTATTCACTACACGGCGTTTTTGTTCTTGCATACATAATCTCAGAAGTACAACTCCAACAACACAACTGTTCTATTTTTAGAAACTTACCTCATTCTAATGTCCACTGTTTTCCCATATATTGTAAGTGATGCCACATCTATATTCGATAGATGGCGCTTACGTAGTTACGGAAGAATTGCCAGAGAGCAAAGTTTGATTTTTGTCTTTTTCAGACAATTGCAATTAATACTATAATTAATATGCAATTTTATTTAATTTTAATTGTGAAAGGCGTGGTAGAGAAGATAGATATTTTAAGTTGATATTTTTTTCTGTGTATCAAGTAGAAAATCAAAATAACTATTAGTTTTCAACAGTAGTAAATTTTATTTAGAAATGTTTGTTAGTCGAAATATTGAAAAATAAAATAGTTATTAAAAACAAAACCTCGAGCTCGAATATTCTTTTTTATTTAAAAAATTTTTTGTTTAAAAACGAAAAATAAATATATTTTGTGCTTTTTTTAAATTAAAGGGTCTCTGATTTAAACAATAAAAATACTTTTTAATTTCACAAGTTCTGTGGTATATCATATTAAATAACATTTTAACTACTGAACCTTAATTTTATTTTATGAAAGCTTGATTAATTCCCATTTTAATGAAAACCAAACGGATTATTCTTTTAAAAATAATGCATTACATTTTTATGAGACATACGAGCAAAAAGAATAAATGTACTATACTTTGAAATCAATTTATGAATAAATAAATCACAATTTATCTTAAACATCAAATGTTCCCCGATTAATTAACCAGGGTAACAAAATGTGCATATTGTTAACATATAGACTATTGGAATACATTGATCTGATCAAATCACCACTCTTGTCATTTATGAGAGTATCAGCATTGGCATCATCGCGGGATTCACATAGTATAACAGGCATTATCATACTAATGGTTTTATAAGCTGTAAAAGAAATGATTTAGATTATTGTGAAATGGTTTTATACACTAATAGCGAAAATTATTAAAATGTTTGCAAAAATTACTAGCAAGTAGTTTTAAATGGCGTTGCAGCAATATTTTCTAAACTTAACAGAATTTATTGCTAAATATTAGTAAGATAAGAATAGGGCAATAAGTAAAGGGTTCGCCAAATAACTTCTTTTTTTTTGAACTCCTGAACTAGTTGGACATTGTGTGGCGTCATACCAAGGTCTTTATGCGAAATTCGTCTCAATGATGTCTCCGAAATGTTCAATTGTTGAGAACGACGGTGAATTGATGTTGATGGCGCTTCACGCACACTTTCTGCCACAGCAGCAATATTCTTGGGTGTACGCACTG
The DNA here is from genome assembly GCA_021234595.1 of Delia radicum. Lineage (NCBI taxonomy): Eukaryota > Metazoa > Arthropoda > Insecta > Diptera > Anthomyiidae > Delia > Delia radicum. The sequence goes on from CM037851.1 coordinate 81,474,035, forward strand.
TTTTTGGCTTTTCACGCTTTGGTTTATCGATGACGATGCCAGTTTCTTTCACTTTTTTCACAAGATAACGAACATACGGACCATATTCGTTTAGGGGAAGGATAAAACTAATTATCTGTCAAATTAGACATGAGCTAAGTTTTACCATTCACGAAATAAGCACTAGTTGGAAAAAAAACGTTAGATGGCGGACCCTTTATCTTAAATCTAGAAAATGTTATTTATATTTGCGCTTAGTTCAATAAAATTGGAAATTAAAAATTAATCTGCTATTAAGATCAGCAATAAAGTTGCTTAATATTAGTAGACAAAATTATTCACAAAAAGTGAGAAATATTCAAAGGCGTTTTTTTAGATTTAATTTTTTTGCGCATAAAAATCTTCCCCTGCGATATCAGCAGCAAATATTTCTATTGAGTTTAGCAAAATTTTATGTATTGTGCATTAAACTAAATTTAAGGCAAATACACAGAAAAAACCAAAAACAATTACGAAATCAATTAAGAAAGTTATTAAATCAATTAATAGTTTAATTGATTTTGCACCTATCACGGCAATGATAATATCAATTAAAACGTTTATTGAAAATTAAAAAGGAAAAAATGTTATAAATAACTTATACAAAAAAACAATATGATACAAAAAAAGTGTGTGAATGATACGTGTGATTTTGTTAATGCTGCGTCCGTTTTCATGCTTATGTGAGTGCTTGTTTTGTTTGTAAACTTTAAATGTTTTTGATACTTTATACTGAAAATTTCCTATTTTATCATATAGTGCATGAAAAACTAATTTGAGAATTACGTCTACAATAAAATATGTATTTATATATTTGAAAGTCAAGTAAAATACGACTGCGGATCAATAAGTCCGTGACTTTTTGAATTTAACACGGTTTTTTTTTTGCAAAAAAAAAAAAAAAAATATTTTTCAACATAATCTCCTTTAAGCTTGAAACACTTAGTCCAAAGTTTCTTCAGTTTTTGTATCCCTTCCAAAAAATAGGATTTTTCAAGGTCCATAAAATAGGCATTTCTTGGGCATATGGGGTCGTTTTTTTTTTTAAGTCCTCGTTAAATCGGTCCAATATATTGGCATAATATTCGCCGTTTATTGTTTTTCCACGATTACGTTTATGGTCAATTGAGGGCAAACGCGGCACCCATCTTGCAGACAGCATTTATCATTTAAAATCGAAACCACACTGCCATATAAAATGCCTATGGCATCAACAATCTCACGCACTTTTACTCTTCGATCGGCCAACACCATATCATGGATTTTTTCGACCATTTCGGGTGTGTTGACCGTATTTTGGCCGTTCAGAAAGTTCAGCGTAGTTTGCCATTTAAATCGATGGTCCCCATAGTATTTATCAAGCTTTTCCTTGGTTTGATTGACGGTTTTTTTTCGGAAAAAACAATGTTTAATAAGCACTCGAAATTCACTTTTTTCCATTTTTAAAAAAATCCACGATGTTGTATGGTTTGAACAGCTGTTAAACGCAAAGAGAACGACGGAACTTGCTCAAAATTTGATAGTACTTTATTAACATGTGGTACTTGATTGGAGTAGTGTTGCATTTCATATAACTACGAGGGAAGCTCGAAAAGTCGCGGACTTATTGATCCTACCTCGTGTTAATTGATTCAATTAAATATTTGTTTAGAAACAAATTTAATTCAAATCAAATCTTTAATTAGACATTCTATAGTTTTGTTCTGTGTACAGCAAACATTTTGTTGACATTACGGTTTCTTTTTGCCGTTTTTTTCTATAAATATTAAGCAAATGTTTTTGCTGATTTAAGCAGAGTAAATGGCTATTTTCCATTAAACTTTAAAATTTAACTAGAGTAGAACTACATTTTTGTAAACTAAAAGTTTTTTGCTGTTAGTATCTTACAAATATTAAAAACAAACAAAAAAAATCTACTAATTTTAGAAGTTTATTTTACGTCGTAATAGTTAACTAATTTTCAGTAGCTTTTACTGCTATTTTTACAGGTTTATTTCAATAACGAGTACAATTTGAAAAAGAGCACTCTTTTTCTAAACACATTAAAAGTCAAAAAACTTAAGTCAAAAAATTTTAAGACTTGCTCAAAAAAACTCATAAATCTTAAGAAAAGGAGATTTTTAAGCTCAAAATTGGATAATCCAAAAAAGGCAAAAAAAAAATTAAAAAAACAGGCTGTAATTTATCTTAAAGTCACTTAAGGTTAAAGTCAATTAAGAATATGTACAATACTTACCCCAATAATCATATTTCAATAAATCTGTATGAATATCTCTCAATTTCGGCATTTTTCCTACATATCTCAATAACTTCAAATGTTCCGCTAGTTGTTGATGATAATAATAAATGAAGTAATCAAAATATTTTATTTTCACTTCTAAATTTGTGGAAGATAATAGAAAGTATAACAGATCTTGCGCCGGTGAACCGAAACGACACATCTGTAAATCAATCAAATAAGTTTCATTCAATTTGCCGCCTTGATCATACTGAAACATTATATTATTGGTCCAACAATCACCATGATTAAGTACATTAAAGTCACTGAAATTGATAGGCGTATTTATTTTGCATTGATTTTCGGCATAGATTTTCTGAAAAGAAATAAGAATGCGGCCGGAAAGAATTTTTTGAGTTTGCTCTATATTTGTTGTTTAAAAATATATAAGAAACTTAAAAAAAAATATTAATCAACCGATATTCAGTAAATATTTTGTTAAGAATTAGTAAAAATTGGCTGCGCAAAAAAAAACTGCTAAAATATGATGTTTTTATTTTGCTAAAAATTAGTAATTTAAAATCAGAAAAATATACATATTGAGCAATTCCATATGAAAACGATCAAAATTGGCAAATTTTTGGACGACCCCTCTCCGATTTTAAAATAAATAGTCTCAATCGATTGCCCAGCAAAAAATAATGTACCTACATATATTTTTTTTTTTTTATAGTGACTGGTTTAGTGGTGGTGTGCACCACTGTCATGTGACAAAATTGAAGAATTCTTCATAAGGGACCTCATTGAAAGTTGTTTTAAAAAAAAACTACTAAAGCGATCGCAACGAGTGATAGCTCGTTGGAAAGGTATTGAATCAGACTTTAATTGAAAAAGCCTGATTTTCCTAATTTTTCTCAGAAATTTACCTTTTTTCCCATGAAAATTAAATTTTCCCATGAAAATTAAATTTTCCACAGAAGCTCCTAAATTTTCCGGCTAATTTTATTTTTTTTGGATTCCTCATAATTTTTGCTTAACAATCAGCAATAAAAAAATGGGCCCCGACTCCTTGTTTGGACAGGAGAAGAGCATTTAAGAGACCACCTTGTTCTCATTGTTTTTATATTTTTTATAATTGAATTATTTTTAATTATTTAACAAGAAAAATTAGGAAAATTTTATTTAAAACGACTTTCTGGGTTTAATATACAATAACAGAAAAAGGTAATAGGAAAGAAAACCTCAATTTAGCTGCATTAGATTCGAGGCCATACTTGGGTGTTATCGCTAAACGGTCATGACTTGGTATTGTTACGTTTGTAATGAAAGATGAGCGCAGGTTGGATTCTTACAGCCGCATGTTGTTGAAAAATTTATCATATAGAGACAATCTGACCATTAATGCCCGTAATTTCAAGCAATAGATACCTACCGGTGCTTAGATATCTACCCGTATACACGAACAAAATCGGGTAGGTATCTAAGCACCGGTAGGTAAATATTGCTTGAAATTACGGGTATAAAAGACACAAATAGTAATACAATTCAAATGGAAAATCACTGATGAGCCTGTCCATAAAAAGGCAGAAACTAGTCTAGTCTGATTTAAAAATTAATATTCTTTTTCTTCACCTCAACATTTCTAAAATAAAAATCAATTGAGTTCAACAAATTTATAATATTTTAAAAAAATCGGCAAAATTATAAAAAAAAATACACCAACAGGGCTTGCTATAACGATTTATCAAAAAATCACCAAAATTAAAAAAAAAAAAAATTTAAATTGAAAATAAAATAATGAAATTATAAATAACATATAATAAAAAAAAAAACGCCAAAATGAAAAATATCACCAGAATTTAAAAAATTTCAGAAATTTTAAAAATCATCGGACTTAAAAAAAAATGCAAACATTAAAAAATGTTTTGGAGATATGCACGTTTTAAATTTTATTCAGGCAGTGTTTTTTTTTTCAATACTAGCATTTGTTTTGTTTTTCTTTGCATTTTGCGGATTTTTTTTTTTTAATATTAAATTTGATTTATTTTTTTTCACATTTTGGAGATTTTGTCAAATATTTGCAAATATTTTAATTTTAGCTATTTTCCAATTTTTGTCGACTTGTTTCAGTGTTGGCGCTTTTTTCTTTATTGGCGGCATTTTTTTATATTCTGACGATTTTTAATTGTTTTTTGTTTTAAAATTTCAACATTTTTGATATGACGATTTTTTAATTTTGGCCGATTTTTTGTTTTTTGTTTTTTTTTTTTTTAATTTTGAAGTTTGTTTTTCAAATTTAACAGTTTTTATTGACACTTTTTTTTTAATTATGGTTGCTTCCTCAAATAATGATAATTTTTATTATTTTGTCGCTTTTTAAAAATTGTAAAAGTCTCTACTAAAAATTTGTTTGAAATTAAAACCGATATTCAATTATTTAGATACTGAAATTAAATCAATAGTTACAAATTATGTTAATCGATACAGCAATTTCCGTAATATGACCGAATTTGAACCGAATTTGATTTAAATTTTAATTGAATTTATAAACATTTTAATTAAAACTCGATTTATGGTTTTACACATAAAACCTATAAATCGAGTTTTAATTAAAATGTTTTTTTAAAAAAAAAAAAAAACTTAACAAAAAAAACTAATAATTTTACTCGTTTCTTTGTAATATAATTTTTACTAAATTTTTTAATAGCTGTTGCTGCTATTTTACAGGTTTCCTTTTGGAGTTCACTCACATTGAGAAAACTCAGAATCCCGGACTAAAATGTTTCTTAAATAAGTAAATGGCATACTTACTAATTTTTCTTCTAAATACTTAAAATCTCCATATAAATTTAAATGATCTCTGAAAACTTGATTAATTTTCATAAGACGACCATCAAATGATTCTTTTCCAGTTGTAAAAGTTTGTTCATACATTGTAGGATATGGACCATGTTCATTAAAATAATGAGCTGATGCAGCATGCAATTGAGCCAATTTCTGTAAGACCGCCTTGGTATGTAAGAAATCCAAGCCTAAATGTCTGTTGAAATTCTTAAAGCCTTTGGGAAGTAAATCTTCTAATATAATAAACTCATCATCGATATTTTTTCCAATAGGTTCCAGTAAAATAGGCGATAATTTTATTTGCAGGCCTGCCTTTAGATAATATTGTTCAAACGCTGGTATATACTTTGTGTAAGTTGTGTATTCTTTAAGGAATATTTTGGATTCCTTAATAATTTTTTGCAATTTTTCGGGTGTTGGTTTTATTTTAATCATATACGATGTGGATGTTTTTGTTAAATCTTTCAATTCGACTTCGATTGCTACTCTAAGCATGATGGTCATATAATTTTCACCCGTCTCAACAGCCGGTTTAACGGTAAATTTTATAATTTGTTTAAAATTGGAAAAATCGTTTTCTAAAAATTGTTCAAATAAGTTTTCATTTAACCATTCGGGTATCTCGTTGACCCCGGAATTTTTAATTGTTTCTTCTATAGCCCCAATGTTATTCGCCATGTTTGGAGTTTTATTTATTTGTGACTTTATACCTTAAAGATGCCAGAGATACTATCTGATATTTAAATTAGATTTTATTTTATTTTTTTAAAACTGATAAGCAGACGTTAATGTCATATATGTGTATTGCAATTAAATACTAAAAATGCAATTTGTATATCTTTTAGGATGTAGATAAGGAATGTGAACACCAATAATAATATTGGTTTAAACTTTGATTTTGGGTTGACCTTGTAAGGCTCTGGGACTAGACCAGACACATTTTTTTGGTATCCCTACACTCATAAAAAGCCAGCACAAATAGTTGGACTTTGGTTTTGTACTTACCGGATCTGATCAGAGGCTGGTCCAGATTCATTACTAGGTGTATAGGATGTTAATTTCTACTAATTTATGAGTACGGAGAAATGATTTGGTATCCATACCCAGCAAAAAATAACCTGAATTTGGTAAGCAGTAACTAAATTTGTATGCTTCCAAAATAGCGCTTCACCGCCTTGCATACAAAAAAGCAATCTGTTGTGCTACCTAAAATGCCATCTTTGAAGCAGTGAATAATGCTTACAATGAAGCAATAATGATTCAGAGCGTTGTGGGCGTTGTAGTGTAATGGTTAGCGCGTTGGGCTGTTACAAAGATGGTCCCGGGTTCGATTCCCGGTGACGACAGCATCAATTTAGAAAAATAATATGTATGAGTTTTCTATCACTTAAATGTATCGCTGTGTCCACCTTCGGTGTTCCCATAGCTCTTAGCCCCACCGAAGTAAAATAATGAATCAGGGCTATGAAACAAAAAGCTTCAATAAATTCGTCAACTCTACATCAGGTTGCGAGTAACAACTGTTCTAAGACTTATCATCTCGCGCAATTTCAGTGTTGCCATGTTTGAAGCCCTTCATCTTTCACCACTTTTCATCTCTCCACTATCCCCTTTCCAAAGAAAGCAACACATTAGTTAATAAAAAGAATTTCCTGAGTGTTGCTTCTCAAAAAAAAAAAAAAAAAAAAAAAAATACTAAAATCAGTCATTAGACCTGGAGGATACAAACACTGTATAAGTAATTTCCATATCGCTGCTTGGTGAAAAGTTGTTCGGTGGTTTACATCTTTGAAATTTCGAAGTTTTTTCCATAAGGTTTGGCACCGTATATGGAATTGAATTTTGAGAACAGTATTTGGAAATTAGTGTAATACAAAAAAGTTTAAGATATACCGAATTCATGACAGCGCACCAATAACGGAATACGAACATCACAGAGTTATATGGAATTGTCGTAAAGTTTTTGACTATATATTTTTCACAAATTCACAATAACACTTGAAATTGCCTTGCGTATTGTGTGAACTTAATTTATTAGTAAACAGCACGTACGAGTCAAAAAGCCATTTTAAAAATTGTAAAAACAAAATATAATAAACTTTTTAAAAATTTTGCGAAATTTTATTATTTTTTCGCATTTATTTTTTTTTTTTAACATGACTTGAGAACATGGTTAGGTATATATAGAGTGAATATTCAAGACTAAACTAAATCGATAAAGTGCAAACAAATGTTCCCAGCCAGAAATTGCCAATGGTCAGAAAAATCAAGTACTGGTAAATCAATTTATTTTTAATACCATTGGCAGAAATTCAAATTAAAGCACTGGCAAAGCCCTTGTTTACAATGCAAAAATGTGCTTTGCCAGTACTTAATTTATAAAATTTACAACCGTCAAAAAATTAAAGCACTGGCAAAGTCGTAATTTAGAACGCTTTGCCAACGTTAGTAAAACATGCTTTTAAAGCATTGATTTTAAAAAATGTACTACACTTTGTTAAAAAATATTAAAATTGTGCTTTTTTATGTTTGTGAAAATTATTTTTTTTCATAACCTCAAAGAGATTAAATTTTTCATTTTGCATATTTTAAAGTATTTAATACGACTTCCTGCAAATTAGTAACGTTTTCTCAAAATAATCAAGGTCTCTTTTAACCCTCTAACTGGCAAAAGATGTTTTGCAACGAAATTCATACCATTTGCTCGACTCGAAAAACAAATAATAAGTTCTTCAACAAAATTCTTTATCGTTGACTAATTTAGGCGATATGAGTCAAAATGTTCTAGCGTGCATTTTAGAAACTAAAGCATATAATAGAAAAGTTTTGAACAGAAAATATTTCTCTTACCAAGATATAACCACGCTCGAAAAACTATATTTTTTTTCTGCTCCTATTTAAGCATATATCGCGATTTTCGCTTTTTGGAAAAAGCGAAATTAGGCAAAAAAAAGTATCTAAACTTCAATTTATATTGTTCAAACTTCAACGCTTTGCTATTAATACTTAATGTTTTCTTTCTCCAAAATTTCGTAAAAATCCACCTATTAGTTTATAAGTCCTTAGAAAAATGCTGATCAAATCCTGAGAAACCTTGCGCTAAAGTAATTACTTATTATTAGTACGAAACGGCTTCAATCTTACACTCAAAAAAAAAGTTTGTAAAGTCAGCAAAAAATTTTGCTGAGTCAGCAAAATTTTAGTCAGGAGGATGCTAGCAAAAAAATTGCTAATGTCAGCAAAATCTTTTGCTGAAAATCAGCGAGCTGATTTTTAGCAACAACATTAGTAGATTCAGCAAAAGTTTTGCTAACACTTAGTAGATTAGAAGTAAAAAAGCCTTGGTAAAAATTAATACATTTTTTGCTGAATTTTAGTAGACTGAAAAAAACTCAAAAAAATTGTAAAAAAATTGTAATTTAGTTAATATATTTGCTGAAAATCATAAAACATATTTTTGCGATCCTTTTAAAAATAATTTACAATAATTACGAAATATAAAAATTTTCATTTTTCCACATTGACGACATGAATTAATTTAATATCTGAAAATATATAGAAATAAATATATATAACATAACAACAATTTTCTTTCAACTACTTACATCAATGGTAGTCTAAATGATGCTTTCTTTTAAAGGACGCAACAGCCGAAGATAATTATAGAAACGAAACGAAAAAATAAACAAAAACAAACGAAACGAAAAAAACAACCCTTTTTTTGCAATAAGAAAAAGGAACCTATAAATCTACCTAAGATGTGTGTCTTTGTCTTTCGCTTTACTCTGTCTACATGTCTGTATATGTTTGTTTGCAATTTGACCACACTCATTAATCTATTAACATTTATTATATATTTATATATTTATTTAATACATATTAAATTTAAATATTTTCTATTGGGGATTTTTGAATTTTATTCATCGTCTTCTTAGACAGCGTGCAATTAATACTATAATTAATATGCACATGTTTTTCAATTGTTTGAGATAGGCGTGGTAGAGAAGATTAAGCATACTTTTCTAAAAATCATAACTACATTGTAAATTTTTATTGAATTAGACTGCGCAGTTTCTGGTAACACAACCTTTATCAGTAATCCTTTTTGACAATACTGTAATTATTTGTTATGGTTTTTATTGTTTGATTGCATCTATATGAAATGTTTATTTTTATTTAATTAATAGATAATTATTTTCACAAGCCGGTGACAACGCAATATTTAAGTTGTTTTAATCCTCAATTTTGTTTTATGTATGAAAAACAGATACAAAAGTCTTCCATGGTTGATTTTTTTTATGTCTTATTAGAGTTGTACTTTTTAGTATCATTTTCCTCTTATCTACTACATCTTGACATGCTACGACATCTGCTTCATTCTGCGTATATCTTTCAATCTGGTTGTCGTCCACACTATTAATGTGCTTATCAGCACAATTTTTTTTAGCAAAATTAATTAGTAAAACATTAATATATTAGTAAAGCATTAGTATAAAACAGTTAATTGCTGAATAATTATAACAAAAATTTTAGCTGAAAACACGATTTTAGCAAAAAAAATTGCTAAAAAATAGTATACCTGATTTACAAGACGTTTTACTAACTTTTGTACTAACTTATTTTTTGAGTGTACTTATATTTTATTATAAAGAGTTTGTAGTCAACTTAAATTTTGTTTTTAGATTTTTGAAAACTATAGTTTTTTAAAAATAATTGGTGTTTGAAATTTTACAAAATTTAGGTTGTAAAGCTTACTCGCTTCCAAACCGTGGACGGCACACGAAAAATTTATTGGCAACATATTAAGTAAAATTTAGTTTTCTATCGAAATATATTAATTTCTAAGTACAAAACACTCATTTGACGCATTTGTGGTAAATTTTATGAAACTTTTATTAAATCCAAGCAAAAACGTCATACTACATATATACTTAAAACTTAAAACTGCCATAATTTTTTTTTGCCGTTAAATATAAATTATTAACGTTGATGGATTTCACATACTTTTAAATCGGCTAACACATTCACAAAAGGCTATTCATGTCAAACAAAAACAAAATTTTGAGAATATTTTTCCTTTATATCATTAGTGACTTTAGAAACCTCTGAAAACGATAACACATACCCTAAGATCTATTTAAATATTGGGATGGCTTTGTTGCTGCGGTATGATAAAGCTGAAATATTTAAATTTTTTGTAAATATTGCTTTATCGCTCCTTATTTTCAAGGTATGAGTCATTTTAAAAAACCTGAAAAAGATGAAAAATATCCATCTTCAAAACTTTAAATACACTGAGAGAGCCATTTATGCAAAATTGAAGATTTTTATTAAATGGATTTTTTACATAGTTTTTTTTACTAACTTACTATCTTTAGTGTAGCTTTATCTACAAAATTATCTTTTCAAATTTGTTTTGTCTTCATAGGATCATCCCAAAGGCTTTACTGGTGTCGTAGCACATAAAAGCAAATTGTTTAAACGTGAAATTATGGCCTACAAAGAAATCTTACCAAGAGTTGAAGAACTTCTGGCTTCAATAGGTGATACCACTAAAATTGCTCCCGCTTGTTATTATACCACAGAATCGCCACAACCCTTCCTCGTACTCGAAGATATGACTTTGACCGGCTTTGAAAATTTCGAAAAAGGACGTTTACTGAATTTGGATTATGTTTTACCTACAGTGGAGAAATTAGCAAAATTACATGCTTGTTCGGCGGTAATTGCTGCTGAAAATCCAAAAATCATGGAAGATTTTGCAGAAGCGCCAATATCACGCAATCCCGATCGTAAGGAATTCTTAGGCTTCTTTCCCGTCAATGTACGCTGTGTAGCTGAAGAGATTTCCCATTGGAAGGGTTATGAAGAGATTACTGAGAAAATGTTTAAATTGGCTGAAAATGTTTTACAAAGCGCTGTAGAATGTATGAATCACATGAAAATGGCTTTCGGGTATTTAATGTGGCAGATTTATGGATAGATAATTTAATGTTTCATTTAAATAATGAAACTAAAGAACCCGATAATGTAGCATTGGTAAGATATTTAGAAAAAAAAAACACCCAAAAAATAGCTTAGAATTAAAAAAATTTATTAATTCATTTACAGCTAGATTTCCAATTATCCTATTACGGCAATCCCGCTGTTGACTTAATTATTTCCTTTATGGTTCGCTAAACGAGAATGTGCGCAAAGTTCATTTAAAATATATTGTGCGTGAATATCATCGCATTTTAAAAGACACTTTAGAAAAGCTTCATTATAATGATGATATTCCCTCTCTTGAAACAACTCACAATTGATTTAATTAACAACAGTTTACAAGGTATGAAAATCTTAGATAATTTTTACAAAATTTTTGTTTGAAAATTTATTTTTTCATTTCTTTTAGGTGTTATTGCTGCCACTTGCTTAACACCCATTATATTTATGGAACAGGAGGGTTTTGAAAATTTAGAAAATCTTACTTCTCGCACTGACGAAGGTGATGAAATGCGTCGTAAAAATGTTGAAAATCCTAAATATAGAGCATTTCTGCAACGTACTGTTAAAGAATTTGAATTAAGTGGATTTTTAGATGTATAAACGCATGTAAATAATGTATTATGTATATTAATGTAAATTTTAAGAAGTTATTGTTGATTTTTTGTTGAAAAATTATAAGAAAATACATATTTTTCTAATGAATTCAAGACATTGAACAATTTCAGGCAAATCAAAATGAAATGCAAATATTATAAACCATTATTTAGTTTGATATTGATATTTTAAAAAATTATGTTTTTTCGAAATATATGAAAATTATTCAAGTTCGATGGCCATACTCTATATTTCTTTATTATGATATTGTTCTATCAAATAATCTATAGACTTTTTGTTTTTAAATTTATTAATTGACCACTTTCAGGAATGTGTTGATATATCTATTTCGGTAATTTTCTAGGTTCCCATCATCAGAACACGTTTTGAAAGAAGTGACAATCCCATGCAAAACATCAAACATTCATATAAACTAGCTATTACACTAAATGAGAACTTAAATATGAGTTCGAAGTTAAAGATCAAAATAAATTGAAAACTTGTTCGTTTATGTGTGAACTCATATCTTAGTTCTCATTTAATGGGATAACTAGTTTATATGAATGTTTGATGTTTGCATGGGATTGTTTCACTTCTTTCAAAACGTGTTCTGATGATGAGAACCTAGAAAATTTCCGAAATAGATCTATCAACATATTCCTAAAAGTGGCCACTAAATAAATTTGACAACAAAAAATCTATAGATTATTTGTTAGGACAATATCCTTATAAAGAAATATAGAGTATGGCCTCGAACTAGAATAATTTTCATTTTCATAAACCATTATTCACGCTCAATTTTTTCAAACTTGATAATTGTCTGTAAACGCATAGAAAAAATATGATTGAAGTTCAGTGGACACAAGAAATTATCATATTACTATCGTAACAGACATAAACATGATTCTGACTGATCATATTATGAACACTGAGAACGATTTTATCATCATGTAGGATCATAATATGATTATAAGGATCATATTATTATTGTTACGTCTTTTAACCATAATACGATGCTCCTCAACTATCATATAATTATGTTTTTTTCTCTGCGTATAACACCAAACTTGTTATATAAACTTTTGTATATTTCGAGGGTGAGAGGAAAATTACTAACTAATGTTTATATGTAAAATTTCTAAAACTTTAGACACTTTGAGGCAAAATATTTTCAAACAATTTTTTTGTATGACAAAAATAAGATTTTGTGTATGTGTTACTCGATGATTATGTATGCTAAATAACAACATTTTTTTATTAAAACATTGATTTCAAAATATAACGAAAAAACGCAAGTTTATCGGTTCGGCGGTCAAATATTGAATTCTTTGCTTATCTATGAACTTTTCTTTAAATTTGAAACTCAAAATCGCATCTAGTAAGCCCAATAAACATCTTCCCATTTGCAAATTTGTCCATAATGCTTTAAAATACTAAATTCAGACAAAAAGCTTTTTCTGGCCAAAGACTTCGGTCGGAAACTATTCGAATTACATCAGTTTATAAATCTTATTGTATTTATTACCTGTAAAAATATATATTTTAGAACTAACTAACACTCATTTTTTGCCGGTTTGATGATATTTAATTGGGTTTATGCTTTATATTTTTGGATAAATTTTTATAAATATTTAAAAAATACCAATTTAAGCAGCGCAAACGGCAACGAATTCCAAGAAAGTAAACAAACTGTTTTGTCATACTAATTAGGAGTAAACGTGGTGCGAAAACGTTCCGTAGTTAATCAAATTAATTGCTCTGATGGACGATTTTGTTGACCGTGAAATGGACGTAGTGCGTGATACGTATTTCGAACAGAACCATGATTTTCAAAAAAAAAATTTGCACAATATGGAAGCGTTGTTGAGGCGTCAGTCTATTCATGTTGAAATGCTAAACCAAACTAAACATTAATCACTTGACAGCTGACAAAATGGCCAGCAGTTAAAAAAGTGCTGCCAACTTAAAGCTCTATACCTGTATAAAAAACACCCTTTACATATAAAGAGATCGGAAAGGGACGAGATGATGACGTTGCTTTTGGAACAACCCTATATTGATATAGTCAAATTTCTAGTTGAAAAGATATTCGTTCCATTTTCTTTTGTCGCTTATAGGAGAATAAATTCTGTTAGTTTAACATTGCTGCAATATACTTGTTCATGTATCGGGGCATTTGGCTTGGAAAGAAACATGTGTGAATTGATCGAAAAAGAATATCAAATCTCATTTAAAGTTAGATAAAACTTAATCTATATTATATATGACCATTAGAGTGTAATTTTTTAAAAATTTCACTTTAATGCTCAAATTAAAAACACTCACAAAATTAGCAAAAGTCGATTATTGAACAGTGATACGTACTTTTAATAGATTTGGTCATGCTGATTTCAAATTTATTTCCAAAATTTTTATCACGTTAAAATTTCGAGAAAATCGCTATTGAAAACGAGAAAAATTGTGTTTTTAACCATTTTTGAAGTTGGGTACAGAAAGCATCAGAATAGCTTAATCATTTTTATTATGATGGGTAGATACGTTGAACTGTATTCTCTGGAATGAATTAACATATCGTTGAAAATTTGTTAATTATTATAGGTAAAAATTACAGTTGAAAAATGCTCCATCAAAAAAATTGCCAAATATTAAATTTTTTTAAATATCATAGACCATGCATACGACAAACTTTAATTTATTTTATTGTCAAGATATAAACTTTGAACTTTAACTTTTTTTAATGTTGGCGGAAACATTAAAATTATTACACCAACTTTGTTTAAATTGCATTTCAAATATAAGATATCTTTGAAATTGTACGAAATTATAATACTTTTTTTCAATTTCATATAAAAAATGTATTCAATTTTTTTTTTTTTTTTGTAGAAGGCATTTGATAAGTGTATCTATAAGCTATTTTAAGAATCAGTTGCAGAAAACTTCTTCAATATTAAAGAGTATTGCAACTACTTATCTGTATTCTGAATCATTAGAAAGCGTCAATCGAATGATTAAAGTCCTCGAAAAGAGCCAAAATGCCATTTTTACCAAATTTGTGACATGATGGAAAAATTTAGGAGCCCGATTTGGAATCAGGACAACAAAGAGTATATAAGTCACATATCGGCATTCAAGCCAATTAAGTTTGTCGAGGTGTGTTATTGCAGTTTATGTCTAAAAGTTATTCGGTGAAAACCGTGGCACCTAGCTACCATGACATGACCACGAATAGATTTTTAAAGTCATTTATTGAGATATTGCTATCAATACTTATCAATTATTGATATCACACACAGAGAAATAAAGTGCTAACCGAATTGAAAAGTGTATATTAATAGTAACAACTTATAAATTCAGTTAGTACAACGATATTAACATTAGATTTCGAAAAATTTTGGGTGTTGCAAATAAAATTCTGTTAAATTAACCGAACTTTGTTGTGAAAACTAATATAAAGTTGTGCCAACTGTCTCGAATTAGTAACAACCGAATTTGAGTCATAGTAACCGAATTTTAGTTAGCAAATTTCTGTGTGCAATTATTGAGATATTGCAATTAGATTTTCACTAAAAACTACATTTTTTCTTCTAATTTAGAAATTTTTTTAAATTTTGTCTTGGAATTTTTTGCGTTTGCACTCAAATACTACACAAAACACGCTTTCACTGTTGGATCGTAATAATGTCTCAAATTATAGAAGATGCATCACAAATCGGTGATGAGATCTTTAGCCAGATCGAAATACTAGTATCAACCTAGCTAATAATGTTTGATATGCTTTATTTTTGTAAATATACGGAGGTTGAAAGCTCGTTATAAATTGAAAATAACATAAAAATAATCTTGATGTATATTAAAACAAAAAACTAATATAACTGTAAAAAAATATTACTTGAGCCAGAGTACAAACTAAAAATTTTTTATATAAATAGAACACTTTTGGTCTTCAAATTTAGTAACGTCATGATGCTTGTTAGGAAAAGACCTAACCACGTGCGTGAATACTAAGAAGACAAGAATGGAGCAAAATTGATCATTAATAGGTTTTTTGTTAAAGTTCTGCCTATTATGGAGGCTCTAACTTTTCTAATACTTCGGGTTCTGATGAGATCTTTAGCCATATCGAAATACTAGTATCAACCTAGCTAATATGTTTGATTTGCATTATTTTTGTAAATATACGGAGGTTGAAAGCTCGTTATAAATTGAAAATAACATAAAAATAATCTCGATGTATATAAAAACAAAATATTAATATAGCTGTAAAAAATAATTTTTATTTTTTTAGCTTGTCAAAATTAATTCAAAATTATGTGACATACAAGGTGAAAATGCTATAAATTTTGCGATTGGCCCCTAATGTCAGTTCTGTTTTGACATTTGTGTAGTAAACACATGCGAAATACACGTTAATAAACAATGTTACGCTACACTGCTCCAGAACGCGGAATATTGGTGACTATTTATTTGACCAATAATCGGTCGGTGACTTTGGCACAACGTGAATTTCGTCGCAGATTTCCTGGCCGTCCAACGCCTACTGGTGAAACACTGCGACGTTTAGCCGCTCGCCTCGAAGAGACTGGCACAACACGAGATGCTGCCAGGCGTGGCAGACCCCGGAGTAGCCGTTCTGCAGAGAATATTGCTGCTGTAGCCGAGGATGTCATGGAAGCGCCATCGACATCGACCAGACGACGTGCCACGCAAATGGGTATCAGTCAACGGTCTTTACAGCGAATTTTAGTACAAGATTTGAACATGATTTCCGTACAAAGTCCAGACGGTGCATCAGCTGTTAGCTGCTGACCGCCAATCGCGTGTAACATACGCTCAAGCCATCCTTAATCACCACCAAGAGGAAGATGATTTTTCATCAAAAATAATCATGAGTGATGAGGCCCATTTCCATCTTTGCGGGTACGTAAATAAGCAAAATTTACGCTTCTGGGGCACTGAAAATCCGCGTGTAACCCACGAAGAGCCATTACACCCGCTCAAAGTCACTGTATGGTGTGCTGTTTTCGCTGGAGGAGTCATCGGACCTTTTTTCTTCGAAGACGTCGCGGGCCAAACGGTTACTGTGAATGGTGAGCGCTACAGAGCAATGATCAACGAGTTCTTTTTGCCGCAACTTGATGAATTGGGATTGGAAAACATGTGGTTCCAACAGGACGGTGCAACGGCACACACTGCACGTGCCACAACCGATATGCTGAAGGATGCATTTCCCGGGTGCCTAATCTCCCGTTTTGGCGATTTGCACTGGCCAGCAAGATCGCCTGATTTGACCGCTCCAGACTTCTTTTGAAGTCGCGGGTTTATGTCAACAAGCCTCAGACTCTTGCAGCTCTTAAAGACAATATCCGTCAAGAATGTGAGGACCTCTCGCCGGAAGTTTTGGCCAAAGTGATGGAAAATGCCATTAAAAGGGCTCAAATGACAATCAACTGTGGCGGCGGCCATTTACATGACATCATATTCTCGACTTGATGTAAAAAAAATTAAAATACCAAATAAAAATAATCCACAAGAAGAATCAAAGTTTTTCATTTTTTTTTTTAAATTACAGCCAAAAAACATCGGAAGGTTATTTTTGCGCCACCTTGTATTTTTATTAAAGCGGTTTAGGAAAAATTTTCAAAAATCGAAAACTTTGTTTGCGGGCTGCCACGGGTTAATGCTATCCGATTTTTCTCAAATTCGCACCACCTAACTTTTAGACCTAGTTCTACAATAATCGCAACAATAATTGATAAATACCGAAAGTAAAAAAAAAAATGCTGCTCTAATGACCATTTATTACTATATTTACTCGAGTATATAAAATAAAATTATATTAAAATTGTTTTTTTATGTATTATAAGCAATGAGATTTGTATTCATCTTATCAAATTAAACAATTTATACTATTAAACAATTTAGACTACCTTAACCAACAAAATTGCATATAATTATCTTAACTATTACAACCAATTGTTTCTGTTACAGATATCGGACATTCCATCGAAGACCGGCCAAAACAGGGAATTTTTTATCTTGTGCCTTCCGATTTAAATTAAATTTTGCAATCAGAAACTCTATGCAGTCACTTAAAGATTGGCGTTTTTAGTTCTTCAAATTTTGAAAAATCCACGGTTTTATGCGCAAATTCTTTTTTTTTTTTTTTTAAATTAAAAAATTGCAAAAAGTGTATAATTTTGAATGATCGTATTTTCTTTAATATACATCTGATAATTACCATTTAAATTGCATTGGAATGGTCTACTCCCCTTCTTTTTTATTGCACCATGAAATTCATTTTTTATGCAATTTGTTTTTTAAATGCACTTATCACGAACTAGACCACTCTCGATTTGAAAAAAAGATTGCATGTATGCAAGATAATGGAGTTTTGCTAAAAACAACAACACTCCTGTTTTTCTGGGCCCCGAGGTTTATTTTAATTTAATGAACTACTTAAAACAAGCTTGCATCATTTTTTCATAAAAAAAATGTAATTTTTTAGCAAAAATCAACATATATGGATCCAGATATGTCCATATGCAACACTCCTTGCTTAATATGTGTTCATAAACCATTATTATATGTTCATACATGGAATCGTAAATGTTTATCAGTGTGCATTAACGAAAATTGATCTAATATTTACATATATAATCATACATATCTATACATTTCCATACATGATCATATGTGTACATTAACGAAAATTGGGGGTAATATTTATATATATGATCACATATGAACTCTTATGAACATATATGAATTCAAATGGTGGTTACGGACATCTATGACCTCGAATCACTTCATTTATGTGCATGCATGAGTTCATACATGTTCATTTATATGCATTTATATTAATTTTTAGCCGGAATATTAAATTTAAAAATGTAGTGTTAAGGAGTCGTTTAAATTGTTCTCTCTTAAAAACTATATATTTATATTTTAAGATTTTTTCTGTACTTGACAGATAATAGTATAAACAAAAATATTAAGCTTTTAAAAATATAAGTTTAACCCTTTCTAGTACACGTTTCTCTCCAGAAAAAACCTAATATTCGAGAGCAAACGTGTGTTTGAAAGGGTTAAAATTTGTATTTTAAAAATACAGAATATTTAAATAGGTTCTTTTATCTTTCAAGTACAAAAAAAAACTTTAAAATTTAAAAGTATTGTTTTTAAAATAGAGACGTTTAAAGGGCAATTAACACGACAATTTTAAATATAATCTAAATGAATCCGAGAAAGAAAATAGATAATTGTGTTTTTTTCTATATAAAAATGCTATAAGATTTTTTGCAAAAAATCATTAAGCTGGGACCCTAAAAAGTGCAACTTTATGATAAAAATTACATATTTCGCAAAAATGCATTCTTTTTTTTAAATCGAGAGTGACCATATGCATTTTGAAAATAAATTGCAAAAAAAAATTACATCTTCTTGACGCTGAAAAAAAAAGTAATTCCACATTATAAAAGAAGATAAGTAGACCATTCCAATAAATTTTAAATGATAATTATCTGATATATATTTAAAAAAAAAAATAATACGAATGCTGATACTTACGCACATTTTCCATAGTTTTTATTCTTTAAAAAACGTAAATCGCGTATAAAACCATGGTATATAAAAATTTCGAGAAAATAAAAACGCCAATCTTTAAGTGGGTCCGTAGAGTTTCTGCGTGCAAAATATAATTTAAATTGGCCGATCTTGCGTGAAATGGCCGATCTTGCATGGAATATAATTTTTTTTATTTCACGTTCCTACTTAAATTAATGGCTCTTTATTTTCTGTGTACAAAGAATATATATAAATTACTGATCTAGATCTAATAGACCTCTGCGTTCATATACTGGTAATAATTTTCTTATAATATTCTGTATGTAGGGATTCGTGTACCAAGTATTTTTAAATCGAATGGCCCTTTCATCAGTTTTCATAAGAGCATTAAAATCTGCATCATCGTTAACAACATTTCGTTGAATGGGCTGGATAACACATGTTGAATGGAAGGCTAAAAGTAAAGAAAATATTAATGTAATCTAAAATTGAAAATAAAATTTTCATTGCACAGTAAAAGTTCGAAAAAACATAATTTTTATTTTATTGACTTTGAACAATTTCCACCGCCGAACTTTTCAAGAAAATTTAAACATCTTTTCTGAAGTTTGTTTCTGAATGCGTTAACAAAAAATATTTTGGCCAAAAAACAAAATAAAAGTCAAGGCAAAAAGTTAATATTTTAATTTTTAACATCAAATATCTTTTTAGTTATAAGAGATATCTCACCACCATAAACATGTTTTTTGTTTATCTTATATAGGAGATTATATCAGTAAATTTTTTTTCAAATCGGTTCACATTTACCAAAGTAGCAAGAACTTAAAAATTTGCTATAGGTGACGTGGTCAACTTTGGTGTAATCACCCTGTGGTGGCAGGGTGATATTCATATTCTAAAAGCCTAGGTTCTCTTCTATAACTCTTCCAATTTGTGTGTGAATTGGGCCAGTAGTATAGAAGTTATATACTTATTACCACTTTTTTTTTTAAACACACCACTGTGCACCGTATGCCAACTGTGGGAGTTCACTCAAATCAATGATTATTATTAACACGTTCTGCCAACTTATAACCGACCATCGGCGACGCTTTGCCAAAACTGTGCCGATTGTATTTTTCTGACAGGGCAGTTTTAATTTTTTATGTTTTTATTTTTAAATTCTCCAGAAAAAATATATTGACTTAATAAAATTTCTAGGATTTGCCGAATTCTGTTAAATAACACAGTGCAACACGAAAAAAAATAACCATATACGGACACCACTACGTGATAAAAGACTAAAAAAAAGACCCGTGTCTCCCAATTTTTCCCAAAGTCATAACCTTTTTTGTTTATGGGCCGCCAAAGATTTGGGGCCTCGGTATCATTTTCGCAAAAAAGTGATCATTTTCTCAGGCTCATATCTTGCAAACCGTTCAGAATTTCGATTACTCTCTATGGCAAAGTTGTAGCTCTTATCATAAGGAACAAAAATTGCGAACATATAAAATCAAAACAACTTCACCTTCCAGAACAAAATCGCAAAAAACTTGAAAAAATTCGATTTTTTTTTACCTTTTTTCCCGTGTTCAGGTCCATAGGTAGCAAACCGTTCAAAATTCAAGGAAACAATCAACTACAAAAATTTACCTAAAATCTCAATAAACAAATTTCTAGAACATATAAACTTCCTGGGAATTGGGTTTGCTACCAATGCACCTGAACAGGAGAAAAAAGGAAAAAAAAAATTAAATTAAAAAATTTTTCACTTTTGCGCGCTACCTAAACAGTGTTAAGAATCATCTCTAGGAAGTTTACATGTTTGAGATCTTAGGTAAATTTTTGTAGTTGATTGTTTCCTTGAATTTTGAACGGTTTGCTACCTATGGACCTGAACACGGGAAAAAAAGGTAAAAAAAAAATCGATTTTTTTTAAGTTTTTTGCGATTTTGATCTGGAAAGTGAAGTTGTTTTGATTTTTTATGTTCGTAAGTTTTGTTCCTTATGACAAGAGCTACAACTTTGCCATAGAGAGTAAATCGAAATTCTGAACGGTTTGCAAGATATGAGCCTGAGAAGATGATCACTTTTTTGCGAAAATGATACCGAGGCCCCAAATCTTTGGCGGCCCATAAACAAAAAAGGTGATGACTTTGGGAGAAATTGGGAGACACAGGTCTTTTTTTTAGTCTTTTATCACGTAGTGGTGTCCGTATATGGTTATTTTGCCATGACTTAAAAAATTACACACAGTGTAATAATATACTAAAACTAATCGTAAAATTTATGAATATTTAAGCACGCCTACTTTGCCCTTTTTTTCATTATTCCGTTTTTTTTTTTTTTCTTATAGAAGAACAAATACTCTTAGTTAGTCGTTGCTGCGATATACTTTTTTCTGTAGCGGGACAGTTGGCTTGGAAAGCAACATACAGTCATGTTTTTTTATTGGTACACTTCGGATACTATGTAGGCAAAGACCACTGCATATGTAGTTACAAACCAATGCAATTTAACTTAAAGAAAGGACGACTTACATTTCAGTAAATTTAACTAACATTGTCAATTGTTTTCCAATGTTCAAAAAATGAACCACAATTCAGTCTCCGACTAGCACTCAACGAGTACAGTCAACTATTCTCTGTGAATTGTTTAAGCGCATCGCGATCAGTGCATTTTATTAAAAAAAAATATAATAAATAAATAAACAAACAAAAATCATTTGTTATATATTTATTTCAACTGTGCTCAATTACAAAGTGAAACATTTTGTTTTACGTGTATTAAGTATCCACAATGGCCCCCGGGCCCCGCCTCCAAGGGGATAACCGGTTTGCTCTTCTTGCTGACCGGAGTCCCCAAAGTAAAAGAAAAAAAAGAAATAGAGGAGAATCCCCTGTTGATTTTCCCACTCTCCCTTCACCACCAAAAACCTACAATCCCAAATACATTGTTATTGCTTCATGTGACGAAAAAAAACCTTTAACAGAATATTCGTGTTTTGCTATTCACAGAGCACTACACCTTATTAGTAAAGACATCATATCAATTTCCCAATTAAGAGATGGCAATTTGCTCTTATTAGTCAAAGATAATTTAACGACAAAAAAATTTCTTTCTACTAATGAACTTTTTGGTGTATGTCCAATTGTTTGCAAATTACATGATTAACTAAATTTCAATAAAGGTACTATTTTTGCACCTTTCCTTGCAAAAATTTCCTCAGAAGAAATCATAAAAGAACTGAGTCCCCAGGGAGTAAAGGATATTTACAAATATGAAAAATTAGTAGACGGCAAAAAAACTACCTCAGGAGTAATTCTCTTAACATTTGACTTATACCAAATTCCAGAATCAATTGATATATCCTGGTACAAAGTGAAAGTACGTGAATACATCCCAAACCCAATGAGATGTAAAAGTTGCCAATTGCTTGGGCACACAAAGAAACGGTGTAGAAGCTCTCCTTCGTGTGTCAACTGCAACCTTCCCCCTCATTCCCCAACTGTCTGTACTCGTACATTTTGTGCAAATTGTGTTGAAGCCCACCCTGCATCATCAAACCAGTGCAAAAAATTCATCCAACAAAAAGAGATTCTCAAAATAAAAATAAAAAACAAATGCTCAATGCGTGATGCCATTGCAATTCACAAAGAAAAATCAAATACAATATCATTATCCACTTCTTACTCCGCAGTTACCGCCAATAACACCATTTCAACCCCCAATAACACAATTTCTACCGCCATTAAATCAATTTCTAATACCAATAATACAATCTCTACTGCCAAAAATACAATTTCTACCTCCAACAATACAAAAACAGCAACAATAATTCTACCTTCAAACTCTAGTACATTAAAAACTAAAAAAATTATAGAAAACACTTCCACATTACACTCAAACCCCATAAAAAATCTTACTCCTGAGTTTAATAAAACAATCGAAACAATCATACACAAACCCAAAATAAACGAACAAAAAGACACAAACAAAAATTTAGAAACAAAAAATGAACAAACCGATCGTACAACAATCAAACCAACATTCTCTGGTAACTTAGCTACCAACAAAAATCTCTTTTTATCCCCACAAAAATCTATTTCTCTTTCAGACTACAGTTCTGACTCAGAAACTCCCGTAAAACAAATAGAATTTATGGCATCTGACGATGACATGTCAGAGTAATTATCTTTAAAAAAATAATTACGTATAAAAACAACAATCAGCAAAAATATAAAATAAATAAACTCTTTTCTCTTTTTTATTTTTTTTTATTTTTATTTTCTTTTTTCATGGTAATAAATATATTACAGTGGAATATACGAGGATTTACCAACAATTACACTAGTCTACAAATATTAATCTCGGAACATAAACCTGATATCATATGTTTGCAAGAAACAAAATGTAGGAATGATTTCACTCCATATATCCCCAGGGATTATTTTGGTTACTTTCATAACCCTAATTTAACTTCTAAACAAGGCACAGCTATACTTATCAAAAAACACATACCGCACAATGTAATAAATACCAATCCATTACTCAACTTAGTAGGTCTACAAATAAAATCTAACATTTCGTTTGCCATTTTTTCCTTTTATTCACCACCAGCAGACACGATACCCATATCCGACCTAAGTAACACCATTGATAACATTAACTCACCAATTATAATGACTGGTGACTTTAATGCTTGGAGCCCTCTCTGGGGTTCCACAAACTCCAATAGCAAAGGCACAACGATTGAAAATTTTTTAGTACCAAATCTCTCAGTTCTTAACGATGGTTCACCCACACATTTTAATACCCATAATACGTTTTCACATATAGATCTTACAATTTCATCTCTTTCTTTTGTACCAATGTGTAGATGGCAAGTTATAGACGATCTCCATAATAGTGATCACTATCCTATTATGACTCAAATAACAACCAATACCCTCCACATTAATACAAAACTTTCAAAATTTAACATCAAAAAAGCCAATTGGGACATTTACCAAAACAAAATTTTTCAATTTAATCAACATTTCAGTACTTCCCCCAATGTTAACAAGGAGGCAGCCTCCATAAGGAAAATAATTAAACTTTCTGCAAACGAAAGTATTCCTATATCGTCAAATAGAAATAGAACAAAACCCGTTCCCTGGTGGTCCAATGAACTTCAAATACTTAAAAAATAAAAAACAGGAATCTTGGAGACAATTTCGTCGAAATATGTCTACAGTTAACCTCGTAGCTTACAAAAAAAAAAATTTCAATTTTTAATAGGGCAAAAAAATTAGCAAAAATTAATTCATTTAAAGAATTCACTAACAACCTAAATCCATCTGCATCCTCAGCAACTCTGTGGCAAAATATAAGAAAATTAACAGGGAACTATATTCCCCAAACCATTTCTTCTATTTCATTTAATAATAACATTATAACTTCAGCCAACGAAATATCAGAAATTTTCGCTAAATATTGGTCAGATAATTCCAAAGACTCGAATTTTTCCAATTGCTTCAAATCAGAAAAATCACAAACACTAGCTTCTCTAGCTATAACACCGTGTCCAATCCGATCAAGTGACATAGAGTCACCTTTCAATATTCATGAATTAACACGCTGCCTACAAACCTCTAAAGGTAAAACCCCAGGTCTGGATAAAATATCCTACCCTATGATCAATATGGTCCCAGAATTCTTCAAATATCGTATACTTAACCTTTTTAACAAAATCTTTGATACAGGGATAATTCCCCAATTTTTTAAAACAGCCTCAGTAATCACTATACACAAAAGCAACAAACCAATAGACAATGTCGATTCATATCGACCTATCTCTCTCCTCCCCTGCATTGCTAAATTGCTAGAAAAAATGATTTCTAAGCGACTAATGTTTTTCATCAAAAAACACAAACTCTTGCCACATAACCAAACCGGCTTCCACCACCGGTCTAAGCACCACCGATGCCCTTTTGTATCTGGATCATATTATATGCAAAAATCGATCTACTAAAAAACATACGTCTATACTGTCAATCGATTTTAATAAAGCATTTGACAGAGTAGGAATTCACATCGTACTTCAAAAACTAGCAAAGTGGTCATTAGGTCCAAAAATGTTTAATTTTATCAAATCTTTCCTTACAAACAGAAAATTTTCCGTTCGTGTCAACGGCACCTTTTCAAATGTTTTTCCTCTGGATAACGGCATTCCTCAAGGGTCACAATTGTCAGTAACTCTATTCATAATTGCCTTCGATGACTTAAGTCGTATCTTAAACATAGATAAAAGAGTCGATCATTGCATTTATGCTGACGATCTCTATGTTATATCTAATGAACAAGAAAATGACAAAATTGCACAAGTTTTTCAAGAAATTTTAATTAAAATTAACAACTGGTCAATAACTTCAGGTGCAGACATATCGTTTGAGAAAACGAATCATCTGCATATATGTAAAAAACGGAACTGTAACGAAATTAACATAATTTTTAACAACTTTTCTATTCAAAATGTAAACAATTGTAAAATTTTAGGTCTTAATATTGACTGTAAATATAACTTTAAGAATCATTGTAATTATTTAAAAAGAGATTTAACCAGTAGATTAAACATTATTAAGTACTTATCATCAAGTAAAAGTCAAATGCATACAAACAGTCTGCTAAGATTAGTAAACTCGGTTATGTTATCCAAAATCGATTATGGTTTAGTCATCTATTATAAGACTTCCAAGACAACATTTAAAATTATAGAAACTATTTTAAACGCTGCCATTAGAACCAGTCTGAGGGCATTTCGTACGACCCCGATCAAGAACATTCAAGCAGAAGGTGGTTTTGAACCTCTTCGTGTGCACGCCAATAGGCTCTTGCACCGCCTTCTGCACAAAATTAGCTGCTCCAACTCTTCACTGCTCTACAAACACATAAGCTTGTTAAAAAAGAGG
Organism: Delia radicum; assembly: GCA_021234595.1. NCBI lineage: Eukaryota > Metazoa > Arthropoda > Insecta > Diptera > Anthomyiidae > Delia > Delia radicum. Next base: position 81,500,189 of record CM037851.1, read on the forward strand.
AAAACAATGCCAAAATATCCATCAACCCTTTGCAATATCGGTAAAATTGCAAAAAAGAATAACATAAGTGATTACTCTCCACCGTTGGAACTCCATCCTCCGTGGTTGCTAGAATCCAATAACTTTTGAAAAACCTCCAAAACTTTAACAAAACCAGCACATCACCTATAGTCTTTAAATCATTATTTAATGAAATATACAGCGAATATAACAACAATGGCTGGGACTTCCTCTTCACAGACGGTTCAAAAACTACAAAACATGTTGGTTTTGCCATAACTGATGGAGCTGGAAGCACACAAAAAAAGGGAATATTACCACATGAAGCAACTATATTTGAAGCTGAAGCAATAGCAATATTGGAAGCACTAAAGCTATGTGAAAATTCACATAGAAAACACATTATCTGCACAGATAGCCGTTCGGTCTTTGATGCAGCTTTAAATCAAAATAATAAAAATGAATTAGTGGTTTCTATACAACAACAAGTAATAAAACTTAAAAACATTGTTAAGCTACTGTGGATTCCTAGCCACATTGGTATCACAGGCAATGAGGCAGCAGACCTTGCCGCAAAATCGGTCTACCTTCAACCCACATACTTGTCTATACCTAAATCCAAACAATTTTTAAGAAGATGTGTCATCTTAAAACTTAATAGATCTTTAGATCGCAAATGGAATAATTACAACCATCCGTACAAAATCATCAATCCAACTAAACAACCCACATTTTTACCAACGTCAACCAACTGCCTACAAAATAAATGTTTCACTAGACTTCGTCTAACACATACCCCGCCTCACCCACCAATATTTGACAAAAACTGATCAATTTGAACAAAACTGATCAACCAGTATGCACATTCTGCAACTCGTCAACTTTAACCGTGTTTCACATCTTAGTAGACTGCCCAGCCCTCGAGAACTTACGTGTATCTATTTGCAATTCTTCTAATATTGTAGATTTATTAAAATTACCAACTAAAGATAACATTAACAGTCTTTGATTTTGTAAAAAAAATTTCTTTACATTACCAAATTTAATTTTTGAAATCCTTAATCAAAACCAAACATGTACATATGTAAATATCTGTATATAAAAATAAATTTAATTAATAATCACAAAGCCGATAGCCATTGCTGCTAGTGCTTTTTTAGCTTTAAATTTATTGTAATTTTAATTATAATAAATATGAAAATAAATAAATAAAATAAAATGAACCACAATTGTAGTAAAAATTAACCACATGTTAGTAAAAAATAAACAAACATTAATTTTTTTTATTTTTTTAAATAACAAAAAACTACTGTAACAAATTAATGTGAAATCATAAAACAGTCATTTCATGTGGTTTTTTTTTTTAATGAACTACAAGGTGTTCTACAAATGACCGACATTTACATTAAAAATAAAGAAACTGTATTATAGCCGAAACAACTACATGTTTTGAAAGCAGAAGTTCACTGAGTGTATTTACTAGTAGATTAATAACACGGTGCGACAGTCCAAAAAACCTGGGACCGGATATTATTTTTCTTGTAGGGCTTGTTGAGTAAAACAAGATTCCCATAGTGAAATATGCCGGACACCTCCAAAATCCGGATTTACGGTTAAAAACCGGTTTTTGTACCTCTGCGCACTTATAAGCCTGTAATTTTGCTGATAATGATCCGATTTTCAATTTCTTACCAGATTTGGAAAGAAGAAACTGAGAAACGTGAGAAATTTGGGTGTTATTGTCGAGCAAACACAAATTTTGTTGATTTTTCAAAAGTTTTACAATTTTGGTGACGTTTTTATACATTATTTTATTAAGAAACTATAATACTATTGAATTTATTTAAAAAGCACGTTTATTAACGATTACGACGCATATTTGGGGTTAAAAATGGATAAATAATTGACTGAGTTATTAAACTTTTCATGAAAATAAACTTTTAAACATTTTATACAAATTTTATTTTTGGTTATCTAACTCAAAAGTGTTTGCTTGACCGTTTTTTTTTTAATCAGCATCTTCAGTTTCTCGTTTAAGTGACCAGCAATATTCTGAAATCATTTTCATCTTATTTTTACCTTCAAAGCGTTTTCCAAAAGTTGCCATTTCCTGGTGAAAATGTTCGCCTTGTTCGTCACTGAACTGGCCAAGGTTATCTGAGAAAATGTCCAAATGCGAATGCAGAAAATGAATTTATATGGACATGTTGCAGCCCATTTCAACATACGCACTTAAAAACTCATTGACAACTGTGACATAGTCGTCGTTTCTGTGATTTTTAAGGAAATTATCGCATAGCGCAACAAAACTCTTCCATACACGTCTTTCAACATAACTTAGCTTGTTAATGAAATCTGCATCTCTCATAATTTTTCGAATTTGAGGTCCATTAAAAATACCTAAAAGTTATCAAAACAGATAAAAACGATGAAAAACGTAATATATATGTAAACAAATTAATTAATACCTCCTTTTATTTTGGCTTAACTTAGTTTTGGGAACACCGCTTTGAGATGACAAAAAGCGTCGCCGTTTACATCTAATTTTTTTACAAATTGTTTCATGTATCCCAGTTTAAGAAGCAATGGTGGCAGAATAACGTCCTCAGCTTTAACAAATTGGTCATTTAAAATGTTTTTCCTGCCTATTCTATGTGACTCGCGAGATGCCCATACTTTGCGATCATAACGATTCGGTGCACGACTATCCCATTCACAAAGATAGTCAGCGACGACTTTCCATTTATAGGTGGTATAGCTAACAAACATTAGTATATTTTTCATCACTTCGTAAGTTTCTTTTGTATTAGTCGCATATGCGATTGGAACTGAAGGTAAATGATTTTGGTTATGCAATAAAACAGCTTTTAAGCCTAGATATTACATTACAAATCTTAAATTAATAAAAATAAAGTCATACATTTTATAAGAAAACGTACTTTTACATGAACCATCAATGAAAAGTCGCCACTCATCTGCATTATAATTGTGATTTAATGCCGAAAATAGTTTTGGTACATCAACGCAATACACGAGATCACTGTCATTGGAACTAGTCTTAAAACTTTCTTCAAGTAACCAAGTCCGGTCACTTTTTCTACCAGATGTTATAACGAAATCTTTTCCACCATATTCCACTGCTTTAATCGCGACCCGAGGACTTCAGATTGCCGCTTTGACAAGTGTAAATCGCGAACAAGATCGTCGAAATCAGCTTTTGACAAAAAATGCCGCTCCGTTGTTGTAGATCTGGATGGAAGGAACTCTTCTTGTTCAAAATCTTTTTCTGTTACATCGACAGATTTGCTCGTTGTCGGTAGATCATTACTTCCAGGTATCGGTTTTGTAACAGTTACAACATTTGCGTACTTAATGTTTTTGCGCGTTTTAATACAGTGACCTAAAACATCGGTTTGACAAAAGTAGCAATCATTTGGTTTATGATATGGCTGATGATGCCAAATAATGGGCATAATAGTAATAATAATAGGCATAACATTGATTTGTACTTAATAGAAGGTGCGTAAAACCACCACCAAAAACATTGTACAGGCATTTTGGTAAAAATTTTGTTTTCATGAAAAATTAAATAACTCAGTCAATTGCTTATCTATTTTTAAACCCAAATGTTCTTTTTGAATAAATTCAATAGTATTATAGTTTCTTAATAAAATAATGTATAAAAACGTCACCAAAGTTGAAAATTTTTTGAAAAATCTACAAAATTTGTGTTTTTTAACCGTAAATCCGGATTTTGGAAGTGTCCAGCATATTTCACTATTGGATTCTTCTTTAACTCGACAAGACCTACAAGAAAAATAATATCAATCCCCAGGTTTTTCTATTTCATTCGATTTTGCACAACTGTGTAATTTGTCATAATCCTCAAAATCGGATCGCTTAAAAAAAATTGGTTAGCTGTAAAGTGTAAAACGATGTGCTTCACTTTAGTGCCTCTACTGATGAGCCTGTGAAGGATAGTCTCAAAAACTTAAGGCCGTTGGTTATCTATGTATTATTATACCCACCACACACTGATATCAATTAGTCATTCCATTTGTAACGCATTAATATATAGATCCAAACCCCAATAAAGTACTTATAAAATTTTAATCCGATTAAATTTTAATCCGATTTAGCGATGTCTGTCTGTTGAAATAGCGATCACGGCGAATAAACGCATGCGAGACTGCTAATTGTTATCTGAATTAATGGATATCATCATAAAATTTATGAGTGAAATTGTGCAGGTACCAGTAAATATTCCATACAAATTGCTCTATGTACTACAATAGCGTCTGGTGTATAAAATAGTAAGTCATATTTTCACCAGATGCTTTGAGATGAATATTATTCTAAATTCACATCAAATTTATATATCACCTTAACACTTTTTCGAACACTTACGTTTAATCACCACAATAAAAGTGTTTTCTTCAAAAATAGTTAGTTTAAAACACAATCCTCTTTTTTACCTAGAAAATTTTTCACCCCAAAAAATTTTAATTTACTTCTAAAATATTTGTTCGTCATTTTTTGTTTTGTTTCATTTATAACATACACACTGTGGTGAACAGTGTTCACTGAACTCTTTGGTGAATCCAAATTTAATGCATGTTCGGGGGTTGTTTTTTTTTTTATTTGCAGTCCAACTAGTATAAAGTGGGCGAATTATTTAAATTTTTTTTTTATAAATCCCCCGCCGTTTTTCAATTTGCTTGCATTTACTTTTTTTATCAATCGAAATATTCCGAAATATTTTACTTACCATAAAACGATTTTTCTTGTAATTGTTGATGAAATTTATGCAAACTTGGAACTTCCTGATGAAACTTAAGTTTCTGCAACGTTTCCACCAAATGATGATAATAAAAATGTATCAACTCCTCTTGTCGATTTATATGCATTTCTTCCGGCAAGGAAGTATTCAAGAAGTAAAATAAATCAATGGCCGGTGAACCCCAAACAGCATATTGAAAATCAATAATTATAACATCTATAGCCTCTTTTGTGTTGGGATCATATTTTACTAAAACATTATTAGTCCATAAATCACCATGACAAAGAACATTCAAATGACTGGCCAAAGGATCAAATACTTGTTTACCCAATTCCATATAATGAGGTTTAAGTTCAATTAATTTTTCAGTAATTTTATCGAATTCTGGCCATTGTGCAACACGTCTAGTACAGGCCTCTAGACCACCCACAAAACAAGGGGCATAATTATCCGTATGACGATTAAACATACCACAATCATAACTTTCCAAACAATTATGTTCACGTTCATTTAGCACTGCCGAGCAAGCATGCATTTTAGCTAATTTTCTTAAAACAATTTTTGTAATATCCATATCAAGTCCCATTAAACGATCAGGCATAATAAAATCTCTTTCATTTAAATCCTCAAATACCAGTACTGACTTTTCTTTATCTACAGTCATAGTTTCAGCAAATATCTGTTCATCGTCGCCAATTTCTTTAAGCAATAATTTCAATTTAGGTAACACTTCTTCATAGATTTTTATTTCCCGATTAAATATATCATAAGGTGCCATAGTTTCGCATGCAAATTCATCTCCTTCAAATGAAGTCTTTATAATATAACCACCAGTTTTTGTGCTGGTTTTCAAACCAGTCGGCTTAAATTCGGCCTTAACACGAGTCAATATACCACCATAATTTTCACCTTTACCCAAGGCTGGCTTAGCCTCCATTTTTAATACTTTCAAATTATCATCTTTATAATAAGATCTTAAGCAGCTTTCCAAATAGTCTCTGCTTAACCATTCTGGAACATCTTCAAGGCAAACACCGGCGTTATCCAATTCTTTTTCACATTTTTGTAATTGTTCTTTAATTTTATTATTAATAACTTGTAAAGAAGACATTTAATTTTTTTTTTTATTCGATCTGAAACCTTTTTACACGTTTTGTAGTTTGCATTGGAATGTAAACTTTTCTTTGCAAATATCTAAATACTAATGACTACAAATGTGTTTAGATTTATTTTCTTTATATATTTTAAATGTTTCGCTCCTTGATTAGAAAAACGTGTAATTTTAAATATTTTTTTATTATATTAATTTTGATTTATGTGAGTTGTTCTTTATTCAGCAAATTTCTTTCTTTTGTGACGAAAGTAAATATTTAAGATTTTTATAATTTAAAACAAATATACTTTATGGCAAAATTTATGATAACAGAATCATTTTTTTAAAGTGTGATACATGCAAACAAATTTTTTTCTTAAATCGAGTCTTGAAGAAGGTTACAGTGACTACACTTTGGATATTATGTTGGTAAAGACTACAGCAATTTTAGTCAAGAACAAATAAAATTTTACTTGAAGAAAGGACGACTAACATTTCATTTAATTTAACTAACATTTTTTAGTTTTTTTTTTTACTGCTCAACAAAATTACTTACGGTTTTTTCTTAAATCGAGTCTTAAAGAAAGTTACAATGACTATACTTTGGATATTATGTGGGTAGAGATGACAGAAATTTTTGTCAAAAACAAATGAAATTTTACTTGAAGAAAGGACGACTAACATTTCATTTAATTACTAACGATTGTAGTGAAAATTAACCACATATTTTAGTAAAAAAGTTAACAAATATGTACAAAAAAGCGAATAAAAAAATTATGAAAAATCATAAAACAGTAATTTGATGTGGTTTGGTTTTTTAAATGGGCTACAAGGCAGAGAACCAAGCTGATCGGCTCGAAATCCGTGGCCCGCCGCCGCTGACGATATTTTCGCATATCACGTCGCCGCCGCTTTAAGCGGCTTGAGTCGGCTGGAAAAATGAGACGGCTAAAACGAAGCCGCCGAATCAATCATCTGCGCCGCCTATTTGTATAAGAAAATACATTAACCAATATCCTTTAATATTTACTCTTAAGGTTTTCCCCAGAGTAGCAAAAGTTGCCAACATTTGTTTTGGAATTCCCGCTACTTCGGTTTCTTCAGAAGTAGCATTTGCAGTTGCTGGTTCCTGTATAACCGCAAAAAGAAGCAGATTGCACCCATCTACAGTTAAAAAACAACTGTTTGTTCATGACAATTATAAAATTTTGAACCAAAATAATATAAATTAGTCTTAAGTACTAGCTCATTTATGTACAAAAACGAAGAGTATTTTTTTTTTATAATAATAACACAGCATTACAAAATGTTACTTATTAAAAATTAATAAAGACCTGACCATCAATTATATATATTTCGGACATGCTGATTTCAATGGCGTACCTAATTTTTTGATAAATAGTACAGATTTTGTATGAGCCATAAATATTAACATAGGTCTTGCAAAAACACCAACTCTAAACACATTTTTCTCACAATATGTACCATTGATCAAGAAATTAAGTACGCCATTGAAATCAGCATGCCCGAAATATATATAATCAGTGGTCAGATCTTTATTAGTTTCTTTTAATGTCATGCCATGTAATTTAACTTTTTAAATCAGATATGAACTAATAAAATGCTAAATTTGCATTGCGACATTTAAATTTATTTATTTTGATTAAAAATCCCGTTTCAAGCCGATATAAGCTGTCAAAGTCGCCTCCGCCGACCATAAATAGCTACGCCGCCGCTGCCGATAATTTGGGTTCGGCTTGTTTCTCTGCTACAAGGTTAGTAAAAACTTAAATTTGTTCTACAAATGACTGACATTTACATAAAAACAAAGAAACTGTTTTACAACCCAAACAACTACATATTTTTAAAGCAAAAGCTCCCTGAATGTACCTGTATGATGACATTTTGGTAACATAACATAACCCAGTAAAAAACGCTGCTTACATGCAAGAAGGTTTGTAAGAGAGTAAGTCAAAAAGAATCCCTTACAAACCTGCTTACATATGCTATGATTTTTATATGGCAAACTCCCACTTGGAAGCATTACTTTTGGGCGTTATAAGCGCGGCTTTCAGTAAAATCATATTTCTTGTCTACATTATTACTTTTAAAAGTAATAAAATCAATATATGTACATAATTTATTTCACATGAAATTCCATAGATATTAATTTTTTCTTGTTAAAATTTTTGACATATAACATAATCATTTTATTTTTTACAGCTCCACATGCTAGCTCTTCAGAAACAGTTAAATGACAAAATTTTTTTTACATACTCAAAAATACCAAATACAATCGGTAGTTACTCGGCAAAATTGGCACAGATCGTTTATAATCCACGATATGAAACTTTCTGCATTACAACCTGCATCCTTATAAGGGATTAGGGTAAGCTGCTTACAACGTGCATTCTGGTTAGGGAATACAGTAAGCTCAAATTTTTTTTTGTTTATTTTTATACGAAAATTACTCGTTTCTTTTGCAGTATTATGTAATAGTAAGCACGAACATCAGCGCATATATAGGGAAACTATATTTATATCAGAACTTTCAGATAACAACTTTATCGTTTTAATGTATTTTTTATGTGAATATAGACAAAAACCTAGCCAAGTAAAATATTTGTAAATACAAATGAAAATTTATTTGAATTGGAACGAATTAAAGTTTTTATCATATAACTTAAAAATTTTCCAAAATTTGTATTAAAATTTTAATTATATCAATGAAGAATTGGGACCAATTAAACTTTTAATCGTATCACTTACAAATTTACCAAAAATTTGTTCAAAAAATTTTAATTACATCAATAAACAAATTTAATTAAAATTAAATTTAATTGAAATAAAAAAAATATGAAAAATGGTTTTTAAAATATTTTATAAAGAAAAAAGGTTATGAGAATAAAGGGCTTTAAAAAAAATATAGCCAAACATTTTGAAATTTGATAAATTTTTTGAACAATTTAAATTTACATAATTGAATATTTAATGAATTGTTTATTTAATTTAGAATTAAAAAATAAGAAGAATTAATAAAACATTTAATTGAAATTAAATTTTATTTTAATTCTTTTTTTTTCAATTGATATTTAATTTAATTAATGTCCATAAAAGTTTCAGTTTTTCACAACCCTATAATTGTATAAGTTTTTTTTGTTACTTTTTTTAGTTTTTGAACCACTCTATAACACACGTTGGGTAGTTCGCTCTTATCATTATTCCATGACAAACCGCATGCAACCGGGCATCTTACAGAAGCACTAGTTAAATCATAAAATGACATATTTAGAAATGCACTCGTGATATTTTACTAATTGAGTGGGTACACATGTTAATGTACTATTGTAATAATAAATCACGATTTAAACATTCATCTAAAGACCTGAGAAAATGTAATTTTTCCAGTTACACTGTTTCAAAGGTAATTTGGCAAAAATATTAATATTTCTTAAAATAGGCTGAATTTTTAAAAATGTCGAATTCAAAAAAAAATGTCGAATTCAAATTGTTCATTAGAATTAGAATTAGAATTTTCTTTATTATAAAAGTTTCTTAGGTATTAATTAACATGTTATTAGTAATAGTTTAAATATATAAAAAGAAAAATATTAAAGAGATTAACGACATGTTTTTCATAAAAACGTCTGTCGAACGATCATAAACAAGTATCGGCATTTAATGCAAAAATAAAATTTGATTATTAAAATTATGACAAATTTAGTTAAATTCTGTTATTAAAAAATTTCTATAAACTAACGCCCATTTCAAATATTTTACTAAATTCACCAAGTCTTCTTCATTTTGGCCATTTAATATATGTATCATATCTTCTTCCGCTAGGTAATATTTCCGAAAAATAGCGTATCTAAATTCTTTTAGCACAGTACAGATACCAAAAAAATGTTGGAATGTTTCATGTTCCTGTAAATTGCACACTTTACAAAACTTGTCTTCGTTTGCTGTGCCAAATCTGTTATAGTTTAGTGCAATTAACCCACTGCGTGCTTTAAATATACATGTGATTTGATCAGTTTTTAAGTCATCATTAAAGTAATGTATTCCTCTTTCATAATCTAGATGTTTGTAAATTCTTGTGGTGGTTTTTGATTTACTCTCCAATCTGTCATTAAAAATATTAATTTTTAAGTTACTTAGTAATTCCGTACTAAAGCAATTCCATTGTTTTTCCGTGTGGTGTGTTTCTGGCCATTGTATGTTTAAGGAAGTAGCTTTTGATTTTAATTCGTTTAACCAAAAAACGTTACGACGCAATTGTTCATTATAAAAGTGGAAATGTGAGATCTCCACAATGTTGCCCCCCCCCCCCCCCCTTCTTTAATGTCGGAATGTCTTAATTCATCAACATTTATAGGTCACAGAAAAAGAGGAAAAGCTAACTTTTTAGAATTAGTAATTTGTCTTTAGAATAAATTTATATAAAAAGTTCTTCATTCTATAGGACGATTTACGATTATCGTCCACTTTTCGAACTAAAATTACAACCATATTACATACAAATTCTAAATAATGTTAATTATTTTGGTAAAAAAACAACAATTTTCCATTATTTAGTTTAACGTTTTCGTAAGTAACATCGTCGAAACGATTGCAATTTAGATATCGTTTTGAACAAAACAATATCGTTTTTGTTAGAAAATCTGTCCGCTGAATAGCAAATTTAAAAAAAAAAAAAAAAAATTTAGAACTGCACTTCACTTACTAGATTTCTCAACAATACCTAAAAGTGCTAAGTTTGTAGCTTTGCTGACTAACGGTTTTTAAAAGCAAAGTTAATTACACTGTAAATAAAATTTAATGTTTTGAAATGACAAACCAATACACCGTAACACGTAAATTTAGTCATTCAGTATAAGTCAATTGTAATTACCTTGGCGTTTCGGATTGTATATAAATGAATTTGTATCCTCCTAGAAATGTAAAGCCATCATCGTCAGACTTAAGTTTAGACGAAAAAGCAATAAATAAAGTCATTTTAAAAAGATTTTGATGTCTTTTACTTTAAATACACTCAAAAGATCGTTTGAGTCAATGAAAACATAACACTTAAATATAGTTTTAGTTTTACATAACACATTAAAACCGAATATACCACTGGATTCTAACGCCAAAATTAAGTTAACGTATCCCGGGGTTTTGGTGTGTTATTTTCACATACTAAATGTGTTATTGGTTGATTTGAAGTATATTTAAACTTTTGGTTAAATTAAAGCATGTTTTAACTTTTTTTGATAACAAATATGCGAAAAAAAAATGCAAAACTTTAGTAATTTTTTGACATGGTGTAGATAAGGGCTAACAATCTTATTAATTGTTGTCCTGAGTAGTCTAATACAGTAGTCTATTACTATAAATGCAATTAATGTTTATCCCGATGAAAATAAATTTAAATAACAAATATGCAGGTGCTTGTGCAAATTTAAATGTAACTGACACTAATAGAAAACATATGATTTTCTATTGTTGATTTACTTGAATAAACGTCACTACATTGCTAGGTCTGTCAAAAAAACAGAGTAGTATTTGGAAGATGACAAAGCCAATTGTGACAATTTTTTGTTGTTGTTTTTGTTTTTTCTTTGATATTTTAAATTTTGAATCTCGCTCCTAGACGAGGACAAGAAATTCTCATTGAGTTTGTGATTTAACATAACAAATATCTCTAGAAATTCTAATAACAAAGTCCCCTGAAGATTTCCTTAGGCAGGAATGAAATCCGGATAGGGACACGCCTACATCAGATTGCTTTTCACAATTTGTTAAATAAGTTTTGGGACTTTAGCACATTTAATTACTATAAATGCAAAAAATAATATTAATTTTTTTTTAAGTTTTTTAATGAAAAAATTCCTTTTTAAAAAGAGATCGAAAAAACCCCATCACACAATTTCACTTATGACTGCTTTTGTGTACGACATTGAACTTTTTTTCTTGTCAAATTACCTTAAAGAATGTAGGTTGTCGGATTATGTATGCAAAATAATAAAGTCATCGGCTATTTCGCTAACAACTATAATCTGAACCAAAATGTGTAATAGAGTTTTTTTTTAGCAACTTTAGCGCCCTAATTAATTGGAGCAGATATAGTAGTATACGATTGACCTCATATAATAGTATACGATTGTATGTGAACTGATACATAGATCTAAGTATAATTACATCCGAGTTTTAGTCTAGAAAAATTGCACTAAATCTTACATTTTTATATGTGATTGTATGAAAACATACACAATTTTATACAAATATATACTTATGATCCCTAAAGTATATTAAGAAACATATTACTTTTTTGTCATTTTCAAAGGTCCGATTAAATTGTATCAAATAATATCTAATTGTGTAATATTAGATTTTTTTTAGATGCAATAAGAAGTTATTTGAACCAGATTTATCCGAATTTTGTCCTCATTCAATTATATGATATTATACATAATATAATATTATTTGAATTGGTCTATATATGATTTTAAAAATAAATCTCATATCATTTTACATATTTTAATTTGCAATTGAAGAAAATTCTAGTGAGAATATTCAAATTGATATTAAGATTTTGGCGTCATTTAGTAGTTAACTTCAATTTTTTTTTAATTTAAAATAGCTAACAGCTAATAGCAATTTAACTTGAAGCATCACTTTAAGATTTTGTTTAACTCAATTACATTTGAAATCGCCTAAATTTTTAATGGAAACCCAAATTTTAATGATCAAATTTAGTGATGAAATGAAGTTTGATGCACAGCTTTATACTCACTTTTACAAAATCAAAAACATTCAGATTTGGAGTTTGTTCATAAAAACATAATTTTTTTCTCAGAATTTCGGGAATTGTGTGTAGGCCCCAAAAAATTCATATTTAAACCGCCATATTGTTTACTGCCATTTGTCCATTTGCATATTGATAAATATGTATCACGATTTTTTTTTTTTTAATTTTTTCTCCTTTTTACTTTATATCAGAGATGGCAGTCAGTACCGCTAAAACGCCGTTATCACTTCAAATTCCTTTCAACTGACTATTGTTATCCCTAAAATAACGTTACCGAAGTAGTTGCAATACCGTTATCCGTAAAATACCGTTACCGATATAACTGAAATAGCAATACCCCTAATTTACCGTTACCGAAATAACTAATATCCTCATCCGTAAAATACCGTTACCGAAGTAATCCGACAAGATTAAAACTAAAAATTACAACTGTAAATACATATGTTTTAGAAGTTTGATCATCATTGGAATTCGGGCATTATAGGGATAAAAAATATAAATTTATACACTCACAATATTGTTACATTTAAAACTACCTAAAATACCCATTAAATTAACTGAAAACACAATTGAAGAAAGGACTACTGATTTTCTATTATATTCAACCCATTTTAATATTTATTTTTATACATTGTTTAAATCAAGGATGATGAAGAATAGGCCGGGTCGATTTGTGGGGAGGCAAAAAAATCGCCCATGGCTCAGTGAAAATCGTATTCTAGGGATCAAAATAAGAAACTTTGCCGAAGGAACCATACCTCTAAAACGAATTCTACTACCCCCCAACTGTTGACTTTTGTCCCGTAGGGTCAAGTTTTGAAAAATCCCACTTTGACCCATTTAGAGTGCCCCAATCGAGTCCAAATGTATGACCGACCCCCACTAACTTTGGAGGGCCGATCCACCCATGCCAGTGGCACACCCCCTGGAACTCCCCTGGGGGGTTCCCCATACAAACATTTCAAAAAGTCACCATTTTTGCACTTTATTTTATTATTTTTTATTTATATTATTGGTTTTTTATAAGCTCTAAGTCCCGTTGGGTCGTCAACATCGGTTCGATAGCGTAGAATTATCCTGATAGCACAGTCGCGCTTTTCTTTGCTATCATCAAACAGCATTGATAACAAGATATTTTCCGAATGCGCATAATATGAATTATCTGTAATTACTTTATTGACAATTTTGCGTAAACGAGGTTCTAGAAAACTTGACCAACTAATAAATTTGAAAAATAATCTACTTCCGTACACGACAGAGCTGTAATACTTGATATTGAAGTACATTGGCACATAACATGTAATTATAAATTCAACCAGTATTCTTAAATTTGCATCTGGATTTTCCGTTGTACATATAATCGTAATTGTCTAGCGGCCTTGGTGAGCCACCGAGAATGTACAATTTTCCCTGAAACCACGCCGCTAGAAATTGCATGGGCCATGTCGGTGGAAAATTCAATTTTTTCTGGAGCAGGGGGCATATTTTTCAACTCAATTTTCTGAAAGCCGTCCACCACCTGAAAAATAAAACAATTAAAAACGGTTGACAATTATAATAAATGAGTGATAGCAATAACTTACCGGAAGAGTTTCACAAGTTTCGATTTGACGGCTCAATTTTCCGGTTGCCGATCTTGGTCCAGTGCTGGTTGATTTATCCAAAGCTTCAAACAAATGCCGAAACGGAAGTTCGTTGAAGTGTAGAAGGCAAGCGAACCAATGCAATGGTCTTTTTAACAGCAATTCGAATCGTCGTATAATTCCACCGTGTGGGCCAGTGTTTGTTGGCTCACCGTCAGTGCATATGCCAATTAATGCATCCAGTGATATATTTTTATCGTTGAAAAAATCATTTAATTTGGTTGTTTTGTATTCAGCGGTTTCATGTTCCAGTCTTACGTAACCAATCAATTCAGAATTCGGTTCTCTCAAAATAACAAGATGATGTTCTTTTATCATCCTAGTATGATACTTCTCATCAATTGTATCTCTCGTTAAAGTATCATATTTTCTGCCATCGAATGAAAATGCTAACAAATTGGTATCATCTAACCGTTTGCGAAGCACTTCTTGTCTGCATTTCTCTTTTCTCGGCAAACTTTCGATTTATCCATGATAAGAGGTTTGCCATGGATATCTTTCATTTTAAAATCTTGGAAAAGATCGGTTCCCATTGCTGATGCTACTCTATCAGGCACACCAAATCTGTCACATACCAAGGCAAAGTTAAAATAATCGATAGTTGTTGATGTTGTTATTGCTTCATCTTGCGGTGTAGAGGATGGTGGATTCATTGTAAACTTTTTGATTTGGAATGATTTTTTTTTTTAATTAATTTTTTATCTGAAATTAGCACTTCACACTTGGAGTTCTTCACAACGACTTAATGCATTCACAAAACTGTTGCGTTATATATGGTCTACGAGACGAGGTAATAAGAATGAAATGGTAATTTCAATTCTACCTGTAGCCGATTTTGTTGTCAAAACTGCCCATAAAGTAATTACATGTAAATTAAACGTTAATCTGACCACAAATTCTGTTAAGCCTTTTATTACTTCTGGAAAATCCTTTATGATAATTTTATGCTCAATTCTACCTGTAACCGATTTTGCTTAAGTAAGTTTACGACATGCAGCTGTGTCTTGTGGTGGCTTAAAAAACCCACACAACCTATTTTACGACCTGCAACAGAACGACACGTTCAATTGCTAGCTAGCGTTTCCAAACGAGTTATACCGGAAAATGTAGAGGCTGTTATGGCGACGACATTAGAGAGCCGTGCGAAATTGCCCAGACTTGAAAGCAAAAAAGACTTCAAACAGTAATTTTTTTTATTTTCTTTTCTATTACTAAGTTAAATTAATTTTTTCATTTACATATGTTCTGACTAAATAAATTTCTAAAGAGAAAAAATAAATAAAATAATAAAAATAAATAAAAAATAATAAAATAAAGTGCCAAAAAAGGTGATTTTTTAAAATGTTTGAATGGGGAACCCCCTAGGGGAGTTCCAGGGGGTGTGCCACTGGCATGGGTGGATCGGCCCTCCAAAGTTAGTGGGGGTCGGTCATACATTTGGACTCGATTGGGGCACTCTAAATGGGTCAAAGTGGGATTTTTCAAAACTTGACCCTACGGGACAAAAGTCAACAGTTGGGGGGTAGTAGAATTCGTTTTAGAATCCCTAGAATACGGTTTTCCCTGAGCCATGGGCGATTATTAAATCGACCCGCCCTAATGAAGAACTACGACGCACAAAACTGTGAGCGACTCGCATCTGATCGTGCCATCGAGCACAAAGGCAGTTATGTAGGCGGTCAAATATTAAGACTGTGGTTTTATTCACCCACTATTATTAATATAATTTATTTGTTTATTTATTTTTAGCAATTTTTCCGCTTTTTTCAATTTATAATAGAAAAAAAATGATTTTTAAACTCTTTTGAAAAGTAATTGGCCAATATTAGTGTAGCTTAAAAATTTTGTTATTTTTTTGATTTTTTTAATCATAATTTTACTATTTTCAAAATTATTAAAAAATAAAAAAAATTATTAATAATGGGTGAATGAAACCACGGTCCTAAAATGTGTCCGCCTACATAACTGCCTGTTTGTATTTGTTTGTTATGTTTGAATTGCTTATAAATTCAATTGAAGGGCTTATTGTAAAAACTTGATAAGCCACATTTTTTGTAGTTTGTTTGACATCTATCAAATATTAATTAACGAATGCCTAGAAATTCATGTTTACAATAAGTCTTTCCTTTGTGAAAGAGAGAACAAATAAAATTCAAAATTTAACTGCCAATATTTAACTACTACCAAAAGAGCGTATTTTTCTATAGTTTGTTTTTTAAACTACCGATAGAAAAAGTTGAAAAAAAAAATAGTTTTTATCTTTATTAATATGAGTAAAACTTCTGAGCTAAAAATAAGTTAGTTTTGCATTAGAACAACTTCAAGCCTCTTAAAATTTAAATAAAATTAACTTGATTTGAAATTTGTTTTACTAGATTTAAGGGAAGTTATACTTATTTTAAGTCAAAAATATACTAAATTTTGGGAAAGTTTCATAAAACGTAAGACAAAATTTATTAAATTTTAATACAAGTTTAGTTAATTGAATTAAATGATTTTTACTTGTATTTAAGAAACCTGTAAAAAACTTGATTTGAGTTAAATTATTTATGGAGTCAAATCATTAACTAATTTATT
>CM037851.1:81517171-81564879 GCA_021234595.1 Delia radicum
TTTGGGCGTGTCCCTAAAGTATGCGCTGTGCATACATATATATACAGATATATATATATATGTATGCACAGCGCATACTTTAGGGACACGCCCAAAATTATCGCCGAAATATGCAGTGAGACATTTATTCATTCCCCCGCATAGTTTAGGGACATTTGCTTACTTTGGGGACTGTCCCCAAAATTTTCGCGCCTTTTCATACATCTAGCGTTTAAGATGAGGACAATTTATTCTATACACCGCATATTTCGGCGACAATTTTGGGCGTGTCCCTAAAGTATGCGCTGTGCATACATATATATAAATATATGTGTATTCCAATATTTTTAAAAGCATATTTAAAGAAATTAAAAATTGTCGGTTAAAAAAGGAAATTAAATTAAAAAATACACCGAAAAGCTCTTAATAAAAAACGTTTTTGTTTAAAACTTCCCAGAAATATGTGAATTATTTCGTCAAAATTCAATTGAACTGCTTTGGTCGGAACCAATGAATGAAGTAATTAAAACCTTTTAGTGAATGTCCAAGACCCGGATTTTCTGAATAAAGAAAATCCGTGCCATTTTAAAATCCATTTCTGGATAAAGTTATTGTAAATAAAATTAAATTGCAAAAAGTTGGCATAAAATTAATAAAAATCAAAATAAAACATTTAATATATAACAATATTAAAAACAAAGTTACACTTAATTTTAAATCTTATTATACAATAAAAACTATTTTTGTACATCCAATAAACCAAGACGATCAAAATATGGCAATAAAACTTTAAGATTATTCTGAACTCGCTTATTTTTGTATAAGGTATTACGAAAATTTCTGGCTCTCTCATCATCATCTACCAGACTATGGAAATCAGCATCATCACATTGATCGTTAATCATAATAGGTTGATTGCCCAAGCAGGCAGTGAGCGCTAAGTAAATTAAAAGAGAAATTTCGAAAAAAATTAAATAAGATATATTTCAATATTTTTTCGCATAACATTAAAATAATGTTAAAATAAAATTGATACACTCAAAGGAAAATCTTCTGCATTAGGGTGGGGCGATTTGAACATCTTAATGGGCGCTTTGCGTTTCTGATTCTTGGGATTGTACTGAGCGAAAAAGTTCACTAGACCATACGTCTACAGTGAAAATCGAGCTTACAGAATTTGACTTTTTTTTGCCGTATTTTGTGAAAGTAACAATGTGTGGGATGGATATATCTCAGGAAGTAGGAGGAGCTTATCCAAGATTATGGTATTAATATCTTCTGTGGATTAATGTATCAATTTTATTTGTGGGTGGGGTTTAAGGGGTTAATTTTTAATTTCAAAATAATGCTTTTTTGCCGTAAAGTCAGAATTTGGAAGCTCGATTTTCTCCGTAGACGTATGGTCTTGTGGACTTTTTTGCTCAGTACAATCCCAAGAATCAGAAACGCGAAGCACCCATTAAGATTTTTTTCCTTCCATACTAAACGCCCCACCCTATTCTTCATAAAAATAATGAAAGCTTTATTGTTTTTCGTATTATATAACTGTTTTATAAATATTTATGAAAGTATTTCATAAAAATATTGGTTAGGTTGCACGGTTCGGAATTAAACTTGGATCTGACTCAATTTTGATACCAAACTGTCTTGGTACTGCTCTAGACTAAACAATTTGTCCGTTTGGCAACATCTCTTTTAGTTTTCGAGATATGGGTTATATCATATATTGATTACATTTTTTTTTATAAAGTTATAAACAAGTTATGAATAATGTGTATTTATGAAAACTTCATTAATATTAATTAATATGAAGCTTTATATATGAGTGAAATGGTCCCAAAATAATTTATCAGTTTAAATATAATTGTATTTATTTAGATCTTACCTGATAAAATATAATATATATATATATATCAGATATCATTGGATCCGAGAATTTTATTAGATGGTTATACTTTAATTTAATTGTATCAGTTTTGATCCAAACTGATAAAATTATATCTAAGTCATATAGAATTGCTGATATAGTTGTACTAAATAAATCTTTGCTTTTATTAGATATAATTGTACCAATTTCAAAATTGTATACAATTATATCTAATTTATATATAATTGTAGCAATAAAGTTCTAAGCTGAAACAATGAAATAAATTTTCAATCAATTTCGCAAAATCGTATTCTGACATAACTTGGATATAAATATATATGATGTAAATACGATTATATCTAAACCAGTAAAATTGGATTTGAGAATTGGACTTTAGTCAATATATATGGGCCCATTTCTCGGACGAAATTTTATATAAGTTCATTCATTCATATATATGATGAAACTTTTTCCTGAGTCTAGTTACTAGTATTTTAAACTCAGGAAATTCTTCCTATTAATTAATGTGTTGCTTTCTTTGGAAAGGGGATAGTGGAGAGATGAAAGGTGGTGAAATATGAAGGGCTTCAAACATGGCAACACTGTAATTGCGCGAGATGATAAGTCTTAGGACAGTTGTTGGTCGCCACCGGATGTAGAGTTGGCGAATTTATTGAAGCTTTTCGTTTCATAGCCCTGATTCATTATTTTACTTCGGTGGTGTTAAGTGCTATGTGAACACCGAAGTTGGGTGTAGCGATACATATAAGTGATAGAAAACTCATACATATTATTTTTATAAAGTGATGTTGTTGTCACCGGGAATCGAACCCGGGACCATCTGTGTAACAGTCCAAAGCGCTAACCTTTACACCACAGTGCCCACAACTTATATTAAGCAAATTATATTGATATTTATAAAATATTATTATATTTTTAAACCCAATTTGTGCTAGAACAAAAAGCTACTTATATTTGTTATTTCCCGAAAAGAAGTTATATTACTAATATAAAATCAGATCTCATTTGATATAAATCGATATTAATTTTTATCCAAATTTATGTTAAAATTGGGGTATTCAGTAATATCAGATTAGATCCCCAAAAAATATATTACTGTATTAAGTTAGATCAAAATTGATCTTAAAATTTACGGGTTCCAATAATATCTAATTTATGATCCAGATATATCGCATGTGATTAATACAGAACTAAATCGATCTAATTAGAACAAAAAAGTTAACTAATTTTTAGTGGATCGAATTGGATATTTTGAGATTAAATTGAATATACTTAAATACCATGAAATACATAATTTTTAACCAAATCAAAAACCAAATTAAAGAAAAATAATTTAGACATTGGCGCGGTTATAATTATGTACATACCCAGTGTAGAAAACATTACGCTAAAAGTGGTTAATAAGTACACTCAGAGAACTTCTGGTTTAAAAATATGTACACTCAGGGAACTTCTGCTTTAAAAATATGTAGTTGTTTGGGTTGTAATATAGTTTCATTATTTTTAATGTAAATGTAAGTCATTTGTAAAGGGTGTCCCAAGACGAACGCAATTTTTAAATCGGGGCAACATTCGAAGTGTCATTGTTTGACATTTGAACAATTGTTATTGTTTGCTAGTAGAAGGTACGAGGTTAGTAAAAATGGAGCGCTACACGAATGAACAACGCATTCTCATTGTGAAATTGTTTTACCAAAATGGTGAAAGTTTTGCGGCTACAGTTCGAAAATTGCGATCAATTTGGGGTCACAATAATGCTCCAAAAGAGTCAACTGTAAAGAGATTAATGGATAAATTTGCCGAAACTGGGTCTGTTAGTGATGTAAAGACAACAACGCGCCATCGACCAGGTCGATCGACCGAAAATGTCGCAGCTGTACGTGATGATGTCGCTCAAAATCCATCCACCTCAATTCGACAGGTCAAGCTCAAACAGTCAATGGTGTTCGGTATCGTGAAATGATAACCAGTTTTTTCTTGCCTAGAATTGAAGAAATAAATGTGGAGGGCATGTGGTTCCAACAAGACGGCGCCACATGTCATACAGCCAGAGAAACAATTCAATTGCTGCATCAGTCATTTCCCGGTCGTGTTATTTCGCGTTTTGGCCGCCTAGATCGTGCGATTTAACACCATTAGATTTTTTTCTTTGAGGTTTTTTGAAGTCGATGGTTTACGCGAATAAGCCGACGACGACTCAAGCCTTAAAAGAGGAAATTGGACGCTGCATTAATGAAATACCGCAGCATTCATGCAAAACGGTCATTGAAAATTTCATTAAAAGATCGCGTGCATGCCAGCAAAGCCGCGGAGGCCATCTGCACGATATATTGTTCCATACATAACCTCATTCTGTCTACTTTACGATATAATAAAGTTTCACGATTTTTTTTTTAAATATCTGTGTTTTATTTAAAATTTAAAAATTGCGCTCTTCTTGGGACACCCTTTAGAACTAATAAAATTTGTAACTAACCTTGTAGTTCATTTAAAAAAACAACTCACATCAAATGACTGTTTTATGATATTACATTAATTTTTTACAGTTGTTTTTTGTTATTTAAAAAATAAATGTTTGTTTGTTTTTTACTACCATGTGGTTCATTTTTACTACAATTGTTAGTCATTTTATAACCATTAAAAAACAAATGACAATGTTAGTTGAATTTAATGAAATGTAAGTCGTCCTTTTCTTAAATGAAATTTCATTTGTTTTTGACTACAATTTCTGTCGTCTTTACCAACATAATTTCCTAAGTGTAGTTGTATGGGTTGCAATAGAGTTTCTTTCTACATTTGTAGAACAAATTTATTTTTTTATTAACCTTGTAGTTCATTTAAAAAAACAAACCACATCAAATTACTGTTTCATGATTTTACATTAATTTTTTGCAGTAGTTTTTTGTTGTTGTTTAAAAACTAAAAAAAATAAGTGTTTGTTTATTTTTTCCTAATATATGTAGTTCATTTTTACAATAGTTAGTAATTTTGTGAAAAGTAAAAACAAAAGACAATTTAATAAAATGTTAGTCGACCTTTCTCTAAGTAAAAAACGAATGAAATTGTTTCTGACTACATTTGCTGTCTTCTTTACCTGCGTAATATCCTTAGTGTAATAAGTTTGTAATATTAAGTACTAACAACTGTCATTACTTTTAGATGGGACTGTCGCGAAAATAATGACATATCATTAAACCCCTTACGAAAAATCAAAAAATATATATTTAACTATAAGCTTACTAGTATGGACAAAATTAATAAGTTTTATAATAAATATAAAAAAAGGAGAGAAAAACAAAAAAAAACGTGTATTGAATATCCACCAGAGATGGATCTTGCACATCAAACAAGTTTTCAATTTATTTTTTGATCAATGGTTATAATCTTTAATTTCAAACTCATATGTATATTAGTTCTCATGTAGTGAGTAAACTAGTTCATATGAATGTTTGATGTTTGGCATGGGATTGTTACCGCTTTCAAAACGTGTTCTGATGATGGGAACCTAGAAAATTCCCGAAATAGATCTATCAACACATTCCTGAAGGACAATATCCTAATGAAGAAATATAGAGTATATGGCCTCGAACTTGAATAATTTTCATTTTCATTATAAAAAAAAATACTAAAATAACATTTCGCATACAATTTGTAGATCAACAATACAAACAAAAAAAATTAAATTTAATAAAAAAAATATTTTTCTTTTTATTTAAATTAAATGTGCCCCCACTGGATTCGAACCTTGGACTCCAGGTTGTCAGTTACCATCTGAGCTATCTCGATTTGTTATACCTGATTGCTTAAAATATAAATGACTTTCTTGCACAAAATATCATTACTTTTTAGCTTACATAAAATCAAAAATAAGTAGTAATAAATGTACTTTAAAGGTGTCCAAAAAAACGAAAGTGATTTCTAAAGTCAAGATATGGGCTAGTTTGGTTCCTTTGTATGTAAAAACATTTAATATGAAGTTTGGTGCCGATTGGACAAAGAAAACACGAGGAGGAAATCGATTGAAAATTGAAAGTGTGTTTTGTATGGGGGAAAAATGGCTTATTTTTGGGTTTTTTCAAAAAATTGTTATTATTGAAGCAGTTTTTATTTCATATTATAAATTAATCGAGATGAAGGCAAAACAGTGTTTTTAAAAAGATATAAAAATCCAAAATCAGTCGAGAATTACCCGAGTAAATTACCCAGACCACTAATGTGCCAAATACCACTTGATCAAACATTTCGAGCCCACATCCTAAACGTTTTCGAAATTAAATACCAAAATATTTTAATTTACTTACTGGACTGATTAACTGTTAGATATGAAATAGTTAATTTTTAGGATGTCGGTATCCTGTCCTAAGGTGACGTCGAAAACAAACAATATTTTTGGGGTATTTTTCAAATCTCCAATTTCAAATTTTAAAAAATTTTGTTCAACAAAATTAAAAAAGAATAGTTTCGCACACTAAGGTCTCATTAAGTATAAAATTTAATATAAAAATACCAAAAATTACACATATCCCATGTTTAATTTAGTAAGGGCAGCTATTTAAGTTCGGCGGATTTCGAGGACAACGCTTTTTTTTGCACAAAATTCTATCATAAGGTAAAATTTATCTACTTTTAACAAGTAACAATTAATGCTATTCAGAGTTTTATGAAACAAACTATATTATGAAAATTTGGTCAAAATCAAACTGCGGCAAAGGTCAAATTTCAAGGTCACAGGTCAATTTTTTGAAATTTTGGAGTTTTCATGAAATTGATAACGAAAAATCATGTGGTATCTTCGTATTCGAATGAAAGTTCACTAAATTATTTTCCGTAGTTGGTATTTATTATTTAAAAATAAAAAAAACTTAATTAACCCTTTTGTGCACTTGGGGTCAAAAATGTCCCAATATTTTTTATCATTAAAAAACGCAGTTTCTTTCAAATATCTGGATAATAGAGGTAACATTTTTGAATTATAAATAACAAAATACAGATTTACTTTATTGAATTTAATTACCTAAAAATCGTTTAATGCACTTTGGGCCAAAAATTACTCAATATTTTGTAACATTAAAAACGCAGCTTCTTTCAAATACAGTTAAAAAAAAATAATGAGTTCAAAAATAGATTTTCAAAAAATTTCCATGTCATTACTTTATATTTAAAATAATGATATTAAGGTAATTTATTAGGAACACAATATTTTTTGTATTGAAATAGTGGGCAACTTAACTAGTTACTAGTAAGTCATTATTTTTTTTAATATTGTAATGCAGAGAGTAAACAGTTGTCATTACTGGCAGGAAAAAAAAATAATGATAAGTCATTACGGTTTTTACACTGGGATATTAGGTGATTTACAGCGTACCTCGTGAGTGGGTGCAGTTTATTGTTAATCTATATATTGTATGTGAGATGTTATTTTCGTTCGGTTAAATATCATGATAATTTTGCGTTCCTTTTGATTATTATCACAAATCAATAATAATTTTTCTATTAATTTAGAAAAATATTCATGATCTTTAACCGAACAAAATTAATATTTCACATAAAAAAAAACAATATTTTCTAAAAACTACTACACACAGAGAAATAAAGTGCCAACCGAATTGAAAAGTGTATTTTAATAGCAACAACTTATAATTTCAGTTACAATAACGATATTTACATTATATGACTGAATATTTTGGGAGCTGCAACTGGAATTCATTTAAATTAATCGAACTTTGTTGTGAAAACTAATGATAAGTTGTACCAACGGACTGAAATTCATATTAACCGAATTGGAGTTGTAGTAACCAAATTTCAGTTGGCAAATAGCTAAATATTTCTCTGTGTGTAGTTTTTGGCAAATTCCAATTTAAATTAAAATTTAAACGGTTTATAAAAAATTTTGAATTTAATTCTTTAAATTCAAGTCTCTTTCAATGTTGTTAAAAAAAAAAAAAAATTTCAGAAACTCACCTAGAAATTTTCCTTCTTCTACTTGAACATGAAATTCATGTAATGTTGGTATATATCCATGATAATTAAGTTTTCTTAACATTTCACTTAAATTTTTATGATAATATTGTACCAATTTATCTATGGCATGAATATCTAATTGCAATTTTGGTTCCAATGAAGTATTAAAGAAATAATGTAAATCAACAGCTGGTGAAGACCAATTACAAAGTTGAAAATCTATTAATAAAACATCTTTTAAAGATCTCATGTCTACCGCAGATGAATCATAGAGCATCATCATGTTATTAATCCATAAATCACCATGAGATAAAGTGAAAAAATGATTTGGATTATTATTGTAGGCACGAGTGGAATATTCTACAATATATGGCTTTAATTTCATTAGTTTATCATGATAATAAGGACCCAATTCAGGACACTTTTCCGCAAAATTAGCACAAACTTCAGTTAAATATTCAAAAACACAACCAAATGCCCGAGTGTGCCGATTGAACATACCGCAATCAAATTTTTCCAATTCACCACCGAGGCGCTGATTTAATACTGCTGCAGCGGCATGAAATTTTGCCAATTTATTTAAAGTCATGCAAGCATGAGTTTCATTCATGCCTATCAAACGATCAGCTAAAGTATAATTTTTTACAGTTAAATCTTCAAATATTATGGCTGATCTTTCGTAGTCAACTTTTAAAGTTTTTGCAAATAATTTTTCATTATCACCAACTTCTTTTAGAATATCAGCCAATTGTGGTAAAATGTGTTCATACATTTTCATTTCTGTATTATATACATCATAACCAGACATAATATTTGCTACAAAAGGATCACTTTCATATGAATATTTCATTATAAATGATAATTCTTCTGCGTTCTTATTATATCCCCTCAAATACGACACTTTAATACGACTCATAACACTGGCATAATTTTCACCGTTTGCTGTGGCTGGTTTTATATCAACACTTGTAATTTTCACTTTATTATCCTTCAGATATTTTTGTAATACTTCCTCCAAATAGGAGTCGGTTAACCATGTAGGTGCTGTCCAACTAGTATTTTCACTCATTTCTCTTTAATAGCTTGTCTTATAATAAAAAAATCTTATCTGGGCTCGTGCCGTGAAACTATTTAAATGAAAAAGTTTTTAAAAAATCTTTATTTTTATTGGTAGAAAAATTAAGATAAATTAGTATATAAAAATGTTTTATTAATTTAATCTTTTATAAAAAAAAAAAAACTTTTTTAATGGGTTTATAATCTACATTATTAGATTGCAATTTATAATTTTTTTTGCGCTATTTCAAACCTGAAACAGATGCAATTTATTATAAACTATTACATATAGTTTAGGGGTTTGTATACACAATTAAAATTTTATTTGCAATAGTTAAAAATGATTAGGTTTCAACCGCAATATTAATAACTATAAATTATGGAAGAAAGTTTAACCCATTTTGGACATATAGTACTATTTATAACTTATAAGGGGAAAGAAACCCTTAATGCTTACGCATGGTATAATGAATACAGAATATTACTAAGAAGACAAAGATGGAGCAATATCGATAGTAAATAGGTTTTTTGTTAAAGCTCTGCCTATTCTGGACGCTCTAGCTTTTCTAAAACTTCGGCTTCTGATGAGATCTTTAGCCAGATCGAAATACTAGTATCAACCTAGCTAATATATTTGATATGCTTTATTTTTCTAAATTTAATGAGGTTGGAAGCTCGTTATAGATTAAAAATAACATAAAAATAATCTCGATGTACATAAAAACAAAATACTAATAAACCTCAAAAAATATTACTTGAGCCAGAGTAAAAACTAAAATTTTTTTTATATAAATAGAACATTTTTGGTCTTCAAAGTTTAGTAACGTCATAACGTTTGTAAGGAAAAGACCCTAACCTATTATAATTAATAGGTTTTTTGTTAAAACTGCTGGAGGCTCTAGCTTTTCTAAAACTTCGGGTTCTGATGAGATCTTTAGCCAGATCGAAATACTAGTATCAACCTAGCTAATATATTTGATTTGCTTTATTTTTCTAAATATACGGAGGTTGGAAGGTCGTTATAAATTAAAAAACAACAAAATAAGACTTTTACCCGCCGTTTTGGATGAAAATATTTTTTTTAATAACCATATTCTTGATATTTTTGATATTGATAAAAATATTTTTATATCAATATCGATATAATTCGTGGACAAGATGAAATTTTTATATACTAATTTTATTATAACTTCTTAAATAAATCATTGCCGTTTTAAGGTTTGATCAATCAAAAATATTTTTTTTTCAATATCGTAGATATGCGATATAAAGGGTCCTTTTTTCAACTAGTGATTATTTCGTGAATGGTAACACTGAGCTCATGTCTGAATTGACAGATAATTAGTTTATCCTTCCGCTGAACGAATATGGTTGTGTATACGCTTGAACAACGCTGGGAAATATTGCGACATTACTTTAAAAATCATGGTAATGTTACAGAATGTGTGCGAAAATTGCGTACGGATGGAAGAAGAGAAGCACCGTCAGCTCCGTATGTTCGTTATCTTGAGAAAAAAAGTGAAAGAAACTGGCATCCATATCGATAAACCAAAGCGTGAAAAGCCAAAAACAGTGCGTACACCCGAGAATATTGCTGCTGTGGCAGAAAGTGTGCGTGAAGCGCCATCAACACACCGATAAGGTGCTTAAAAATTGGACCGATCGTGTAGGCTGCTGCATGGCCAGCCGAGGCAGCCATTTGAATGAAATTATTTTCCTGTTAGAAAGTGTTTTGCAACCGTCAGATAATGACAATCGTAATTAATTTTTATATTAATTACTGTAGAATATTACTTTAGTTAGTCTCTTTACAGGAAGAAGAAGAAAACATTTTTATTGAAAAATTTTACGAACACAAGGGATACACCAGACTGCCGCAGTTTCGTCCCCCTAATAGGACTCGTCAGTGGTTAATTTATGTGTCAATTGAACAAAGTATTTTATATTGTTAATTTGCTCTATATGAAAAACTTTTTATTTTCTGGTGTCGTACTGTGATTTGAACTCACTGCCTTAGCATCAAGCTATGCATCGTAATCTCACCTCTTAAGGAGTTGAGCCACGTTCGACATAGCGATGACTGCGGCTAAAGTGGATTTTATTAACCGGAAGGATTGTACTTTCAAATAAAAAAAGAAATTTTGAGAAAATATTCAGCAGTTTTTTTTTATAGCATTTTCAAAAAAAAAAGTTATTTGGCGGACCCTTTATATAATATATATATATATATATATATATTTAATATAATTTAATGTTGCGCCATACCAATTTTTTTTACTTAAGAAACGAATCATTGCTGGCAAGGCATTTTAACATGAGGTACAAGTGCTTTCCCAATCCTAAAATGATAACATCATTGGACAAAAGACCCGTTTGTTCCAAAAGTGTAGGAAAAGCTCTTGGTAAACAAAATTTTCCACTTTGGCAAAATGTTGATAAAACCGCAAAATAGGTAGTCTAAAAATAGATTTTCCACAATAAAATTACAAAAAAATTAATTTTAAATATGTTTGGTCTTTAGTGGCTTTGACAGTGCGAAAAATAGGACTTTTTAAGTAAATTTTAATGAATTTGAAAATATTTAAATTTTAAAATAAGTTGACTAAATTTCAGATCGATTCGTCAAGACCAAGTTTTAAAATTTATTTATTTTATGTTCTTATTAAATTGTTAAAATCAACGATTTTTTTTTTTTTTTTAGTATTCTGGTATTCGGCTGTTCTGCTTTTTAATATACAATTAAATTGCCGTTATAGAGCACATGGGGCTAATTCTCGCAGTCGTAATCTATCGAGTTTCTTATCGAACGTTCGAAATTTTCTACTTTTGGGATTTTGTCATTCGATATCGTTTACTCGATGTCGAGATTTCTAATGATGGTATTCGATATCGAGTGAGTGTTCGAATGCAGCCGTGCGATTTTTCACTCGATAACTAAAGTGCTTTCAAAATTTGAAGAAAAAAGAAAATTTCAGACAAAAAAATGACCATAAAATTCTACTATAAGTCTATGAATACATCAAAGATCAAAATTCAACTCGAACGCCAAGAATACGTCAAAACTTAAAAAGTGTTTAAGGGCTTATCTTTCTTTTTAAATTTGACTTACGATGTAACCCTTACATTTAAGGTATAGAACGTAAACTACTATGAGATTTATGTAAAATACTACGAGGAAATTTTTTTTTTAAATTCTTAACCCTTTAACCTTTTTGTGAAAAAGGTCAAAGGTTAAGATGTATCACAGAAATACTACTAAAAGTATATGAAATAAAATTCTATAAAATTCTACTATAAGTCTATGAATACACCAAAGCTCAAAGTTCAACTTGTACGCCAGAATAAAAAAAAAGCTTGGATCCATTTTTTTTTAGGTGTAATTGACGAATTTAAAAAATATAATTACAATTTTTTTTTTTACGAAATTTTTACACTATTTTTTGCTTTGAATAAACAATCCTATATTTTTTGTTAACATTATTTTTCTTTCATCTTTAACATTGCGTCAGTGTTGAACAACATTTTTAGTATTTTCTTTTATAACACTGAAAAATAAAATCGATACGATACTTAACGAGTCCCCTCATCAGAAAAATTCGAACGATCGATTTTAAATTCGATACGAAATAATTTCGATCACGACTGAGAGAATTATTCCCCAGAATTTTATTAACCAATTTGTTAACATTTTTTTTTTTGACTAAAAAATATGAGCAAAGTAGTATCAAATTTATTTTACCAAAATTAAATATGTCATGTTCTTATTAAAACTACAACGCTTTAGAGTTTTCTGAAAATATTTTAATGATGGGCATTTCTGGAGCAGTATATTTGTTTTTATTTAAAGAAAATTTCAATGATTTTTGTAATATAGTAAAGATGCTGTAGTGAAAGCAAATAGTGAAGATATGAAATTTTTTTTAATTATTTTAAAGAAATTGAAATTGTTACCCTGGATTTAACAAAAAAAAGTATCGAGAGAAACATTTGGTTTGTATACCACAACTTTTAATGTTTTATAGCAGAAACTACGATTTATTAATAATATAAAATAAAAGACTTTTAAAAATTGGTCATAAGGAATCGGGCGGTATGAAACAAGACCCCAATGAAATAAGGCCCCAAACCGAAAATGAAGTAAGGCCCCAAAAATTTCGATAAAAAAAAATTGGGGTGTTATTTCATTTCTTGGGGCTTTATTTCATTTTTTTTTTTTTTGGGACTTTATTTCATTATGAAATAAGGCCCCAATATGAGAAATGAAATAAGTCCCCAAATAATATTTTTGGGGTGTTATTTCATTTTCTTAAAAAGCACAACTTTTAAGTAATATAAGCAAATAACCGTTATAATTACTGCATGAATTATCAAGTTATTAATGTAAATAGTTTTTTGCTATTAGTAAGTGAGATTATACCGTGTTGTAATTTTGAAGTTTCTTTTATGTCGCACGCGAAGCCGCCTGCCGCGTTCTACGGAGGAAAAAAACCCCTAAGACCGGCCGAAGGACGCCACCCAAAATAAATTTTCATTGGAACTAGTACATTAAAATTTTTCATTAAATTAATGCAGTTTTCATAAAATTTAATGAATTATATTATTTATAAAATAAATTTTGTTTACTACAAGTGAATCTATTTATAGAATATTATAGTCCATATACATAAAATATTCAATTGTTACAATAAAAATTCGAAATTTGTAAATAAATGTCGGTTGTTACAATAGTATTAAAATTTAATAATAGTGATAGTATATGGAACCACACAAATTCGGTTGGCAAGAAATTCGATTACAACTACAAACCTGTTTTCTGTGTGTATGTTTTCTGATATTATTAGTCGTTGGTCTAAGTCTGCACGAAATCTCGTCAAAAAAGCTTCAGAGGTTTTAAGTTAAAGGGTTAGATAATACATTTTTTTTTTTTTATAAATTTGAGAACAAAAATTTATATATCTCGGAGTTTAAAGATATTGAGCAATTCCATATGAAAACGATCAAAATTGGCAAATTTTTGGACGACCCCTCTCCGATTTTAAAATAAATAGTCTCAATCGATTGCCCAGCAAAAAATAATGTACCTACATATTTTTTTTTTTTTTTTATAGTGACTGGTTTAGTGGTGGTGTGCACCACTGTCATGTGACAAAATTGAAGAATTCTTTATAAGGGACCTCATTGAAAGTTGTTTTAAAAAAAACTACTAAAGCGATCGCAACGAGTGACCTTTTTAAATTAAAGCCTGATTCAATACCTTTCCAACGAGCTATCACTCGTTGCGATCGCTTTAGTAGTTTTTTTAAAACAACTTTCAATGAGGTCCCTTATGAAGAATTCTTCAATTTTGTCACATGTCATATGGAATTGCTCTATAGTGACTGGTTTAGTGGTGGTGTGCACCACTGTCATGTGACAAAATTGCAGAATTCTTCATAAGGGACCTCATTGAAAGTAGCTCGTTGGAAAGGTATTGAATCAGGCTTTAATTGAAAAATAAAATTTTCCTAATTTTTCTTATTAAATAATTAAAAATAATTCAATTATAACAAATATAAAAGCAATGAGAACAAGGGTGTCTCTTAAATGCTCTTCTCCTGTCCAAACAAGGAGTCGGGGGCCCATTTTTTTATTGCTGATTCTTAAAGCAAAAATTATGAGGAATCCAAAAAAAATAAAATTAGCCGGAAAATTTAGGAGCTTCTGTGGAAAATCGGAAAATTTAATTTTCATGGGAAAATTTAATTTTTCATTAAAACAACTTTCAATGAGGTCCCTTATGAAGAATTCTTCAATTTTGTCACATGACAGTGGTGCACACCACCACTAAACCAGTCACTATAAAAAAAAAAATATGTAGGTACATTATTTTTTGCTGGGCAATCGATTGAGACTATTTATTTTAAAATCGGAGAGGGGTCGTCCAAAAGGTGATCGCTTTCATATGGAATAGCTCTATTTTTAATTTACTAAATCGTATGTGCTACAATGTGATTCGAACAGACAATTGTATATAAAAGAAATAATAAAACACTAGATATTGATGCTTAATAGTAATCAGTTTACCGCATCAGTTTTTTTAAGAAATGTGGTCTTAATAGGATTAACCTAAGAACCAGTAGAATGGTCTATGTAGATTATAGGCGAAATATCTTAAAAATTGTTGAACACCATTATGCGCACTGTGCGATAATAAATGCAAACATTTTTAGCCCAAAAGGTAAGGAATTTTTAAGAGGTTTTAAAGTTTAAAAATATGAACAAGTATGACCAATTCATTAAAGTTGAATAATCAAAATAGATGTAAGAATAACTGTCCAAAACCTAACAAGGGCTTTTATAGCTAGAATGCGAAGAATAGCAAATTAATTTTTTTATATTTAAAATTTTGATACAATTTTCTTTAATTTGAGATATCAAGTTTAAGTGTGATATAATTTTTATTAAACATAAAAATTTTGTTTTTTCGCCTTTTAATTGTGCAAGTAAATGAAAATTATTTAAGTTCGAGGCCATACTCTGTATTTCTTTATTGGGATATTGTCCTAACAAATAATCTATAGAGTTTTTGTTTTAAAATTTATTAATTGACCAATTTCAAACCCATCATCAGAACACGTTTTGAAAAAAGTGACAATCCCATGTAAACCATCAAGCATTCATATAAACTAGTTTTCTCACTAAACGAGAACTAAAGCATGAGCTGGAAGTTAAAGAATATCACCATTGATCAAAAAATAAATTGAAAACTTGTTTGATATGTGCAAGTTCTACCTTTTTTAGATATTCAATACACGTTTTTTGTTTTTTTTTTTTTTTATTTGCACACTTGTTTTGTTTAAAATAAAAAAAAAAACAAAATAAAATAAACAGGGGGAGTAAACAAGACTGTACTTTGTATTTTATACAAGTTTTATATAATTTTTATTAAAAATATATATTATGTTTTTTCGACCTTTAATTGTGCAATGAAAATGAAAATTATTCTCCATATTTTTTCATTATGATATTGTCCTAACAAATAATCTACAGAGTTTTTGTTTTCAAATTTATTAATTGACCACTTTCAGGAATGTGTTGATAGATATATTTCGGGAATTTTATATGTTCCCATTATCAGAACACGTGTTGAAAAAAGTGACAATCCCATGCAAAACATCAAGCATTCATATAAACTAGTTTTCTTACTAAAGGAGAACTAATATATGAGCTCGAAGTTAAAGATTATCACCATTGTTTCGAAATAATGCAGAAGGTAATCATGCATCATTGCAAGGTAGTCAATGAGTACACAATTATTGGTAACTTATTACTTATTGTTTCGAAATAATGCTGAAGGTAAGTTGTATCCATTGAAAATTAATACATTATTTAACCCATTATCGGTAGCTCATTACTTATTGTTACAGAATACTGATACAGGTAAGTAGTATTCATTACAAGGTAATGCATTACTTAATCGCACCCATTACCAAAGTTTTGCTGTGTTGTTTGGGACGAAAAATAATATGAAAAATTTTAAACCCTACAAATATTTTTATGTTTGAAATTTCTTTTGTTTGATTGTTCCCGAAATTGTTTATTTAAAAAAGTAATTTTCTAATAACTCCACCTGGAATTAAAGTTGGCTGATTCACTTTATTTGAAATATAATATTTCGTTTGGCGTCTAAATGAACTGGATGTAATATCAACAACATTTTTACTATATTTATATTAAAATCAACAGAAATTTTGCTAAAATCATCAGAAATATTAGCTAAAAAATTTTAAGCTATTGCTTTCAGAAGGGCACAAATGTGTTAATATAAAGCAAATCTAAACAATTCCTTAAAAGTTTCGTATTATTTTGTGAAAAATTGTTTGCTAATTTTAACAGATTAATTTTTTTCTTTAAATTAACTTGAATGTAGCTCGAACATAACTTAATTTTTATAGATTCAGCAGATTTATTTTTTCTCTTTCTTATTAATAATTGTCAAAAAAAAAACTCAACTTATTTTTGCAGTTTTTCCCGGCAACATAATTTTGAACTAATTTTTATTAGTTTTAGCAAACATTTTTAATAAAGGGTCCGCAAAATAACTTTTTTTTTTTTGAAAATGCTATAAAAAAACTACTGAATATTTTCTCAAATTTCTTTTTTTATTTGAAAGTACAATCCTACACAGTCGGTCCAATTTTTTTTTGATAATGCGATCTTCAAAAACAGGGCGCAAGATATAGAGTGTGGCTTCGGCTGTGTGGCACGTAGCACCGTCCTGTTGAAACCAAATGTTGCCAATATCCTCCTCTTCAATTTTTGTGAACAAAAATTCGTTCAACATGGCCTGATAACGATAGATATTGATCCTATTGATCGCCGTACGCAATTTTCGCACACATTCTGCAACATTACCATGATTTTCAATGTAATGTCGCAATATTTCCCAGCGTTGTTCAAGCGTATACACTACCATATTCGTTCAGCGGAAGGATGAAACTAATTATCTGTCAAATCAGACATGAGCTAAGTGTTACCATTCACGAAATAAGCAATAGTTAAAAAAAAAAAAACGTTAGATGCGGACCCTTTAGTATATTTCTTCAGTGTAAGGAAAAAATTTCAATATTTTTGACAGTTGCTTTTTTAAATAATGCTCAAAAACGACAGCATTTCAGTTAAATTTACTTTTGACAACAGCTACAAACACAAAATTTTCGAGGTTTGTGAGTTGGTTTTAATTAATCAAATATTTCGCACAAAAAAAAAAACACTTTCTAGAAGTATCAATTTAATGAATATGTAAAAAAAATATTTATTTCTCTTGTGGCTTTAATAACAAAAGTGAATACTAAAAGTGCCATCTGCTTATTGTTGGTTTGACCCAGTGACAATTTTTGAGAAAATATGGGTAAGAAATGGATCATATCGATCTTTATTTTTCAATCATTTGCATCATTTCTCAAAATTTCATAACTCAGGAAAGTACCGTTATTCAAATTTAATTTGCATTATATTTTGGTCTTTTAAACCATATTTAAATTTCATCACAATCGTATAAAATAAAGAAAAATTGAAAATAAAACAAATAATAAAGCTTCTCCTTTGATATTATGATTCTGGCGGTTACGTGCGGTTAGGGCTCGATATATAATATAAAAATTTGGTTTCCAAGCCCTGTTTTTGACTTAGATCTACGCACAAATTTTATATAGAAAAACTAATAATAAAAAAAAAACTAATAACAATATCTCTAGAAATTTTAATAACAAAGTCCAATGAAGATTTCCTTGGGCAGGAATGAAATCCAGATAGGGACACGCCTACATCAGATTGCTTTTCACAATTTGTTAAATAAGTTTTGGGACTTTAGCACATTTAATTACTATAAATGCAAAAAAAAATAAAATCGTTTTTCTCAAAAGCGACTTTTTGGCATATGGGTCAAACCAATAATAAGCTGATGATGTACTTGAATTTCTCTTCTTTCTTTTCTCTAATATTTTAATCTGAATTCTACCTGCCAACGAAAAGAACCCAAAAACATATAGAGCAATTCCATATGAAAACGATCAAAATTGGCAAATTTTTGGACGACCCCTCTCCGATTTTAAAATAAATAGTCTCAATCGATTGCCCAGCAAAAAATAATGTACCTACATATTTTTTTTTTTTTTTTTATAGTGACTGGTTTAGTGGTGGTCTTCATAAGGGACCTCATTGATTTACCTTTTTTTCCCATGAAAATTAAATTTTCCGATTTTCCACAGAAGCTCCTAAATTTTCCGGCTAATTTTATTTTTTTTGGATTCCTCATAATTTTTGCTTTAAGAATCAGCAATAAAAAAATGGGTCCCTTATGAAGAATTCTTCAATTTTGTCACATGACAGTGGTGCACACCACCACTAAACCAGTCACTATAGAGCAATTCCATATGACATGTGACAAAATTGAAGAATTCTTCATAAGGGACCTCATTGAAAGTTGTTTAAAAAAAAAACTACTAAAGCGATCGCAACGAGTGATAGCTCGTTGGAAAGGTATTGAATCAGGCTTTGATTGAAAAATAAAATTTTCCTAATTTTTCTCAGAAATTTACCTTTTTTCCCATGAAAATTAAATTTTCCCATGAAAATTAAATTTTCCGATTTTCCACAGAAGCTCCTTAATTTTCCGGCTAATTTTATTTTTTTTGGATTCCTCATAATTTTTGCTTTAAGAATCAGCAATAAAAAAATGGGCCCCGACTCCTTGTTTGGACAGGAGAAGAGCATTTAAGAGACCACCTTGTTCTCATTGTTTTTATATTTTTTATAATTGAATTATTTTTAATTATTTAACAAGAAAAATTAGGAAAATTTTATTTTTCAATTAAAGCCTGATTCAATACCTTTCCAACGAGCTATCACTCGTTGCGATCGCTTTAGTAGTTTTTTTAAAACAACTTTCAATGAGGTCCCTTATGAAGAATTCTTCAATTTTGTCACATGTCATATGGAATTGCTCTATAGTGACTGGTTTAGTGGTGGTGTGCACCACTGTCATGTGACAAAATTGCAGAATTCTTCATAAGGGACCTCATTGAAAGTAGCTCGTTGGAAAGGTATTGAATCAGGCTTTAATTGAAAAATAAAATTTTCCTAATTTTTCTTATTAAATAATTAAAAATAATTCAATTATAACAAATATAAAAGCAATGAGAACAAGGGTGTCTCTTAAATGCTCTTCTCCTGTCCAAACAAGGAGTCGGGGCCCATTTTTTTATTGCTGATTCTTAAAGCAAAAATTATGAGGAATCCAAAAAAAATAAAATTAGCCGGAAAATTTAGGAGCTTCTGTGGAAAATCGGAAAATTTAATTTTCATGGGAAAATTTAATTTTTCATTAAAACAACTTTCAATGAGGTCCCTTATGAAGAATTCTTCAATTTTGTCACATGACAGTGGTGCACACCACCACTAAACCAGTCACTATAAAAAAAAAATATGTAGGTACATTATTTTTTGCTGGGCAATCGATTGAGACTATTTATTTTAAAATCGGAGAGGGGTCGTCCAAAAGGTGATCGCTTTCATATGGAATAGCTCTATTTTTAATTTACTAAATCGTATGTGCTACA
Organism: Delia radicum; assembly: GCA_021234595.1. Classification (NCBI taxonomy): domain Eukaryota; kingdom Metazoa; phylum Arthropoda; class Insecta; order Diptera; family Anthomyiidae; genus Delia; species Delia radicum. The sequence goes on from CM037851.1 coordinate 81,537,155, forward strand.
ATGTGATTCGAACAGACAATTGTATATAAAAGAAATAATAAAACACTAGATATTGATGCTTAATAGTAATCAGTTTACCGCATCAGTTTTTTTAAGAAATGTGGTCTTAATAGGATTAACCTAAGAACCAGTAGAATGGTCTATGTAGATTATAGGCGAAATATCTTAAAAATTGTTGAACACCATTATGCGCACTGTGCGATAATAAATGCAAACATTTTTAGCCCAAAAGGTAAGGAATTTTTAAGAGGTTTTAAAGTTTAAAAATATGAACAAGTATGACCAATTCATTAAAGTTGAATAATCAAAATAGATGTAAGAATAACTGTCCAAAACCTAACAAGGGCTTTTATAGCTAGAATGCGAAGAATAGCAAATTCATTTTTTTATATTTAAAATTTTGATACAATTTTCTTTAATTTGAGATATCAAGTTTAAGTGTGATATAATTTTTATTAAACATAAAAATTTTGTTTTTTCGCCTTTTAATTGTGCAAGTAAATGAAAATTATTTAAGTTCGAGGCCATACTCTGTATTTCTTTATTGGGATATTGTCCTAACAAATAATCTATAGAGTTTTTGTTTTAAAATTTATTAATTGACCAATTTCAAACCCATCATCAGAACACGTTTTGAAAAAAGTGACAATCCCATGTAAACCATCAAGCATTCATATAAACTAGTTTTCTCACTAAACGAGAACTAAAGCATGAGCTGGAAGTTAAAGAATATCACCATTGATCAAAAAATAAATTGAAAACTTGTTTGATATGTGCAAGTTCTACCTTTTTTAGATATTCAATACACGTTTTTTGTTTTTTTTTTTTTTTATTTGCACACTTGTTTTGTTTAAAATAAAAAAAAAACAAAATAAAATAAACAGGGGGAGTAAACAAGACTGTACTTTGTATTTTATACAAGTTTGATACAATTTTTATTAAAAATATATATTATGTTTTTTCGACCTTTAATTGTGCAATGAAAATGAAAATTATTCTCCATATTTTTTCATTATGATATTGTCCTAACAAATAATCTACAGAGTTTTTGTTTTCAAATTTATTAATTGACCACTTTCAGGAATGTGTTGATAGATATATTTCGGGAATTTTATAGGTTCCCATTATCAGAACACGTGTTGAAAAAAGTGACAATCCCATGCAAAACATCAAGCATTCATATAAACTAGTTTTCTTACTAAAGGAGAACTAATATATGAGCTCGAAGTTAAAGATTATCACCATTGTTTTGAAATAATGCAGAAGGTAATCATGCATCATTGCAAGGTAGTCAATGAGTACACAATTATTGGTAACTTATTACTTATTGTTTCGAAATAATGCTGAAGGTAAGTTGTATCCATTGAAAATTAATACATTATTTAACCCATTATCGGTAGCTCATTACTTATTGTTACAGAATACTGATACAGGTAAGTAGTATTCATTACAAGGTAATGCATTACTTAATCGCACCCATTACCAAAGTTTTGCTGTGTTGTTTGGGACGAAAAATAATATGAAAAATTTTAAACCCTACAAATATTTTTATGTTTGAAATTTCTTTTGTTTGATTGTTCCCGAAATTGTTTATTTAAAAAAGTAATTTTCTAATAACTCCACCTGGAATTAAAGTTGGCTGATTCACTTTATTTGAAATATAATATTTCGTTTGGCGTCTAAATGAACTGGATGTAATATCAACAACATTTTTACTATATTTATATTAAAATCAACAGAAATTTTGCTAAAATCATCAGAAATATTAGCTAAAAAATTTTAAGCTATTGCTTTCAGAAGGGCACAAATGTGTTAATATAAAGCAAATCTAAACAATTCCTTAAAAGTTTCGTATTATTTTGTGAAAAATTGTTTGCTAATTTTAACAGATTAATTTTTTTCTTTAAATTAACTTGAATGTAGCTCGAACATAACTTAATTTTTATAGATTCAGCAGATTTATTTTTTCTCTTTCTTATTAATAATTGTCAAAAAAAAAACTCAACTTATTTTTGCAGTTTTTCCCGGCAACATAATTTTGAACTAATTTTTATTAGTTTTAGCAAACATTTTTAATAAAGGGTCCGCAAAATAACTTTTTTTTTTTTGAAAATGCTATAAAAAAACTACTGAATATTTTCTCAAATTTCTTTTTTTATTTGAAAGTACAATCCTACACAGTCGGTCCAATTTTTTTTTGATAATGCGATCTTCAAAAACAGGGCGCAAGATATAGAGTGTGGCTTCGGCTGTGTGGCACGTAGCACCGTCCTGTTGAAACCAAATGTTGCCAATATCCTCCTCTTCAATTTTTGTGAACAAAAATTCGTTCAACATGGCCCGATAACGATAGATATTGATCCTATTGATCGCCGTACGCAATTTTTCGCACACATTCTGCAACATTACCATGATTTTCAATGTAATGTCGCAATATTTCCCAGCGTTGTTCAAGCGTATACACTACCATATTCGTTCAGCGGAAGGATGAAACTAATTATCTGTCAAATCAGACATGAGCTAAGTGTTACCATTCACGAAATAAGCAATAGTTAAAAAAAAAAAACGTTAGATGCGGACCCTTTAGTATATTTCTTCAGTGTAAGGAAAAAATTTCAATATTTTTGACAGTTGCTTTTTTAAATAATGCTCAAAAACGACAGCATTTCAGTTAAATTTACTTTTGACAACAGCTACAAACACAAAATTTTCGAGGTTTGTGAGTTGGTTTTAATTAATCAAATATTTCGCACAAAAAAAAAAAACACTTTCTAGAAGTATCAATTTAATGAATATGTAAAAAAAATATTTATTTCTCTTGTGGCTTTAATAACAAAAGTGAATACTAAAAGTGCCATCTGCTTATTGTTGGTTTGACCCAGTGACAATTTTTGAGAAAATATGGGTAAGAAATGGATCATATCGATCTTTATTTTTCAATCATTTGCATCATTTCTCAAAATTTCATAACTCAGGAAAGTACCGTTATTCAAATTTAATTTGCATTATATTTTGGTCTTTTAAACCATATTTAAATTTCATCACAATCGTATAAAATAAAGAAAAATTGAAAATAAAACAAATAATAAAGCTTCTCCTTTGATATTATGATTCTGGCGGTTACGTGCGGTTAGGGCTCGATATATAATATAAAAATTTGGTTTCCAAGCCCTGTTTTTGACTTAGATCTACGCACAAATTTTATATAGAAAAACTAATAATAAAAAAAAAACTAATAACAATATCTCTAGAAATTTTAATAACAAAGTCCAATGAAGATTTCCTTGGGCAGGAATGAAATCCAGATAGGGACACGCCTACATCAGATTGCTTTTCACAATTTGTTAAATAAGTTTTGGGACTTTAGCACATTTAATTACTATAAATGCAAAAAAAAATAAAATCGTTTTTCTCAAAAGCGACGTTTTTGGCATATGGGTCAAACCAATAATAAGCTGATGATGTACTTGAATTTCTCTTCTTTCTTTTCTCTAATATTTTAATCTGAATTCTACCTGCCAACGAAAAGAACCCAAAAACATATAGAGCAATTCCATATGAAAACGATCAAAATTGGCAAATTTTTGGACGACCCCTCTCCGATTTTAAAATAAATAGTCTCAATCGATTGCCCAGCAAAAAATAATGTACCTACATATTTTTTTTTTTTTTTTATAGTGACTGGTTTAGTGGTGGTGTGCACCACTGTCATGTGACAAAATTGAAGAATTCTTCATAAGGGACCTCATTGATTTACCTTTTTTCCCATGAAAATTAAATTTTCCGATTTTCCACAGAAGCTCCTAAATTTTCCGGCTAATTTTATTTTTTTTGGATTCCTCATAATTTTTGCTTTAAGAATCAGCAATAAAAAAATGGGTCCCTTATGAAGAATTCTTCAATTTTGTCACATGACAGTGGTGCACACCACCACTAAACCAGTCACTATAGAGCAATTCCATATGACATGTGACAAAATTGAAGAATTCTTCATAAGGGACCTCATTGAAAGTTGTTTAAAAAAAAACTACTAAAGCGATCGCAACGAGTGATAGCTCGTTGGAAAGGTATTGAATCAGGCTTTGATTGAAAAATAAAATTTTCCTAATTTTTCTCAGAAATTTACCTTTTTTCCCATGAAAATTAAATTTTCCCATGAAAAATTAAATTTTCCGATTTTCCACAGAAGCTCCTTAATTTTCCGGCTAATTTTATTTTTTTTGGATTCCTCATAATTTTTGCTTTAAGAATCAGCAATAAAAAAATGGGCCCCGACTCCTTGTTTGGACAGGAGAAGAGCATTTAAGAGACCACCTTGTTCTCATTGTTTTTATATTTTTTATAATTGAATTATTTTTAATTATTTAACAAGAAAAATTAGGAAAATTTTATTTTTCAATTAAAGCCTGATTCAATACCTTTCCAACGAGCTATCACTCGTTGCGATCGCTTTAGTAGTTTTTTTTAAAACAACTTTCAATGAGGTCCCTTATGAAGAATTCTTCAATTTTGTCACATGTCATATGGAATTGCTCTATAGTGACTGGTTTAGTGGTGGTGTGCACCACTGTCATGTGACAAAATTGCAGAATTCTTCATAAGGGACCTCATTGAAAGTAGCTCGTTGGAAAGGTTCGCCTTTTAATAATGTGCAAGTAAATGAAATTATTTAAGTTATGAGGCCAAAAATACTCTGTATTTCAAAATTTATTGAGGTTTTATATTGTCCATAACAAAATAATCTATAGAGTTTTTTTTTGTTTTAAAATTTAAAATTAATTGACCAATTTCAACCCATCATCAGAACACGTTTTGAAAAAAGTGACAATCCCATGTAAACCATCAAGCATTCATATAACTATTTTCTCACTAAACGAGAACTAAAGCATGAGCTGGAAGTTAAAGAATCACCATTGATCAAAAATAAATTGAAAACTTGTTTGATATGTGCAAGTTCTACCTTTTTAGATATTCAATACACGTTTTTTGTTTTTTTTTTTTTTATTTGCACACTTGTTTTGTTTAAAATAAAAAAAAACAAAATAAAATAAACAGGGGGAGTAAACAAGACTGTACTTTGTATTTTATACAAGTTTGATACAATTTTTATTAAAAATATATATTATGTTTTTTCGACCTTTAATTGTGCAATGAAAATGAAAATTATTCTCCATATTTTTTCATTATGATATTGTCCTAACAAATAATCTACAGAGTTTTTGTTTTCAAATTTATTAATTGACCACTTTCAGGAATGTGTTGATAGATATATTTCGGGAATTTTATAGGTTCCCATTATCAGAACACGTGTTGAAAAAAGTGACAATCCCATGCAAAACATCAAGCATTCATATAAACTAGTTTTCTTACTAAAGGAGAACTAATATATGAGCTCGAAGTTAAAGATTATCACCATTGTTTTGAAATAATGCAGAAGGTAATCATGCATCATTGCAAGGTAGTCAATGAGTACACAATTATTGGTAACTTATTACTTATTGTTTCGAAATAATGCTGAAGGTAAGTTGTATCCATTGAAAATTAATACATTATTTAACCCATTATCGGTAGCTCATTACTTATTGTTACAGAATACTGATACAGGTAAGTAGTATTCATTACAAGGTAATGCATTACTTAATCGCACCCATTACCAAAGTTTTGCTGTGTTGTTTGGGACGAAAAATAATATGAAAAATTTTAAACCCTACAAATATTTTTATGTTTGAAATTTCTTTTGTTTGATTGTTCCCGAAATTGTTTATTTAAAAAAGTAATTTTCTAATAACTCCACCTGGAATTAAAGTTGGCTGATTCACTTTATTTAAAATATAATATTTCGTTTGGCGTCTAAATGAACTGGATGTAATATCAACAACATTTTTACTATATTTATATTAAAATCAACAGAAATTTTGCTAAAATCATCAGAAATATTAGCTAAAAAATTTTAAGCTATTGCTTTCAGAAGGGCACAAATGTGTTAATATAAAGCAAATCTAAACAATTCCTTAAAAGTTTCGTATTATTTTGTGAAAAATTGTTTGCTAATTTTAACAGATTAATTTTTTTCTTTAAATTAACTTGAATGTAGCTCGAACATAACTTAATTTTTATAGATTCAGCAGATTTATTTTTTCTCTTTCTTATTAATAATTGTCAAAAAAAAACTCAACTTATTTTTGCAGTTTTTCCCGGCAACATAATTTTGAACTAATTTTTATTAGTTTTAGCAAACATTTTTATAAAGGGTCCGCAAAATAACTTTTTTTTTTTTGAAAATGCTATAAAAAAACTACTGAATATTTTCTCAAATTTTTTTTTTTATTTGAAAGTACAATCCTACACAGTCGGTCCAATTTTTTTTTGATAATGCGATCTTCAAAAACAGGGCGCAAGATATAGAGTGTAGCTTCGGCTGTGTGTTGAAACCAAATGTTGCCAATATCCTCCTCTTCAATTTTTGTGAACAAAAATTCGTTCAACATGGCCCGATAGCGATAGATATTGATCCCATTAATCGCCGTACGCAATTTTCGCACACATTCTGAAACATTACCATGATTTTCAATGTAATGTCGCAATATTTCCCAGCGTTGTTCAAGCGTATACACTACCATATTCGTTCAGCGGAAGGATGAAACTAATTATCTGTCAAATCAGACATGAGCTAAGTTTTACCATTCACGAAATAAGCAATAGTTAAAAAAAAAAAAACGTTAGATGCGGACCCTTTAGTATATTTCTTCAGTGTAAGGAAAAAATTTCAATATTTTTGACAGTTGCTTTTTTAAATAATGCTCAAAAACGACAGCATTTCAGTTAAATTTACTTTTGACAACAGCTACAAACACAAAAATTTTCGAGGTTTGTGAGTTGGTTTTAATTAATCAAATATTTCGCACAAAAAAAAAAAACACTTTCTAGAAGTATCAATTTAATGAATATGTAAAAAAAATATTTATTTCTCTTGTGGCTTTAATAACAAAAGTGAATACTAAAAGTGCCATCTGCTTATTGTTGGTTTGACCCAGTGACAATTTTTGAGAAAATATGGGTAAGAAATGGATCATATCGATCTTTATTTTTCAATCATTTGCATCATTTCTCAAAATTTCATAACTCAGGAAAGTACCGTTATTCAAATTTAATTTGCATTATATTTTGGTCTTTTAAACCATATTTAAATTTCATCACAATCGTATAAAATAAAGAAAAATTGAAAATAAAACAAATAATAAAGCTTCTCCTTTGATATTATGATTCTGGCGGTTACGTGCGGTTAGGGCTCGATATATAATATAAAAATTTGGTTTCCAAGCCCCTGTTTTTGACTTAGATCTACGCACAAATTTTATATAGAAAAACTAATAATAAAAAAAAAACTAATAACAATATCTCTAGAAATTTTAATAACAAAGTCCAATGAAGATTTCCTTGGGCAGGAATGAAATCCAGATAGGGACACGCCTACATCAGATTGCTTTTCACAATTTGTTAAATAAGTTTTGGGACTTTAGCACATTTAATTACTATAAATGCAAAAAAAAATAAAATCGTTTTTCTCAAAAGCGACTTTTTGGCATATGGGTCAAACCAATAATAAGCTGATGATGTACTTGAATTTCTCTTCTTTCTTTTCTCTAATATTTTAATCTGAATTCTACCTGCCAACGAAAAGAACCCAAAAACATATAGAGCAATTCCATATGAAAACGATCAAAATTGGCAAATTTTTGGACGACCCCTCTCCGATTTTAAAATAAATAGTCTCAATCGATTGCCCAGCAAAAAATAATGTACCTACATATTTTTTTTTTTTTTTTATAGTGACTGGTTTAGTGGTGGTGTGCACCACTGTCATGTGACAAAATTGAAGAATTCTTCATAAGGGACCTCATTGATTTACCTTTTTTCCCATGAAAATTAAATTTTCCGATTTTCCACAGAAGCTCCTAAATTTTCCGGCTAATTTTATTTTTTTTGGATTCCTCATAATTTTTGCTTTAAGAATCAGCAATAAAAAATGGGTCCCTTATGAAGAATTCTTCAATTTTGTCACATGACAGTGGTGCACACCACCACTAAACCAGTCACTATAGAGCAATTCCATATGACATGTGACAAAATTGAAGAATTCTTCATAAGGGACCTCATTGAAAGTTGTTTTAAAAAAAACTACTAAAGCGATCGCAACGAGTGATAGCTCGTTGGAAAGGTATTGAATCAGGCTTTGATTGAAAAATAAAATTTTCCTAATTTTTCTCAGAAATTTACCTTTTTTCCCATGAAAACTAAATTTTCCCATGAAAATTAAATTTTCCGATTTTCCACAGAAGCTCCTTAATTTTCCGGCTAATTTTATTTTTTTTGGATTCCTCATAATTTTTGCTTTAAGAATCAGCAATAAAAAAATGGGCCCCGACTCCTTGTTTGGACAGGAGAAGAGCATTTAAGAGACCACCTTGTTCTCATTGTTTTTATATTTTTTATAATTGAATTATTTTTAATTATTTAACAAGAAAAATTAGGAAAATTTTATTTTTCAATTAAAGCCTGATTCAATACCTTTCCAACGAGCTATCACTCGTTGCGATCGTTTTAGTAGTTTTTTTTAAAACAACTTTCAATGAGGTCCCTTATGAAGAATTCTTCAATTTTGTCACATGTCATATGGAATTGCTCTATAGTGACTGGTTTAGTGGTGGTGTGCACCACTGTCATGTGACAAAATTGAAGAATTCTTCATAAGGGACCCATTTTTTTATTGCTGATTCTTAAAGCAAAAATTATGAGGAATCCAAAAAAAATAAAATTAGCCGGAAAATTTAGGAGCTTCTGTGGAAAATCGGAAAATTTAATTTTCATGGGAAAAAAGGTAAATTTCTGAGAAAAATTAGGAAAATTTTATTTTTCAATTAAAGCCTGATTCAATACCTTTCCAACGAGCTATCACTCGTTGCGATCGCTTTAGTACAACAACTTTCAATGAGGTCAGTTATGAAGAATTCTTCAATTTTGTCACATGACAGTGGTGCACACCACCACTAAACCAGTCACTATAAAAAAAAAAAAATATGTAGGTTCATTATTTTGTGCTGGGCAATCGATTGAGACTATTTATTTTAAAATCGGAGAGGGGTCGTCCAAAAGGTGATCGCTTTCATATGGAATTGCTCTATAATGACTTAAAAATATTGACTAAAAAATTAAGGTTAAATTGTATTCTTTTTTTTTGCACAAAATCAATAAAAATTAAAAGAAAAATTTAAGGTCATTTCCATATCACAAATTTTTATTAATCACACTTAGAATACTATGTAGGTACAGACCACTGCAAATGTAGTTAAAAACAAATTAAAGTTCACTTAAAAAAAGGATGACCTACATTTCAGTAAATTCAATTATCATTGTTTTGTAATGTTCAAAAAATGTCTAAACACTTGTAGTAAAAATGAACAACATGTTAGTAAAAAATAAACAAACATTTATTTTTTTTATTTTTTTAAATAACAAAAAACAAGTGTTAAAAATTAATGTAAAATCATAAAACAGTGATTTGATGTGGTTTGTTTTTTTAAATGAACTGCAAGGTTAGTAACAAATTTAATTTGTTCTAAAAATGACTTACATTTACATTAAAAATAAAGAAACTGTATTACACCCAAACAACTACATATTAAGCAGAAGTTCCCTGAGTGCAGTAGTTAATTTCTCGAATATTATTTTATACAAAAAAAAAAACATTTAATTTTACGAATTAATCTATATAAAAAAAACAAACTATTTTTGTAAATCCAATAAACCAAGACTATCAAAATATGGCAATAAAACTTTAAGATTGTCTTGAATGCGCTTATTTTTGAATAAGGTATTTCGAAAATTTCTCGCTCTCTCATCATCATCTACCAGACTATGTAAATCGGCATCATCGCATTGATCGTTAATCATAATAGGTTGATTGCCCAAGCAGGCAGTGACAGCTAGAATATTAAAAAGAAAAAATTTAAATAAGTAAAAAGTTAATAATAAGAATCAGAGACTTAAAGTAATTGTTATTTAGCAACAAAAAAAAAAAAAATCTCAAAAAATTAAGAAGAAATTTTTTTTATTATTAAAGAAGTCTTTATTTTAGTTTTTAAAAAATATGCAATAAAATTGAAAATATGCAAAATATGAAACAAAAAAATGCCAAAATATGCGCTTATATATGCCGTTGTAATAAAGTATGCACAAATATGCATTTATAACAGAATATGCAATAACTCATCGATACCATTTTGATGCAATTTTTATTTTTTATATACCTAAATTATGCATTCTTTACTCATAAACATGCAGCGACTTTTATGCATTAAGCAATCGAAAATATGCGCTTTAGATATTCACAATAAAGAAATACATATTCAAATAGACATTCTTTTATCTATTTTTAAAAAAAAATCATTATTTTAATTTTTACAAAATATGCAATAAACTTGAAAATATGCAACAAAAATGCCTAAATAGCAAAGTATGCAAAAGTATGCATTTGTACAATAACAAAATATGCAAAAATATGCAATAACAGATCGATGCCCTTTTTTTGGAAATTTTTTGAAATAAAATGTCATGAAAGTCTCTGCACTGCTCATAAAATTCCAGTCAGTTTTTTAATTTTTTTTTTAATAATTTATAAAAGTTGTTTAATGAATTTTTTTGTAACAACCAAGTAATAAATTTATTAAATTGTAAATAAAATTAAGATTTGAATATAATCGACAGCAAACTCAAGTTAATCACTAACTGGCAATATCAGGATACTTTAACTGGTGCATTTTGTTGTTCCCGAGCTTTTGATTTTTATTTATAATCGTTAAATATCGATATTGTGAAGAAATCACAAAATAACTTTCAGTATTATTGAAACAATAAAAATCATGGTTTTGAAATGTTTTTGTTTGATTTGAAATATAAAATTACAATAAATAAAATAAATGAAATATATTTGAAAATTAAATATTCGACAAACGAAACAATTTAGTTAATAAAAGTAATACTCTGTTAAGTCTCATTTAAATTTTTGTTTTTTTTTTTTTTTTTTTTTTTTTTTGGTTTGGCAAAAAATATTCAATGGGCACATTTTATTTAAAAAAAAGTTTTCAATAAAATTTTTTTTTATTACATTTAGTTTTTTGAATATTAATTTTTATACTCATTATTTTTGTTTATACTTGTAAGCATATAAGTAACTACAAATTTTTTTTGGATTTTTCGTAAGATGTAATGATATATCATTATTTAGTACGATGTACCCATATATATGAAAAGAGATTTGTAGTATCATTTGTAAGTATTACCAAATATGTACTAATATAATCACTTATCTGGTAACGCTTTTTTGCACTGGGTATGAGAAAAATCTTAATTGAAGCAAACATATTAATTTAATATCGGTTTTAGTTCTTTCTGCGTATGTTTAGAACCCATTTCTGACTCATTTTTGATTAAATAATCACAAATTATTTAAATTTATACTGAAATTTCCGTAATAGTACCGAATCCAATTAAAATTTTATTTGCATTAACAAATATTTTAATAAAACCTCAATTTTATTTTTTTTTGCGCATATTTTTAGCCCATTTCTGACTCATTTTTAAGCCTGTTAGCTGGCAGGGTTGTATTTCATTAAATTTATTCAATATCTCCAAAAGTTTTTATTTAAAGAAAACTTACCTAAGAACTTTCCTTCTTCCACTTGTACATGAAATTCATGTAATGTTGGTATATACCCCTGATAATTAAGTTTTCTTAACATTGTACTTAAATTTTTATGGTAATATTGTACTAATTTATCAATGGCATGAACATCTAATTGCAATTTCGGTTCCAAAGAAGTATTAAAGAAATAATGTAAATCAACAGCTGGTGAAGACCAATTACAAAGTTGAAAATCTATTAATAAAACATCTTTAAAAGATATCTTCTCCATCGAAATGTTATCATAGAGCCACCATCATATTATTAATCCATAAATCGCCATGACATAAAGTGAAAAAATGATTTGGATTATTATTGTAGGCACGAGTGGAATATTCTACAATATATGGCTTTAATTTCATTAGTTTATCATGATAATAAGGACCCAATTCAGGACACGTTTCAGCAAATTTAGCACCAACTTCAGTACAATATTCAAAAATACAACCAAATGCTCGTGTATGCCGATTAAAACGCCATGATCAATTTTTTCCAATTCACCACCGAGACGCTGATTTAATACAGCTCCAGCTGCATGAAATTTTGCCAATTTCTGTAAAGTCTTACAAGCTTGATTTTCATTCATTCCAGTAAAGCGATCAGCTAGTGTAAAGCTTTTACAGTTAAGTCCTCAAAAATTATAGCTGATTGTTCATAGTCAACTTTTAAAGTATTAGCGAATAATTTTTTCATTATCACCAACTTCTTTTAGTATATCAGCTAATTGTGGTAAAATTTGTTCATACATTTTCATTTCTGTATTATAGACATCATAACTAGACATAATATTTGCTACAAAAGGATCACTTCATATGAATATTTCATTATAAATGATAATTCTTCTGCGTTCTTATTATTTCCCCTCAAATACGACACTTTAATACGACTTATAACACTGGCATAATTTTCACCATTAGCTGTGGCTGGTTTTATATCAACACTTGTAATTTTCACTTTAGTATCCTTTAGATGTTTTTGTAATACTTCCTCCAAATAGGAGTCGGTTAGCCAAACCGGTGGTTGCCAAGTAGTATTTTCACACATTGCTATCTAATAGTTTATCTAACTATAAATTAGAGCGTCTGAGCGCGTGTTGTGAAACTTTATAAATGAAAAAAAATTGTTAATAAAATCTTTTGTTTTATTTTGATACAATTTGAGATAAATTAAATTTGCTGTGTAGTATTTCAAAATGTTTTATTAGTTTAATCTTGTCACTAACAAAACGTATTTCTATAGACTTTATAATCTTATTTAATCTATTATTATTTATAAATTTACTAGCTGAAGTGCCCGGTGTTTCCCGGGTCAACTGCAATTTTTGAATGCAGAAACAATTTAATGGACTTATTATTGGCAAAAACGGTAAGGAGAAATAAAACTAAAAAAAAAAAAATGAAATCATAAAGACATTGCGAAAAAAATCAGTAGGTATATTATACGGTGGAAAAGAAATTCAAAAAAACCAAATGGTTTTTCCTTAAATGTTTTGATTGGATTTAATACTTTCTAATTAAAAAAATAAGCTTTAATAAAAATAGTGCAATTTTTTGATTTTGACGTTTTTGATCAAAAGTCGGTATTGAAGTGGGCTATGGTAATGAAACTTTTACTGAGGCCTTCCTCCTCGGGAACGCCGTTAAAATTTTCTTAGAAATTTGTATTCGAAAAAAAAAAACGAAAAAGTTGAAAAAGGTGAAAAAAATTGTAATTGTACATTTTTTTGTCAAAAGAAGGCGTAGAATTGGGCGTGGTCGATGAAAACTATACTACGATCTAAGTTGAGGTCCGAGGATTATTCATGCCAAATTGAGGGAAAATCCGTAGAGAATTGCAAATTTGTATAGAACACAAACAAACAAATAGAAAATTAGTTTTATATATATATAGATAATGGAATTTTTTTTTGACGTTGTTAAAAATAGGCGTAGAAGTGGGCGTGGTAGATGAAAACTATACAACGATCTAAGTTGAGGTCCGTAGATTATTCATGCCAATTTTGAGGAAAAATCCGTGGAGAAGTTGCAAATTTGTATTGAGAACAAACAAACAAACAGAAAATGTGTTTTATATACATATATAGACAAAACAATTTGTTTAATAAAAAAAACTTGTTAAGTGGCTTGTATATAGAAATGTATAGAAATTGCCAACCGTACCAAAAAATAGTATAGCAACCAACAGGTATTTTTGTTAAACCCACCGTGGTTAAAAATTATCAAAAGTACAACTAATATTGTACTAGAAAAACAAATTTTGCTTGCAAAGTTTGTGTTTTGCCAGTACCACCCGCAAAATTGTTTGTGAATATTTTTTTTTTTAAATATTACAACCAATTAGAAGCATTTTTACAGTTTTGTTAGTTTTTTGTGTTTATATACATCGTGATTATTTTTATCGTATTTTTAATGTTTAACGAGCTTCCAACCTCCGTATATTTACAAAAATAAATCAAATCAAACATATTAGCTAGGTTGATACTAGTATTTCGATCTGGCTAAAGATCTCATCAGAACCCGAAGTTTTAGAAAAGCTAGAGCCTCCAGAAGTTTTAACAAAAAACCTATTAATCGTAAATTTTGCTCCACTCTTGTCTTTTTAGTAATCAAGCACGTGGTTAGGGTCTTTTCCTAACAAGCAACATGACGCACAGAGGAGTATTTGGCCTGAAAAGTTGGCCAAAATTATTAAACGTGTTTTTTGAATTAACAGTTTTAGTTTTTTGATAGTTTTAGGTGTAGTATGATATAAAAAGTCTAGTAGCAGATTTTGAAAAAATTACACTGCGCAACAAAAGTACACTGCGCAACAAAAACATTTTTCTCTACCCTAGAAATAAAAGTGTGTGGACTATATGGATTTTGATGCCCTTAATTCAAATCTGTTTTCCGTTTTTCTCTAGTATGTAAGGATTTTCTTTTAAAGGCGTGGCATACTTCACCCCCTAAATTGTTTGGTTGCCTTATATATTTTGCCATAACTTGAAAACGTGTTCTCCGATTTTAATAGCAGGAGGAGCAGAAGATGCACCGGAAAATTCTGCTTAAACTAACCATACACATTTATTTTATATCTATTACTATTTTGGAGTTATTAAAATTTAATGGCGAAAAAAAAAAAATATTTACATGCATTTTTGCCAACGGATATCCGTAATACTTGGCTTATTTAATACTTGAGATGTGTTTAATAAAATACTTGACAGCAAACACCAGGTTTTTGATTTTTGTTGAATAAAATTTTCAAAAATGCAAAAAAGTCACTTTGAGGTACCCCCAAACTATTTATTCATTTTTTGACACAAAGTTAGGGTAAGTTAGCGATTTTCTGGGAAAGTAATATTTTTTTATCTGAGTAGTTATGATTAAACCCAACACAAAAATTATTTTATATTTTTTAAATTTTGAAGAAAAAATTTTAATTTTTTTTTAAATTATGACCATTTTTTCCAAGGGGCCCGATTTTCAAGGGCGGTGCGGGACATCTTCCCGTTATGCTAGAACTCTAATTTTTTGCATGGTGAATTTTTGTACCCAAACCAATATTTTAAGAGGGGGGTACAGTCAAATCTCGTTTTTATTTTTCGCCCATACAACGAAAGACCACCCTAGTGTGACATTACTAAACTTTGAAGTCCAAAATGTTCTATTATATAAAAACATTTTAGCTTTTACTCTGGTTCAAGTAATATTTTTTGCAGTTTTGTTAGTTTTTTGTTTTTCTATATCGATGTATAATTTATGTTGTTTTTAATTTTTAAATATGATGTATAAGACTAAGACCGAACTGAATTCAGCTTTTTGATTGCGTTTTAATATACATATTCTCAAAATTTATTTAAGTTAATATATTTTAAAAGCAACCAAATTTTTTGAATTACCAACGTTATGCCAACGGTTGTAAAGTTCGTTTGAGTCAGCGGTTGGCCACTGTTATCAATTGGTTAACAGGGAAATGCTGTCAAGATTTTTAATCTCACGTACTGCCAACGCATAACCGAGACTCGCCGACGCTTTGCCAACACTGTGTCGATGGTATTTTTCTGCCTGGGTACTTATACTATTTTAAAATTGTAATTTTTAATTGCTCTAGTTAAAATTAATTAAAATTTGAAACAGAAAAATTAATTAATACAAACCAAATAGAAGAAATTTTAACCCAGTATTAACACACACTTCAATTTAAATTGATTTGAGATTGTTGCCATCGCACAGTGCTTTGTGCCATAGACAAAAGTAAACAAAAAAAAAAAAAAATTATCCCTTATTGAAAAAAGGGTTTAATGCGATGGAAAAAACATTAAAAAATTCTACAATCCATAAAAAGAATAAGCCAGATGTATTTGAAACTTAAGAAGCACCCTTAAATTTCCAATTTTGAAATTTGGTACAAAATAGTCAAACACGCGATTATTTGCATCATATTTAATCTAAGATGGCAATAAATGGCAGGGAAACACTTTCGGAAGAAAAGTAAGCATTAATGTTGCCAACACACAAAAACTGTGCATTTATTGCATCTTAGAGCACATGAAAAAGCGCTTTTCACCTGTTTAAAAGAGACATACCAAGTGGGACATCGCGAACAAAACTCATTCTTTCTGGAGTTGTTTCGGAAGCGCTCGGTAATTAAATAATGCCTTCCGGAACTGCTTCTGGGTAAGTAATATTTTTTGCTAAGATTTCACTTTCAAATACGTGATCTGCGTACTAAAATTATTTTAAAATGATTGGTCGCAACGCCGATGCATCAAGTTTTTCTGATTTTATTGAACGGTGTAATCTGCCTACATTAAAATTACATTAATACATCTACATATAACTACAATTTTGAACGACTTAAACATAAACTGTCGAAACTTTAAAAAAAAACTATATATATTTTTGGAGAGATTAATAGAATTGGTAAGTAATATAAAGTTTAGTAATGAAAATGAAAATTATTCAAGTTCGAGGCCATACTCTATATTTCTTTTCCTAACAAATAATCTACAGAGTTTTTTTTGGTTTCCACTTTCTGGAATGTGTTGATAGATATATTTCGAATAACGAACCAGTTTTCAGTTTATTTTTAATCCATGGTGCTAATCTTTAACTTCGAGCTCATATATTAGTTCTCATTTAGTGGGATAACTATGTAATATGAATGTTTGATGTCTGCATCGGAGTGTCACTTCTTTCAAAACGTGTTCTGATGATGGGAACCTAGAAAATTACCGAAATATATCTATAAACACATTCCTAAAAGTGGTCAATTAATAAATTTGAAAACAAAACTCTATAGATTATTTGTTAGGACAATATCCTGATAAAGAAATATAAAGTATGGTCTCGAACTAGCATATTTCATATTCATTGCACAATTAAAGGTCGAAAAAAACATAATTTTAATTTTTAATATATATCAAACTTATACAGTTTAGTATATATGGGGTAACTTTTTCATTTCGTGTATTAAAACAAAATACCCTTTCAGGGGTTTGAAGCGTTGGTATCACTTTAAAAAACGTATATGTTATATTAATTGGTTATAGAGCAATTTTCATATTAAAACGATCAAAATTGGCAAATTTTGGACGACCCCTCTCCGATTTTAAAATAAATAGTCTCAATCGATTGCCCAGCAAAAAATAATGTACCTACATATTTTTTTTTTATAGTGACTGGTTTAGTGGTGGTGTGCACCACTGTCATGTGACAAAATTGAAGAATTCTTCATAAGGAACCTCATTGACAAAATTGAAGAATTCTTCATAAGGGACCTCATTGAAGTTGTTTTAAAAAAAACTACTAAGCGATCGCAACGAGTGATAGCTCGTTGGAAAGGTATTGAATCAGGCTTTAATTGAAAATAAAAAATTTTTTTCTTGTTAAATAATTAAAAATAATTCACTTATAAAAAATATAAAAACAATGAGAACAAGGTGGTCACTTAAATGCTCTTCTCCTGTCCAAACAAGGAGTCGGGGCCCATTTTTTTATTGCTGATTCTTAAAGCAAAAATTATGGGGAATCCAAAAAAAATAAAATAAGCCGGAAAATTTAGGAGCTTCTGTGGAAAATCGGAAAATTTAATTTTCTGGGAAAATTTAATTTTCATGGAAAAAAGGTAAATTTCTGAGAAAAACTAGGAAAATTTTATTTTTCAATTAAAGCCTGATTCAATACCTTTCCAACGAGCTATCACTCGTTGCGATCGCTTTAGTAGTTTTTTTTTTAAAACAACTTTCATGAGGTCTCTTATGAAGAATTCTTCAATTTTGTCACATGACAGTGGTGCACACCACCACTAAACCAGTCACTATAAAAAAAAAAAAAATATGTAGGTACATTATTTTTTGCTGGGCAATCGATTGAGACTATTTATTTTAAAATCGGAGAGGGGTCGTCCAAAAGGTGATCGCTTTCATATGGAATTGCTCTATAGGGTTATATGTATGTATTTCACGGGTCAGAAGTAGTTCTCTTAACTTTTATAAACAATTTGTGCTGAAATTACAGCTATTGATATACATACATTTTCATGATTATTCAATATAAAATATAAGTTTTCCAAAAGAATCGTTATATTTATAGCTGAAAAATGTGCAAACATCAACTTGGCGAATTTAGCTCATATGAACTCATAATAATCCATGCATAAAAATACGAAATTTTGTCAAAACTGCAAAAACTTACGTAAAATGCACTGATAATTAACATCCATGCGTAAAATTATGAAAAAATGTCAAGATAACCAAATTTTTTTGTTAAATTAAATGAAAATTGGTACATTTTACAAATTTTTTTGTAGTTTTGACAATTATTTCGTAATTTTATGCATGGATTATTATGAGTGTGTACAAATTTTCGTTTATTTCACAAAAAAATTTGGTTATTTTGATATTTTTTCGTAATTTTACGCATGGATTATTGTCAGAGTACTGATAATAGTCCATGCATAAAATACGAATAAAAATTTCAAAATAACAAAAACTTTTGTAAATATTTGTTTTATTTTATAAAATATTTCGTAGTTTTGACATTTTTATCGTATTTTTAGCATGGATTATTATGAGCATTGATGGGACAGTTTAGCCGATTTGATTTACTCTGGAAATCTTAAAAAAGAAATATAAGGAATAAAGATAATTTATGTTTTAAATATACACTCAAAATAATTCCATGCTAAAAACTAAACTCAAAAACTCTCTATGTTAGAGTCAACGGATACGTATATTTTTATATACCAAACGATTCGTATTGAAGTGCTCTTTCAGAATCTATGTGATCTTAAGGAAACGATCTCAACTCCACAGTTAAGAATTATTTTCAACGAAAAAATAAAAGATCGGATGAAACTCTTAAGAAGAGAGTTTTATTTCGCCTTCATTAAATAAAACTGTTTTGAGGAGTTTTATTTTTTCCGTCTGAATAAAACTCTTTTGAGGAGTTTTATTTTTCCCGTCAGAAAATAAAGCTCATTTGAGGAGTTTTATTTTGAAACTCATTTAAGGAGTTTTATTTTTCCGTCTAAAATAAACTCATGTTGTTTATTTTCTTCTTTTTTTATTGACTTTATTACAAGATGTAATGATCTGGCAAGCGCAAGCTTTGAGTGTCAATCTACATAAAATGAGTTTTATTCTCTGACGGAAAAATAAAACTCCTCAAATGAGTTTTAAATAAAACTCCTCAAATGAGTTTTATTTTTAGACGGAAAAAATAAAACTGCTCAAAAGAGTTTTATTTAATGAAGGCAAAATAAAACTCTCTTCTTAAGAGTTTCATCCGATCTTTCATTTTTACGTTGAAAAATAACTGTTTTGGATGTTTTTTTTTCTTTTTAAGCCACAAAATAACTGTTATAAAGGAACTTTTTTGATATCACTTATAACCTTACGGTCCCTAATTTCAAAACATCGAAATCTTTTGTAAAATGAACAAGTTTTGTTTATTTTACAAAATTTTATTTATTTTGACAGTTTTTTGTCATTTTTACGCTTGGATTATTATCAGTGTATAATTAGAAGTTAAGATTACACATCTTAGAGATCTTAGAGATGAAAAACATTTTTTATTCAAACAAAAAAAAAAACAGTTGGTTGAGTACACTGATAATAATCCATGCATGAAAATACAAAAAAGGCAAAACAACAAAAGTTTTGTAAAAACATTTTTTTCGTATTTTTAGCATGGATTATTATGAGTGTAGGTGCGGGCAGTTTAGCCGATTTGAGTTACTCTGCAAATATTTAAAAAAAAATATAAGGAATAAAGATAATTTATGTTTTAAATATACACCTCAAAACTATCCATTTGGTTATTTTGAAAATTGTTTTTGTTGGTTGAGTAAACTGGTTGAGTACACTGATACACTCACAATATTTTATAGTTAGAAACAAACGAATTTGTACATTAAAACTATAGAAAAAGTTGTTAAAAACAGGACTACTGATTTTTCGTTTAAAACAATAGTAATTTCCAATTATTTTTAATTGTTAAAAAATTAACTAAAAATATCGAAAAAAACAAAGTTCTTTCGTTTATTTTAACTATTAAAAAATAATTGCTTAATCCGTTAAAATAAACGACGTTCGTTTTTTTTTGACTATCAAAAAATTACCGAAAATCCATAAAAATAAAAGATTTTCCATTATTTTGACAATTAAAAATTTAACTCCCAAAACTTAAAAATAAACGATTTTCCTTTATTTTAACCATCAAAATTTACCCCCAAAAACGTAAAAATAAACGATTGTCGTTTATTTTAGCTATCACCAAATTTAATTTAAAATAAATAAAAATGTATTATTTACATAATGTATTATATACTTAATAATAATATATGTTAGGATTTATTTTTAAAACTAAATAATAAGATTAATTGAATAATAATTAATTGAGCGAATGGCGCCTAACATTTATATGGCAGCATAACGAAAAAGGATGACCTTTGAG
The DNA here is from genome assembly GCA_021234595.1 of Delia radicum. Taxonomy (NCBI): domain Eukaryota; kingdom Metazoa; phylum Arthropoda; class Insecta; order Diptera; family Anthomyiidae; genus Delia; species Delia radicum. The sequence goes on from CM037851.1 coordinate 81,557,834, forward strand.
TTCATCTTTACTATAATATGCAAATAACTTAAAAAACTATATGTTTGTAAAATAAAAGACAATTAAAATCTAAAGAAAAACTATAGTGATGGTAAATAAAATATTTGGTTTAGTACTAAAGTAAAAAGCACTTTTGTAAACATTTTGGTACCTTTTGATTTAATTTAATTGTTAAGGTACTCTTGCAATACTATTGCACATATTACTGACAATTTTATTATCATTCAATGTAGCCAACTCAATATTAAATATTTAACACATATCTTGTGCAGACACAAAACCTTTTTGATTTTTTCTAACCTTCCAATATGACATACACACGGGTAATTTGTTGCACAAGAATATTGCTTAATTTTAAATTTACATTAAACTTTGATGCGCTTTATCTTGTTTACCTAAAAAACACTAGACTTTTACCATATTGCTAATTAATTTTCTTGTATTCAAATAATCAGCTAACACATGTTCTATACTGCGAAAATTATAATCCTAACTTTTCGTTTTATTTTATATATATTAAACTTTGTTATTTGTACATGAATAAAGAAACTCAGAGTTTTTACTCTATCTCTTCATCTCCTAGATGTCATCTAATAGATGTGCTTTAACATATAAATTTGGATCAGTGAGGGAACTCCATCTCTGTTCTAATATGCACATTATGCACCGTCAATACTGCTTAAGGATGAGAAAGTGTAAATTTGCATAGTGTGCAAATAACCACGCTGAATACCCTCAGTAAAATAAAAAGTAAAACAAAATTTACTGAAACAAAGCACTTAATCGCCAGCTGGGCCACTTTGGTACTTTTTGGACTGAAAATGTAAATAAGTAATTAATTTACCATCCCCAGTTCATGCATATGAAAAACGTTTGAGAGAACTTTTAAAAAAAAAGATTACTGTGATTTTTGTGTGATTTTTTTTTAAACAAGTAGATTTTTTTTAAACATGTAGATTTTAAACGAAAATATTAACTGCTACAGAAAATCCGTATTAATTCATAGTTTGTTTTTTAAATAACAGGCAAAAAAGTTGAAAAATATGTTTCTTTGTATTTTAATAGTTTATTCAGTTAAAAACAAACTTTACGGATTACTTTTTAAATAAACTACAATCGGTAACGGAAAATATATTGTGAGTGTAATAATCCATGTATATATATACGAAAAAAATGTCAAAATAACAAAAACTTTTGTAAAATACACGAATATTTGTTCATTTTATAAATATTTCGTAGTTTTGATATTTTTACGTATTTTTAGCAGGGATTATTATGAGTGTAATTATAGCGATTTAAAAAAAAGTGACGAATGCTCCACCTTCTTCCCTAAGAATTTAGTACTTAAGTTTTATTTATTCCCTGCGGGAAGTGAAGTGTCGATTGATCCAAAGTGGTAATTCTGTGATATGTGATTGGGGATCACGTCACTAAACTGGTGAAACCAAAATTGGTGGTGCACCAAAAAGTGTTAATTTGGGTGAAATGTGCAATCACGTGACTATAGTTTCTTTCACTTTTTTCACAATATAACGAACATACGGACCATATTCGTTCAGCGGAAGGATAAAACTAATTATCTGTCATATCAGACATGAGCTAAGTTTTACCATTCACGAAATAAGCACTAGTTGAAAAAAAAACGTTAGATGCGGACCCTTTATTTCAAAATTTCTGCATATTGGTTTCGAAATATCTTGTTTAGATATTTTACAAGATTTTTGGTAACGATTTTTTATGTGTAAGTAATTGGCAAATTTCTAAGAATTTCTTCGGGAGCAAAATTGACACTGAGTATATATTTTGTTACTCTGCTTTACAAGTTATACATTTAATTTATGCTGAATTGTTGCAAGCTCCTTTTTATAAAGATATTATTGTCAACTTGAATTATAATGCAGAATGCAAAATTAAAATGTTCATGAAGTGCTTTTTAGAAGTGTTGGAAAATATAAATTAGTAGAAAATGTAAGCAAATAAATAAAAAAACTTGCAAAAAATCTATATTTTGAATATCCGGACTTTTTGTCTAGTTATGTACTTTTCCAAATTTAAATTGTTATGATGAATTTAATGTTGTAGTTTTTTTTTGTTGGGTATAGACAAAATTAACAATTTTTATAATTGATTTTTGTTGTGCCTTTTTGAGGGTGTTTTGAGCATCTGGTATGGCACGCTGTTTTGAATAAGTGCAGCGACTGGCTCCAGACGGGCTATTTAGCAACTCGTACATAACATGACACAGGTTACTTGCTAATTACTTTCCGCATGCCCGGAGACATGTACCCCTTAGGCCAGTGCGGTGGTACTTTACAAAACTATTCCACTCAAACTACCCCTAAAACAGAACACATTTCGCTTAATATGTGACCAGTTTTCCTTCAACAATTTTTCTCCAGTTCTACGATACGTACACCTACACCAGTCAGGTGTAGGCTCTCCGACAGGAGGGTGATCGAATTTGGTGATCGAATAGTGACGCCATCGGACGTTTGGAACGGTTCACCTGGTAGGATAATGGCTTCGTAGGGAGCCTGAACCTATAGGGTGTATTCGCTGGCAGCACAAAATACCAATTTCTGGTTGCGGTGCATAGTGCCACTATAATCTAATCTAATCTACACCAGTTACGTGATAATTTTTTCCCCACTGGTTCTGTTGCATATCACATAAATCCTAAAATGGTCATACTTTGTAACTCCCTACTTCTAACTTGTCCTGTAGCACATTCATTTCAGTCGGTACAGTTATTCGCCACGTCACACAGTGCTCCAAAGGTAGCAATTGTCACCTCTTATGACAAGCCCATGTTAAAAGTACCGGTCACTTTCATATAACAGAACCGAAACTTGGACTGGTTCATACACACAAAGTTCTAGTCACGTGACCATACCAGTGACTAGTCCATTTCCCGCAGGGTTGTAAATGAATTATAATGTAATTATTATGGCTGACGACATAATGTCAATGCCTTTAAAGACTATAATTTTATAAATAAAAGTCGTTGCACTATTAACTAACCAACTAATTTATAAATTCTGTAAACATTTTTCTAATTTTATTAAAAAAATTATAACATTCTTACAAAAATAGGTTTTTTTATAAGTACATTTTTAAAACAATTTTAAATCACCTCTGCACTTTCCACAAATAAAGAAGATAGCTCGGTAGTAAGTATATATGTTTAAAAAAATTCTAAGTACGCACATTTTAAGAAATGGGCATTTGAACTCAAGACCCTGAGAATTTACCTTTGACCAATACATAGTAAAAATGAATATGCAATATCATTTAAAAGAGTGCATAAACTAAGCAAAAATGTCAAGGCCATTTTTGTATCTTATATAGTTAAAAGTTATAGTCTTTCAGTAACGATACTGTAGTAAAATAAATTTTTTTTTTTTACAATTTTCATGACGTCATATTTCGGAAATCAAAAGGGTCCGGAATTTATGTGAATTTCATTGAAAACGAATATGGTCGATACCAATGGTGATAGAGTTGACATGTTCTTTCTCTGTAGTCTATTGAAAGGAGTCTACGTCGCGTATGTGCAATATATGCATACCTACCCCAATTTATATCACTCATACGTAATCTGCATAATTTTGCGATTTTAAAACAAAAATAATGTATGTGGGCTTTTTATCTAAAATGTTTCAATTTTTAGAAACTGATATTATTTTTGAATAACTGGCACAATTTTTTTTTTTATTTTTGAAAAGCAAGTTATATGTTTGGATTAACAACACTTTAAATTGTTGGAGTGCATAATTTTATGGCCATATTTCAGAATTGGAAAATTTGAAAAAAAAATCGTTTAAAACGAGCTATTTTTTTTGTTATCTATTTTTGCGGCTTTTAACTTTTGGGTTCCAGTTGGTATACAGTATCCTAACATTTGAGAGATAAATTCAACACGTACTTAATTAATGTGATATCAACCAACGAATCTATATATAGGAATTCCTATATGTACACACAGAAAAATAAAGTGCCAACCGAATTGGAAAGCGTATTTTATTAGTAACAACTAATAAATTCAGTTAGAACAACTCTATTTACCTTAGATTTCTGAATACTTTGGGTGTTGCAACTAAAATTCAGTTTAATGAACTGAACTTTGTTGTGAAAACTAATGTTCAGTTCTACCAACCGACTAAAATTCGTAATACCCGAATTTGAGTCGTAGTAACCAAATTTCAGTTGGCAAATAGCAAAATTTTTCTCTGTGTGTAGGAATTTCAACAAAAATTGTTAATGATATTTTCATGGACGAGTACTACAGTCATACAAAAGTTAATGCAAAAGAGAATCCCGTAACTGTGGTGAACAAAAGAAAAAGTTAACGTAGAGTTTATATAAATCCTCCATGGGATCAAATTTCATTAGAAAAACTAAAAAACTTACCAGTCACAAAATCACCGAGACCGTACGTGACATCTGGGATAACTGATTAACACACACAACGAGCTAGACTCCATTCACAACGCAAACTCACTACGACACAAAGTAAAAAAGTTTTCATATAGAGAAATTTAACAATACAAAATACTTTGTTCAATCTTCCCGCAGAAGTCTTGCCTGTTACTTACAATTTAGAAAAATTTAAATCAAATATCCACAAACACTACTCCCTCTTTCCTGCTTCCTATACCCTATTTTCCTAATCAATACAATGCATTGCATTAGTAGGGGGGCACAACTGAGTATTGGGTAACTAATTAAAGAATGTGTCCGTTTTTATATTTTTAGTGGTTTGGTAAGAGATAAGTTTTTTAAAATCGAATCATTGTTCATTTTCAAAAGTGATACTTCGGCCAGTCCTTTCTGAATTGAATCAAAAAAAAATTGAGACTTAAGTTATTTTTTGCAGTAAAATTAATTTGTATTGGTCTTGCTTTTTCTATCCAGCTAATTTTGATATTCTCTTTTATAAGGCCATGTTGAGCCAATTGACGTCTTATCTTTTTTATATTGTACAGATACAGTTTCAGATTTAGAGTAACTGTAATTGGTTGCCGGGAATGAAACCCGGTGTAAAGTATTTAGTGGTATTTTTCTTTTTACTTAGCATTTTTTCATTATACAACAAAAATTAAAATTAATCAAGTTCGAGGCAATACTCTATATTTCTTTATTATGATATTGTCCTAACAAATAATGTATAGAGTTTTTGGTTTCACTGACAACTTTCAGGAATTTGTTGATAGATCTATTTCAGAAATATTCCAGGTTAACATCATCAGAACGCGTTTTGAAAGAAGTGACAATCCCATGCAACATCAAACATTCATATAACCTAGTTTTCCCACTAAATGAGAACTAATATATGAGCTCGAAGTTAAAGATAATCAACATTCATTGCAAAATTAAATGTCAAAAAACATACATTTTTATTTGTAATAAAATTATATCAAACTTATTTTTAATAATATCTAAATAACGTTTTTTTTTTTATTAAATAAATATAGCAAAATAATTAATAATTGCATTACTTTACTGAAAGCTTTATTAGGCACATTAAAACTTAATCTTAAACACATTATGCGTAATAAAGAATGTTGCTATACATTTTTTACACGTTTTGTACCAATTTTCCCATAGAGTAAATTCACCTAGTTATAGTAGTAGTACAGTTTCCTACTATAAGTTGTGTAAATTTAAACAGAAATTAATTTGAGTGTAGTCTTTTATAATATTATTTTCACCCTAATAAAAAAAAATGCTCAGAATTAAGCCAGTAAACCAAATCAATACGAACTAACTTTGCCAAACCCTTTAAGGGTTTTGATATACTAATGGTCTATTTTCATTTTCCGTTGGACTCATTAGGGAAATTTTTTCTTGTTGCAAAGTGAAATAGAAATGTTTTATTCGTTTAATACGTTGTAACTATGACCTAAACAAATATCAAATATTATTTTATTTAGCTAAACATAAAACAATTTCTAAATGTTGAAGTTAAGAAGAAGAATAAACGTTTTCTCTAAAAATTATAAACACTATTAATTTTTAAATCAGACTACACTAGTTTCAGCCTTTTTATAGACAGGCTCATCAGCGATTTCCATTTTTTTAAAATTGTAATGTTATTTGTGTTTTATAATTGTCAGATTGTCTCTATATGATACATTTTTTCAACAACCTGCGGCTGTAAGAATCAAACCTGCGCTCATCTTACATTACAAACGTAACAATACCAAGTCATGACCGTTTAGCGATAACACCCAAGTATGGCCTCGAATCTAATGCAGCTAAATTGCAGTTTTGTTTCCTATAAGCTTTTTCTGTTATTGTATATTATACTCAGAAGTGACAAAACTAACAACACAAATATTCGATATTTAGATTTTTGTTTATTTTTCTAATCTCCTGCGTCTCTATTTCACAATGTTGAATACTTAATGTATTTACATACGTAAATCTTAATAAAAATTAAAGTATCATTTTTGTAGATCCAGTAGACCAAGACGATCAAAATATGGTAGTAATATTTTAATATTATTTTGTAGACGTTTATTTTCATAAGCCTTTGACCGAAAATTTCTAGCACGCTCAGTATCATCGACCAAACTATGAAAATCAGCATCATCACATTGATCGTTTATCATAATGGCTTGACTGGTCAAAAGGCTATAAGAAAAATGGTATAAAATGGAAATTTTGCAATTTTAAATAATAAATAATAAATTAAGGAACTTTATACAAAACTCACCTAAAAATTTTCCTTCTTCCACTTGTACGTGAAATTCATGTAATGTTGGTATAAAACCTGAATAGTTTAATTTTCTTAACATTTCTCTTAAAATTTTGTGATAATATTGTACCAATTTATCTATGGCATGAATATCTAATTGTAATTTTGGTTCCAATGAAGATTGTAGGAAATAATGTAAATCTACTACAGGAGAAGACCAATTGCAAAATTGAAAATCTATTAATAAGCATCTGTCAAGGATTTGTTATCGATCTCGGCTGTGTCATAAAGCATCATCATATTATTAACCCATAAATCACCATGACTTAAAGTATAAAAATGTTTA